>WKFP01015068.1:656012-705246 GCA_011057875.1 Pterocles orientalis | reverse complement strand
TATCACATTGCATCTTTGTATATAGTATTATTTCCAATATTATTGTAGTTTAGTTATTAAATTGTCCTTATCTCAACCCACGAGTCCTCTTTGCCATTTACCTCTTTAATTCTCTCCCCTATCATTGGGTGGGGGCAGGGACTGTGTGAGCGGGTGTGTGTGGTTTGGCCCCCAGCCAAGGGCCAACCCATCACAGATTCTGGTATGAAATAGTAACTGAAATTTATCCATAGCACAGCTAATAAAACTGTTGTTTGTGCTCTTTCCTTCTGTGATTCTCAACACGTTTTTTAGTGTAGTAATACCCTAATAAAAAAGAAAAAATAATTCGTATTAAAACGATCAATAGATAATTTTTAGAAAGAGAACAGCAGGAAATTCAGTGATTCTACAAGTTCAACCTCTGATTTTCTTAATTTTTACTCTGTACAAAGTCTGAAATCACATTTACATTTAAAAATTAATAGACATGTAAACACACTATTATGGAAAGACCTATCATAGTGGAAACCATGAATTTTTGAATGATCAGCCAGAACCTGGAAAGCAATCAATTTCTATAGAAAACGTAATACTTTGTTACTTGTTCCTATGTATAAATTAACTTTCTAACAAAACCACTGGCTATATTAGAGACCTGATGATTTTCTTGTTTACTTAGCACATCTTATGAAGAACACATTGTTCTTCACATACATTGACATGCTACCTGAGAGGGTCTATAATAGTTTTGAGTCATCCAAGTGTGTCATATGCATTTTAGAGAAAGAATGGTTATGTCCCTGTTGCCTATGGGCTCAATGGAAATCAGCTTCAGACCCATCTTTTCTGATCCTTATTCTTACACATCTTTAGCCCAAGTACAGGACAAGAACAATTAAAATGAAGAGAAAGGAGAAAAATAGAAGATATATAAAACAAAGTAATATAACACTAAATATGAAAATATCAAAACATTCTGTTGGAGTTAGCAAGAAAAGTCAATAAAGGCTTGTATTTCATGCAAGGAAGCTAGAAATATTAATTGCTTCACTCTAGAATGTACTTCAGGAAACCAAGATTAATAATAAGCACCTATCATCTTAATTTTAACTAAAAGTGTATAAAAAGCAGATGATTCTAAATTGCATTTAAAGTAGAAATCAGAAGAAATTACCTCACATGTACAGCAAAATTATTCTTAATAATAACATTAAATGTTAAGGTCTGACCCTAAATGTAGATTATTACTATGCAAACAAATGTTTGCAAAATCTAATGTGGCAGTCACCATCCTATGCCTATCCCTTGACAGCTTTTATCCTGAAGAAGTAATATGTTGTGCTTGCTCCAGGGAATTTGACCAAAACTCACAGTGGGTTTCAGCTGACAAATAAGGAAACTTAAACTTGCATGTCTGTAAGGGAATTGGTCTCTAAATTTCCATGACATTTTATGAAGCCTAGATAAACACTCCATCTATATTTGATCATCTGAATAGATCTCTAGGCCTTATTGACAGCACTGGCTAGGGTTCCATAAATTGTACATGCGTTAAGACACTGTAGCTAAAATGTAAAGTACCCCATCAGAGGCTATGGTGGCAAAACCGAGAAAAAACATTACAGTTTCAGCCAACAGTATTTGAAAACATCATGAAAACACAGCTGATGAGTCTTTCACAAGGCACAGCTCTGTTGTGACGCCAGCTGAGCAAGAAGTGTTCAAATATGTTGCGTGTCATTCTCAGGATCCTACATCATCAGTTTAAAAGCAGATCTCCCTGCGGATTTGAAGAATTATTATAGATAACAATTCACCTAAAGAGTTTGGTGCAAGTGAGACAAGAGTTTTGAGACAAGACTGAAAGAAAGTGGAGCGCTCATGTTGGCTTCTGTTTCAAAGTAGCTAATGACCCTTTGATTTTGAGTAGAGTTGTGATATGGTGCTAGGTGCAACAGTAACAGAATGAGAGAAGGGAAAAATAAATAAAGATTTAAGTGTAAGCTGCAAAAAAATAAAAGCTAAATTTAAAAATAAAAAGGTGAGAAAATGCACATGAAGTATTAGTGGTGTGGATTTTGTTTACCTAAGTCAAAAGTCCTAGCAGCATAGTATGGTTCCCCCTGTCAACACACCAAAACAAAGCACAACTTCTAGGAGGCCAAACACCCTTTTGGGTAAATCAAATCTAAAAATTTCTAGTAAGTAGGTCAACATAAGCTCACTAGACAAAAAAATACTGTGTGTGATCCATAACTTCTGGATGTCCAATCATACACTTCTTATAGCATTTTGAAATATGTTCATAGCACAATAAAAAAGTCAAGATAGAGATGTAGGAAGATACAGGCTATATACAAAGTGTATGCATGTGTACAGACATGTACGTAGACATCAAGAGGTCTTAAATAGGCCACTGTCATGTTTGTTTCTAGTTTATGCATGTACTTTGAAAAGTAAACTTTAAAAGCTGTTTTTAATGAAAAACATATCAAAAACCAGACAACCTACTTCTCATCATTGCTAATTAGGCTGATGGGATGCTCTAAATGGCTACAGTAATTCCAGTGTACAAGGCAATGCCTTCAGAGTTGGCAGAAGTAGCTCACACAGCACTATGTTGTGTTGCAGACACATATGCCAAAATGTATGGTTTAAGAAAAGGCTTGTGTCTGATCTTAGTATCATCTTAACAGGTTCACCTTTTACGTAGATAATGTTTCCTACCTTTTTTAATGCCAAATTAAGAGAGTTAAACACATAAATTCTAAGTCAGAGAAAACCTTCATAGAATTCTCAAGCAAAATCCCTGCCTTTGTAAGTGTAAATGAGCACAGATTTGTTAGAGATTTTGTAGAGAAATGTTAAATGAGCAGAAAAATGCTGGCCTTGTTTATTGATTGGGCAGTGTGAAAGAGCAGGCATACAATTTGTAAACAGAACCTCTTTCTTGGATGGCCTACTCTTTTCTAGGATCAGAAATTAGTCTCTTCAGACTGCCACATATCTGTCTTAAAAGACACTGTGTTAACCTGTCTCAAATTATCATCCTTGGATTTGGGTGAGATGTTAGGCTCCAAATATATTCAACTCTAGATCCTCTGATTAAATAAATGCTAGCCACTGAGGTGAATAACAAATCTTATTTCTTCTAAGTATTGCAGCCCCAAAGGATCTGTGGTGTTTTGAAATGCAGAAGTAGAGCCCTTTGCCTAAATACACTATAACACTGCATAACTGGCCTCGCACATTCAGTAATATTTTCCACCTCATTCAGCCAGCTGATGGCATAGAAAGTGTGTAGTCTATAAATGAATGGATTCAAATAAAGCCACATTTTGGAAATTTGCTTGAAGGTCTTGACAGGACAAACAATGTGGTTGCAGTCACATAGGCTGAAATTATGCTGGTGTGTAGGAATATTGGCTGTCTGGTAATTTCTTACAAACGACAAAAAAATCCATTTTTCCTGGTGATGTTTATTCACTTTTGCCAGACAGAAGGAACACTAACCTAAAGGTCACGCTTACAGCTTAAAGTAAAATGGACTTAATACCTGTGATAAAGAGCCTTTAGACTGAGTCTGATGAAGTGAACAGAACAAATACTCAAATATTTCAGAGGACTTACATCAAAATGAGATATACCCAGAATTTTTATCTAAATGTATTTAGCTTTAGAAGGGAAGTTGTAGAGAGGGTTAATATAAAAACATAATACTTCAAAGTGCTTTTCACTTGAAGGACAATGATAAACAAAAAAAGAGTTAAAAGACACTGTGGAGTGAGAGACTGTGACAATTATAACTAACATAGATATAAATGTCATTAAATATAAAGGAAATGGATGTGAAACTTATCTAAATCTTAAATCAATCTTTATTTAATACAAAGCCTTCTCTTAAACTGTGAAAACATTCCTGAGCTTTTAAGTGCTCTATACAGGTCTTTCCTTCACTGTAGTATGTCCTTACTTAGCTAGGGCTGAAATAGATGTGAAGGGTAAGCATATCTAAAGGAGCATTTAGTGGCAAACATCATAATCTTTCCAAAGGCTATCTTTTTTTTTTCTGGTCAGCCACTGCAGATGGAAAATCAATGACTATCAGAAATAGCAACTGAGAGGGAGTAGAAACAATTCCAAGGTAAACAGTTGACTTCAAGATAGGTTCTGGGACAATGAAAGAAAAGCAGTTAGTCTTTTCTGACACAATGAAAAGAAAGTAAACAGTTTGTACACTACCTCCAGCTACAACATAGGGTCAGGAGGGAGAGAAAAAAAAACAACAACCAAACAAAAAACAATCTCAAAACTTCTTCTGCAGTGAGGGTAAAAACAAAGACATTTTTATGAAATCTTTTTTCCACTGTCTGTAGTACTTTTTTACTACCAGCCCAGTGGATTTGGGGGCATGCCAAAGAAGCCTGTTCCATAGACTACATATTATTGTAAGTAGACTGTTCCATACATTTCAGAGTATGATTCACAATTTCAGTATTAATGAAGAAAGGAACTGAAAAAGCTGTTTAAAAGATTATGGCTCCATGATTAATCTGGAGAAGTGTTTTCTGTGGCTCATGTACTGGAGAAATAACAACATGATATAATTTTCTCTTTGTAGCTGTAACTTGCCCTTTGAACGTAGTATTGCAAAGGCTGAGCATAAAAATGTTCTTGGGTCCCAATTTCCCAATTTCCTCTGTCTTATGTCCTGAAAGTTTATTTTAAAGTATCTGAAAGATTCTGGCTTCACTTCCCACTATTCCAAATGGCTCAGGTTTCTACAAATATAAAAGACTTTTTCAGGGCATCTAGTTACTCTAGGGAGCAGAATATACAAGTGAGCCATTGCTCTATGCTTGCATTAGGGAATAATTTTCATTAAGACCAGCAATTGTGGTCATGATGAAGGCTCCATCAGACGTTGCAGCCTCCAGTTGGCAAGATTTTAGCTTTCTGTAATTTCTCATGTGAACACAACGGGAAAGGGAAAGAAGTAAAGTGGTGGAGAGATTGCTACAAGTGGAAAAGATGTTCTAGGGAGCACTTTTGAATCAAGAAGGCATTCAGAATAATGAATTCCCTAGGATCAAATTCTAAGAAAAAGTATGCAAAGAACTTTGAATAAGGTAAACCTAGAGGATGCTATGTGAAAGGGTGGCCTTATAATGTTACCAGTGATGTGTGACATCAGCGCAGATTTCCCAAAGTGCACCAGACTCTGTGTATAAGACATTTTAATAAGGGTTTTCAACTGACAAAGCCTGTCTTCACTGCACTGATATTATGAGAATAAAATACATTGAATGTCATAGTTTAAAGAGACAAAAAATACTCCTCATTGATTTAATTTCTAAATGCTATTTTTCATAGAAAACTGAAGCATACACATGGAGGCAGGTGACACTATCTGTCCTCAACTGTTGGACTAAAATCAAATATGAAATGTTAGTGACAATTTCAATCTGTTTCTGTATATCTGATATACATAGTGGTCACCAGTACTATGAATAAAGAGCAGTCATCGGAGCTGTTTCTGAGATCTTGTTAAACACACATATTGACTATGTCCCTGTGGCTTGAATGGTGTCAGATGAACTTTTGCAGTGCATGGGGCCAGGTTCTGGATGAACTATCATACGATTTAGCCAAAATTCATAACATTGCATTTCAGCTGCAAAGCAACCACCGAAGTCTGTTATAGAAAGAAAAGGCTGAAGATGTACAAGTATGTGTTAATAAGATTTTTATGCCATTTTTATGTCAAGAACAAGCTATTTTATGGAGAGACAAGAGGTATAATTATGTCAGTCCAAGAATATAATGAAATAAAGGAAACATTGACAACCAATGAGATGTTTCAAGGATACATCAAAGGAACAATTTACTGACTTATAATCAGGCTCCTGGCCACAAAATGAAGCTAGGGAATAAAGCACCCTAGTCTTTGCTTTGGAGGCATGAGATGAGTTGTTGTGTTATGACCTTGGTAAATTGAGCACGCAACAGAAGCACACAAGTAATTCTGTGTCACAAGGCAATAAACCCATGTTTCTCCACCCTTTGCATTTGACTCACCTCAGCTCCCTCTTGTAACACTGCTTTACTTGATTGCAGGGATTCATCATGCTAACAAAAATTACAGAATGCCAGAGCATTTAAACAAAAAAAAAGCCCATCTCATTCTACCACGGAAGCGAGCTCCCTAAGAGTTTCCAAATTCACTGGATTAACCCATTATGTCTACATTTAACTCATGTCTAGATCTTGATCAAAGTAATCATGACAATTTTTAGTGAGGAGGACTCCTGTCATCCCTCAAGACTGGCCTTGCTCTGTTCAGTCTGGTATCAGTCATAAAAATCCTATTGACAACCACCAGCTTGTTACTTCAAGCGTTCTAGAAAATTTGCCTAAAAGTTTCAAACATAAATGCTAAGACAGCTGTCTGAGTTATAACATAGACGCACCACCCACTACAACAAACTTGGTAAGAGCAAAAATGACATAGAAGAGGCAGCTCGTGACATAGGATAACAGTAATGTAGTCTACACTTATGCACACAAAATTCTCTTACCTCAGCCCTCAGGAATGCTGTGCAAACAGGCATCTCTCACTATCATCAGTTTACTTCTGTATTTGTTTTCCATGTCTTGTTGATCAAAATTACTACCTCTTTCAGTCAAAGTATGATGGTAGGAGAGGGAGAGACATAAAGTAAATTTAAGTATGTATTTGAATTATTTGAAGGTTTCTTTTCCTGACCAGAGATCTTGAAGTGCTGGACTTTCAACATTTCTAAAAAACATGATGGTTTTCTTTGAGGATGGTTTTCTCTGAGGATGGTTTTCTCAAGTAACTGAGTAGCAGAGAGAAACCTTATTTATTGACTTCACTGCAGTTTAATGAGGTTTTCATCTACCTGTTGATTTAACCTGATGTAAAACTACTATCTTGAAAACTACTGATTGCTACTTTTAATTAAGAAGTAATTTAAACAAATGACAGTAGTAATTCCATGTCTGTGAATTTGCAATTTATTTGACAAGTTTCCTTAAGTCTTGAAGAATTTTAATGCGTTTCTGAGTTTTAAACTTCAATAACACAATTTAAGTTTCTATTTAGATGTAACACTGCTTGGAAACATTATAATTAGTTCCAAGATTGTGGATCTTCAAGCTAGTATGGAAAACAAAGGATCATTACATTGCTGCAAAGAAACATTTACACTCCTTGAATAATGCTCCACTTCAGTACTACTACATCTAACATAACAATACTACGGTTTATCTGCCATAGGGCTATCCCAGACCAAATTATATTTCTTTCCAATTTGAAATACTTTCAAACTCTAGTTCTCAAGTATTTTCTGCCCATTGGTCTTTCTTAAAGTGAAATTCAATTGCCTCATTTCACATTATGAAGACAACCTCATTTATGTTATTATTCACAAGTTATTGAGGTACCACATTGCTTTTGTTTAACAGAAATCTCTCTAAGAGCATTTTCGCTATAAAAGCTTTGCTATGAATTGGAATATGCTTTCTTTTTGAATGTTTCATTTCTGTAGAAGTGTTTCACTCTCAAGGGCACAGGATAACTTAAAACTGTAGAGACAGTGCTGAGCAAGTACTGTCATGCAACAGATTCAAGCAGCACACAGAAGCACTAGCAGTAACAATCTTTAAACATTTCTTTTGTAATTTTATAATGGAATCATATACACTGATAATGTTTTAAAAATGAAAATGGCTTTGATTAATGATACGAAAGAGGGCTTTCAGTCAAATTCTGGTAAAAACTTATGTGCTTTTTGTTGACATCAAGATAAAATCCAAGGCATTGTAAAAGAAAGATAATTAACAAAGATAACTGAAAGAGAAATGGAAAATTCATACAAAAAAGAAGAGATCTAGGGACTTGTGCAACAGTTACGTGAAGCAGACATAACTTTTTTATTAATTCTGATTTTGCTACTCAGAGCAAAATCCCACTTAATACCAAAAAACTTGACTTATTGTGATTTTGGGAAGGATGAACTAGAACTTCCAGTACCTCTAGTTGCTAAGTTCCTGTCAAAATCAGGTGCATGGTGAAGGAATAAACACTACAGAAACTATTTGTAATTATTACTATTAATTACTATTACTATTAATTACTATTTGTAATGTACAATTCTGCTTCATGGTAGCATAAGCTGTGCAACAAAACAAGTCTGTGAGAGAAAAGAGGAGAGCTGTATTGTCACTTTTTTGGTTTACCAAGCATAAGTTTTGAGTTACATGAAGTTAAAAGCTCAGTATATCTCTATGTAGTCCCAGAGTCTCATTTATAGAAAAAAGAACTGTCACTACACCAATTTTTTGAGTTTTCAGAGGTTGTTTTATTACACACCATCTGAAAAAGACTCAGTTTTAAGCAAGTAATATGATTCAGACATATACAATTTTATGGACTTGATACTGTGTGATAATAATTTTTAAAAGTAGGACTAAGATGAGATACCTTTATCATTTTGTAGACAGTATTTAGTCACATCACTCTATCTGAGTATTTTAAAGTAGAAGTTTGAGGGAAGAACAGCTATAAATATTTTTTTATTCTGGAAAATTTTGTATTTCATGAAGCCATGTTTCTTCCATATAATAGGGATGTTTTTCAAATATTTTGGTTAGCGGTCTACAAGCCCATTCAAAGGAGGAACAGAAGTGTCACGGAAGAACATAGAACTGCTAGACAGTCAGTCAGTGGTTGGAGTGCTGCTTCTAGCTGCAGCTTTCTGTACGTAATCCCCTCAGTATAAATCCACATATAAATAAGGAATAAAACAGACTCTTTCCTGGAAGACATGGATGAATTTCTCACACACAGCAACTACTAGCATCCAAAGCTTAAGAAAGTTCCATAGATGCTTCCTTCTTTGTTTGGGTTTTTTTCCCTCTGTTACACAGTTCTTGAGCAACAGGTGATAGACTGAACTGAAATTCAACATCAAAGCTTTGGATGACAGGTCAGTTTTTCTTTTTCTGAGACTATAGCCAAAATGCCACAGTAGTGGCCTTACAACACTTGCAAATGGTTTTAAGACCTGTGGATGTGTATACATCCTGAGGCTGAAGGAGTCCCTTCTGGAGCAATCCACTCCACACACACTTACCTGCATTCATTCCTATCCATAGTGAACTGCACCCATCAAAGTTTTCATGTAATTTGTTAGGCATACAACCCTGATATACACTGGTGACTAACTGTAATAAGACAGTTGCAGTTAATAAGACAAAGGATGTAAAACAGGGGAATCAGAGCATTGAACTTGAGTAACTCGCAGTGAATATATCCCACCAACATGATACTGTTGGATCTTTCAGTCTCTGAGTGGCTTGGATCATCTTCACACCTTCACACTTCTACCTGTTTTTGCTGGTGAATATCTGCAACTGGCTTGATTATAGATATTTTGTTATTTCTGTTTTTTCTGAGTCTGAATGCTGCTGTCTGCTTGCTCTGCTGGTCAGAACACACCTGTGTTTGGTGTAGTCCACATTGTCACCAGTACAAACCCACTGTCCGTGGTGCCTTCTTTCACACTCTCTGTGGCCTGCAAACACTGCTAGCTGTCAAGTATAATATCGTTCCAAAAGTGGTTACCTGAGGGACATGCTGCTTTTCTCAGAGTGCTCCATTTATGCCAGGCAATCAGTTATCCACCAACTGGGGAACAAAGTCTGAATGTTGAATCTAGAGGTTCTAGCACAGACAATTAATCACGTGAATGCCAACAAGATAGAGCTGTACATTTTTCAGAACTCTGTGAAATCACATGCCTATGCATTTCATTAAAAAGGAATGATGTTCTAATTGTAAAAGCAAGTATTTAAAAATTTTTAAAAGTCCTATAATATGTAGGACTTTTCCTATAATAAATACTAGTCTCAATAAATGTTTAATTCAGCACCTTTTCTACATGTATTGGCCTACGCTGCATCCAATTAACTTGTAAAATGAATATAAATATATATTTGTTTTCATAACATTTTGACCCTATATTTGATTTCCTACATTGTGGTCTGTTGACCCACAAGAGAAAAACATTATTTCAAGCTCAGTTTTCAACCTTCTGTTTGATAAATGAGTGTGTATTCTGTGATGCCAGTGGACAATTATTTCTTTTCTCAACTAGCTACGTTGCTGAGCAGTAATTGAATGCATTCTTTTCATGCATTTAAATAGATCTTGATGCTGATGCAATTTGTGTTTATTTTCAATGTTTAATCATCCAGAACTATCATATATACCACAGAGACACATTCAAGAGTGGCATAGCAATGTAAACCAACATGATCTATCACTGGGAACTTTCAGTTCCTTGCAGCTGTGATTTAATTTCATACTGATAAATGGCATCTTCATAATCTAAAATTGAAACTGTAGTTATAGCTGTGACATTATCTGGTCTCCAGCATTCAGGGTAAGATGAACCGTGGTGTAAGACAGGAAAATAAGTTTTACATTTTATTTTACCTTATGTAATCTCTATTATCAGCATTTTTACAAAAAATTCCTCCAGAATGAGCTTCAAATATTTTAATGTAAATTCAAATGAAGAATATTAATTTCAAAGAAGCAAATTCTCACCTTACTTACTTATACACTTTTCCACAACAAAATTGCACTCCCTTGAGACACAGCTTAGTTCCCTATCCACTGAAATCCCTGGTAAATTTAAAGCCTTTAGTAGAACTCCTGCTTAGAGCTATTCATTTGGTTAAGAGTGTTACTTAGCTGAGGGAAGCAAACAATCAAGTTTGTATTCTCTCCTCCTCTAAATAAAATAATATGACTCAAAGAACTGGCATTTCATTCAGTAGAGAAAGTCTGTAATCGTCTGCACAAAAGAACATCACAAGTCCAATATAGACATGAAGCCAATTAATTGAGTACTTATATATTAAATCTTTTATGGAGGAATTGAGACCTCTTTATGAATGAAGACATCATAAAAGAGGGACAAGAACACTGCCTGTCAGATTTTTATGCCAAATAACACAGTATTCAAATGCTGGAAAAATGATAAATTATAGTGGTAAGATATTGGCCAATCCTAATGCTAGGAACAATCATATCAGTGTATAACACCAGAAATTCAGCATAGTTCTATTTGTGCAAGAAGAGATTTACTCTTCTATTTTATATAATTATTATAGCTGAGCATCCAGTGGAATGTGGCATGAGCTGTTGCTGCCCTCTCCTCTGCTCCAGGAGAAGACATTTATTCATTGTAACCACTTAAACAGGTCTGATTCAACCGGCTGAGAAATAAAGCTCTTCCTGAAAAAATTATCTAGCGTAGAACCTTTCGCAGAAACAATGATAGGTTATATCTGGATAACAGGAACAAATACAGTGTTCAGCCTTTTGAAGCTATGCTGACTTACACAGTGGTAGGATAGGATGCCGCTTTCAGTCACTGATGTTGTTTCACCCAAAAAGCTGACCACTGCAACAGATACTGGAATCTATTCACACTATAGTTTAAAGCAAATCAGAATTCAAATTCACCTCATACCCATAATACTGAAACAAACCTAGACTAAGTTGAGGTGAATCTGAGATGAACTTCAAGGGATGCTGTAGAAAGCATCGGCTGGTGTTGAGACAGGCATACATGTCATTTATTATTTAAGTAGTTTACAGTTTACAGAAAGTGGAACATTTCAGAAAGGAAACTTTCCTTGGAGTGTCTTTGACCCTAAAGGCTAGACCACTCCAGAGCAGACACAGCTCCAAATTAAAGCTCGTTGTGTTCGATTGTACTGCGGGTTTAAACAAAGGTCATCTATTTCCTTACTGCCAGTTAAGGGCTGTTCTGAGACAAAGTACTCTGAATCATCCAGCTTGATTTATCCCATTTGAAATACAGTATTTTAAGCACTTACTGAGATTGAAAGCAAGACTCTGTGGACATTATTTTATCTGCACGTGGCAGATGAGAGTTGGACTCCAGTGGATGTTCAGGCCTTTGTGCATCATAGGAGGATGTCAACAGCAGAAATGTAGAATACACCTCTTCTCCACAACAGCCTAGAGAGAACGGGACAGTCTTGGAGAGGCGGGGGAACCATGGCTTCAAATCCCCTGAGAAAGGAATAGAACAAGCAAGTTCTCAGTGCACAGAAACACTCTGACCTGTTAACAAAAATATGGATATTCTCACCACAGTAGTCCCTTTCTTCCAGAATGAAAATATTTAACAAGTAAGGGTTGATTTAAAAATAATATGGAACAACCTAAATCATGTTTTTCTGAATGTTTTAGTTTTGTTAAAGTTTTTATTATATCGTGTGCAGTATCCTGGATGAAACTTACTTGAATGATCATTTTAACATCCCTTTTTTTCCATAGACTAAATAGTAAAACATCCAAAGGCATTATTATAGGAAGAACTACACAGGGCACCCTGATGTGCTGTAGAGCACTGAGCATAGAGTTCTTCTTCTACAGGTTACACTTCATGAAACTTTCATGTTCACGTTACTGAAACTATTACCGTAACATTTCATCCTGTTTTGAGAGAAAACAGTAGAGACTTTCCTTTCAGCTACAGTTTTTTTATATTCAGTGGCCAAGACACTTGCATAAATGAGTCCAGCAATTTAACACTGGAGTGTTTAACAGTCATGGGATTTTTTACACTGAGTTAAAATGTTGACTTTAAATACAGCTTTTTAACCTTATAAATTGTGAATACATTTCATATTAACTAGCATGATAGTCTATTAAGAATAGCCTCTGTCAGATTTAGTCTTGGTTTTTACAGCTCAAACTCTCCCACACAGGTTTGTAAATGTGCTTAATTGCTGAACGGCATGATGCTGGTTATTTCTGTTCTCCCATATTGAGTGGTTGTTTAGTGCTTCGCTTCAGTAGAGAACTGAGAGCATCAGAATAATCTCAAATTTGACCTCAGTTTCCCAAAGATTAAATTTAAGAGGATGATCTGCAATGCCACCTCCAGCCTCACCCTTTCAGTAAGCATTAAAATGATTCAATTATGCTTTTCCATACATAATATTTTAGAAACTTTCTTTTTTTATCGGCCTGTGGCTCTATGTAATGAATGACTCCCTAAGCAATGAATAAAAATGCACTGCCTCTGCTGCACTCACTGAAGCTGATGAAATTAACTCCATTTGTCTGCTCATCCCTAATTAAGTAATGTGCTAAAATACTACATTCCCATTAAAGAAAATGTATTATATTGTACTTATGGCAAAAGCACTTTCAACTTGGTTCTACTTAATGAAGGCACATTCATTGTCTTGATGAAGATCCCTGGATTTGAACCTAAAAGATGGGCTTGGCATTCATTATGTTCTGCATTCATTAGAAGGGGGAAGCAATTACGAAACTAACGAGATTGTTTGTGGGTGGAAAATTTCCGTTGTGAACAGCTCCAGGCAGAAAATGGTTGTATTTATCACACAGAACAATGGTGCAAGTTCTAGGTAGCAACTGTGGCCCGGATGGTGATGCAATACATTTAGAGATTGTTTCTCCCAGAAACTGTGAGGTTGAGGGATAAAATCGCATTCAATTCAGCATGAACCTCTGGGCAATTTTTGAAAGAGATTACATCTAAATAAGTTATTTCAACAAGTTGGGATAAATTTTCAAAGGTTTTTCTTACTGTTTTTCATTTTTATTTTACTTCCTTAGCGATTCGCGTAAGTCTTACGCACATTTCCAGTACCTTTTCTCAGGCAAGCCAAGGGCAATACAGTAAAAATTTCGGGAACATTTCAAATGTGTGTTTGATTCACAATTGTTTGACTTGACTTCTCACAGAGATGTGAGAAGCTCAGTTTCAACTAATTTTTAATGGGAAAGAGGGGTTTGGAGAAGTATAATAGGTAATGAGGGAAAAAGTAGAGGAGAAGGAAGGGAAAAAAATAATAGGAAAAATGCATGTATAATGTCTTTCACAGAGAGGAAGAGAGAAAAAGAGACAGTCTGGTCTGTGGAAGGATTTAGTATGACCTTACGACAGAATAAGAAAAGCAGGTTTTACTCAGGTGAATGTGTTGATAACAAGATGTCTCTCGAGTTGAATAAGTGTCATGAAAGTTGTGTTTTGCAAGAAGGAAGTTGTGTAAATGATGCATTACTAATGAAGGTTCCAATCCCTAACATTCTGTGATTCTGTGATTCTGTGTTACTTTAGACAGGGGACCATGGTTAATTAAGTCAAGCTGCATCTTTTTCTCATGCTGGAGGAATGCATAGTAGAGTCTTGATTACATTACACAAGGATACTATTTAAGTCCTTCCAAGAAAAAAAAATATTCCTGCAGTGCCCATAATTGGCACCTCTAATTCATTATTATGTTCTTATATAGTAATATAGAACAAAAAATGTGATTACGCCATCCAAAAAATAGTCTCTGATTCGTCTCATTTTTTGCCACTCCATTACTTCATGACCACTATAGTAAAAGAGGTTGTTTTTCATCAGGTAGAATGTCCAAACACTCAAAAAAAATCACATCCCTCCCATGGTTCTGAAGACAATTATGTATTCTTGATGTAAAAGAAAAAGGAAATGAAAACAATTTTTCAAAATTTTAACATTTTATCGAGCACCCTAAGTATTACCACAGTTTCTCCTTAACTGTATTTTGCATCTACACAAATTTCTTGTACAAACATATGCTCACTGGAGTTCATTGAAGAGTTTATTATGTGATAACATTTTGGTTTTGTTAAAGCTATGTGTTCTTTCTTAACAATCAGTGACGTCACCAAACATAACTCCAAAAGTCTCTCAAGAAGTTTAAATGCATATATCCCTGGTTTCATCTGAAGTAATCAAAAAGCCATGTTCTCATTTTCCACTTATTCTAGTGGACATTGTTCCTGAATCTTTCAAGTGTCTTTAAAAATACAAACCTTTGTAGGTGATGTTTTATTTTCTGGAAAGTGTTTATTCCTGAAGTATTCCTGTGAAAAACTGACAAGTTAGTACATTAAAAGATGTTTGAGATATAACAGAATGCACACAAAATTTTACATTTTCAGAGATGAAATCTAAAATATTTAAATAAACTTCTAGAGCCATTATGATTTCTTGTAGAACACTGCATTTGAAGTAACAGTTCAGCTGTTGACAGAATAGAATGAGATGTGTAACTGGAGTGCACCATGCCTTCAGATACGAAAGATAAACTGTTGATCTCAAACTTATATTTTAATATATAAAGTGCTGTGTAAATAATGTTCTGTTGGGATCTCTGTGGCTGATCCTACACTGTGACTATCTGTAGATATCTGGTTTTACCACCAGCAAAGGTAGATTTCTATCCCAAATTAGGCATTTTTCCCTTCAATGGCCTTCTTACAGAGATTTATTCTCCAAATTACTTTTTTCCCCAAATATATGGATTTATGAAACAGCTCCAGCAAAACAGATTGGAAAAGCTGGCTACGTATCGTGTCCAGTTCAGTCATGGTGCAAACCGTGTTATTCCGGTATCAGACCAGTATACTTTAATTAGGTTATTAACACACTAGTTATCCACATGTCTTTATAAAAGGACTGTGAAACATATGAGACAAAGATATTAACATTTCCCAAAGTTCAAAACACTGAACATATTAAAACATTAGTATTTGCACATATCAAAACCTTTGTATTACAGAATATGCCAGTATTTTATTAAAGTGCCATTCACCTAAGGTAAAGGCAAATTGCCTTTAGCTGATGGAGAAAGAGAGTAACAGACCATAGTATTATCACTTCAGTCAGATATTTGAGAGTCAAAATTGCAAGTCTTGGCAAAAAATTGTAACATTTAGTACTTTTCAGGATTTTCTGCAATATTCTTATTTAAAATCCAGAAGAGGCACTTTTACATCGATTTGACTGGAAGGAAACTGTTCTAATTTACCTTTAAAAATAATTTGACACGACACTTATCTTTTCTCTTTAATTGGACAGTTCATTTTGCAAACAAGTGAAATACGTGTTTACACCAATACCTTACACTGCACACTGTTTAAAGAATGGTTCTTGCTACTTACAGTAAAAAGATTGATGCTCAGTTAATGTTTGCTCGGCCCCATTCAATACAGCATTTTTAACTATTGTAAACCTTATAGCTCTTTTAAAGAAGTCTGTCTTAAGAATTTTTGTGGTGTCTTTCAAAAACAGAGTTCTGGCAAGCAAAGCCTAAACATACTTCAAAAAGCAAATGCGACTTTATTAAAAATTCTTATTAAATTCTAACAACCTGAGAAAGGAAGCAGACACCCTTCTGCCATTCCAGATGCAAATTCACTCTTCCCAGACCTATCCACAGTTGTGATCAGGCCGATCAGCTCAGACTACTTGTCACAGTCTGGTCACTAAAGGGTCAGCCACTGCTGAGGAGGGGAGGTGTCTCCTCAGGTTGCCTCAGAAAATTGAATCAACCCCCTGTTGTTTAATCTGTTTACTGAGGAGGAAGCTTGAAAAGTCTGTCCACTGCAGGTGCCCTTGTTTCCTTGAGCGGGATTATTCCTGCAAGGCAAGTGTGATAACTCCATGTTGTGCATCACAGGAGGAGAAAACTAATTCATTGAAGGGAAGTGGCAAAGATTTTGCAAACAAGAACACATAAACAAATGTCCATGCACACACATCTAGTAGTGCTCACATGATTTGGCACACTGACTGAAGTCAATTGAGATGTTTAGTCTGCAGCTGTTAAAAATATAAAGAGGATCATGCATGATTGCGAGAGTGTTTCTACTGACACCCATTAAAGATGGGATATGTTATATGCAACCACAAGCACACAGCAGGTGTTTCAAAACTCCCCTCTTGTTTCACCAGAGCAGCACCTACTGTCTTAAAGGCATTAACTGTAGGATTAATATTACACGTGTTATGTGAACTGGTCTTTGGAAAAGCCTCTCTGTGTGTTTATCAGCATCTTTCAAAAGCTAAATAAATTTGTTATAGAAATGTATGTAATAAATATTACTAGGTTTTAGTCTCATTTTAGTTTCCCATAGTAAACATTTCTTCTGGAAATATTCTAGAGAAAACCTGGAGTTTCTAGATTATTTGGGTCTATTTGGACAAAAATTGAATATAAAAGATAAATGAAAGTTTTGGAGCCTATGCTGGGGGAGGACATTCTTCTGTATTTGGGTGAGATGAGACAGTATTACAAAAACCAACTGTAGAAGTCTGGATTTCATATTTTGTATTTGGCGAAAATTATCTATTAAATCTTCTGTTTTCTTATGCAGTACTACCTGTCTCAATGAATTTTTAATGGATAATTAAATGGGGGAACAAATTATCAATTTTACATCCAAACAACACTGTCACTGAGCTTCTAATGGAACAAAATTATTTTATTAGTATATTTAATTAGAATTTAGTCAGGGTGTGTTAGAATAATTGTAATAATAATTTATTTTCCTCAGTGGCTCAGCTTTTAAATTAAAACTGTATGGCCTTGAAGTTAGAAAAAGGACAAAAAGGGCTTTGCTTGGTTTCAATGTTCAGTTTATTAATTCTTTTTACTAGTTCAGCACCAATTCACTTTGACAGCTGGTCACATACCAAGACTTGTAGTACTAAGTAAATGATGTGAAGAGATGCTAATTATGCATTGACTTAGGCACTGTCTAAGTGAAGACCTTTCTAAAACAGTACACAAACATCTCAAAAAAATCTGATTTAAACTTATCTTAAAAAATATAATGAACCTCAAGTTTTAATTTCAATGAAGAGGCAGAAGTACTAATTTATATGCAGAGAAGAACCTAGAAGCTTTGAGAAAAAGCATGTGTAACTAAGATTAGTGCCATTATAATTAAAATCTTTTCCAAAAGGATTATTACAGTTTACTTAAAGATATGTAAACATATCATAGGCTTTTCCTTTAAAAAGAAAGAAGAATGTGTGTAAAGAGTGGAACATAAGGAATGCCCCTGTGTCTTGCTTGCTAAGCCATAGAGGATCTAAAAAAATTGCATGTTAAAAGAGGCACTTTACCAGGCTCAAAGAGGTTCTATTTCCCTGGGCTTGTCAATCACTGAGTTTATTTATTGGAATCTTCACTGAAAGACTATAATTTCACCCTTAAGCTTCAGAGAACTTCTTTAAATGGTTTCTCTATCCATTTTCTGGCCAGTCTGAATACTTAAAAATCATCAAACTGCCTGGATTTAATGACTTTTTTTTTCCCCTAGAGCAACCCAAAACGGTACTTTACTCAAAGTCTCACAGAACAATTGCATTACTAGAAAGGAAAGAAGGGTGGCATAAAACCAAGTCTTTTGCTTCTCAAAATTATTTCAAGATTTAATTCAGTTCAATTGCAACTCTTTTGCTTGCTTCTGCCTGAACCTGGTTTGGTAATACATGGGATATAGCCTATGGTTTAGCTGTGTCACAGGGCAGCCAAGGCTCCTGTATGAGATTTACAGATACTAAGTTGAAGAGAGTGTTGCAGGAAAAAAAAACCAACCAAACAACCAACCAAACAAAAAACCCACACCCCCCCCCAAAAAAAAAAAAAAAAAACCAGATCTGATTTTCACTGTCAGGAATAATTTTTTGTTGTTGTTTTTCTAGTGTATCTTAAGCTAATATAGAAAGATAACTTGAAATTAAAATAAAATTCCAAATAAATCTTTATGGAAGCAGAATTAATACTCCAAAGTAGCTTTGAATAAATTTTTAGTTGCAAAGGCTTAACCACAAAGAATACAGACTCATTGACCTGTGCATGCATTTTACGGTCAATTGGAACAAGTGATGGTTCTGGGAAGAATCAAGCCAGGCATTCTGTAGGTTGCTGGATGAATGCAATTCAGCTCCTACATGGAGCTAGCCTTCTACTTCAACGCAGCATCTAGATCCTATCAAGGCATGTGTTTTATTACTTTTATTTGGAAGAAAATTAGGATATTCAGTGTTTTAAAAAAATACTAAGGTTACTAAATGAATATGAAAAAGGCCAGAACACTAACACCTCTCTTTTTCTAGCAGATCTATCAGTTCTATCATAACCTTTTCTCCACAGGACTGTGTTCCTCATCCTTCGTGAACAAATGCATGTACTCATGAAACAAGCACCTTGAGGGGAAAACAATATATAAACACATTGACACTGACAACGCCTGTGGAGTATAGATATTCTCCAGGTAACCTGGAACTCACTCACACAGGTACAAGATTTCCAGATGGATGCTTGGTTCAATGCTGACTACTTTGCCCTGCTGAAAAACCCAAACTGAAAGCCTTATGCACCTTGACGAGGATGCCTGAACTTGGTCTATGTAGTTCCCTGAGTAGTTCTACATTGCACTGAAGTGTAGAAATGCCTGCACTAGACATTCAAGAGACAAGTTCCAAAAAGTTAATTTTGGCACTCCCTGATTCATTAATGTTTTGTGTTGCACTGTGACCATGTTTAATAGAAATAAACTTACTTGTCATTCGAAAGCATGACTGCACATTGCCTGGGTTTATCTAAACAAGCTTTAAATCATTGTGATTGAATACGGCATGGAAGGTAGAGTCATGGAAGAATGTATTCCAGCAAAGGCTAACTTCTAAATTCTTTTTTGACTTCTGGATCAAGTTTTCAAGGCCACCCAGCTCTGTGCATCCACTGATTGTTTGTTACTGACACCAGAGAAAGCTGATTCAAACAAAGAGATTGTCACCCTGAACTTTCAAGGTACATTCTGAATTTTGTGAATGGAAAAAAAAAAATGGTTTCACAGCAAGTCCTTAGAAATAAATGAGGTGAGAAATTTTATCAGATTGTCCTTGAGCTGCAGTATAATCATAACAGGTATTTTCTATCTTCTGAAAAATTCTAAACACAATATCAATGTGAGAAGAAAGCAGTTTTGCACAGTGTTAGGAAGCTGTTCAAATGTACATCTGGTTACACTCTAATTTCAGTCTTTATGAGACAGGTGTTATGTGTTAATAGTGATACCTATTACTAGACTTACATCTGTTGGCTGACCCTCTTTTCTTTAAAGGGATTGGCTACTTTTTTATATAGCTGTATATAGAATTTATTTGTAGGAATTCCTCCATGTGGTATGGCCTTCACCCATATGCTACAGATGCTCAAACACATACCCCCAGATAATACAAATACGAGAGCTGAGTTTTCCATTTTCAAAATCAATGGCAAAAATAACTGGTGACAAACAAAAGAAATTGCCAGCCTCCCCTCGAACAGTGATAATCTCAAAAATGTGGAAACATTTAGTAGTTTCATAATGAAAGAAATAAGCATTTCATGTTTCTTCCTTTGGTTAGCAGAACCATCCATTTTATGTCTGTAATGTGACCCAGTAATTATCCTAAAAGTTTCCAGTTGTGATATAAAACATTTGTGGGTAGCAAGTTTAAAAAATTAAATCTGCAGCAAATGCCACACATTGGAAAGACAAAAACAGCTAAGTTTAAACCACATTTATTCGGATGTTTCTGCTGATCTGTGGTTTGTAATGAGCCCCATAAATCTGTGCAGTGACAGCGTTACATTAAAGAGTACTGTCTCTTGTATGCAGAAAGTAACGAGTCTATATCCACTTCTAATCTCAGCTGGTTAATTACAGTAAACTGTATTTTAAAAGTTATTTTTCCCTCCCTCTTAGAAAGCAAACCCTGTGTCCTTATTCAGACAAATTGTCTACTCATCTCAGTGAGAATTTTTCCTGTGTCCGGAATTCAGGACATAGATCTCAGAGGAAGACCCAAGTTTTGATCCAGATCCACCACAGACTTCCTGTGTGACCTCAAGAAAGTTACTTAGTCTTCAATCAGTGTTTCTGTCCCTCTTTTATGAACGTATTCACTTCCTCATCTGTAAGGATAAGACCACTCTTCTTTGCCCATTATTGTTATAATGATTGCACTGAAAATTGTGAGGTCTATGGTAATGGAGTCAACACTTAAATCCATAAAAGCACTTCTTTAAGGTTCATTGATTTTATACTGTGTAAGAATATGACTAAAACTTGGAAGGACGATAAATATTTTTAAGATTGAGATCTTATACATGTATATATGTTATCTATAATAACAGAAGCTATGCATCAGTATGCATGCAAAGTTACATGACTTGTATAAGCACATGTATTATTGCCTATATCCTGTTAGAAAACGAAAAGCTACAAATGATGCAGTGATCTGTGAAATAAACTAAAAGAGTTTCAAGGTTGCATCCAGTTGCTCCAATTTAGGTACAAAAACCATCTAAAATCTGAGCTAGCCATTCTAGACTCCTTGATGTGAGTCTAAAGAACAGGCAGCCTGGTCTTAATGTGATTAAGACAGAACAGATTAAATTCCCAGTAGTAAGATGATTCATTTCAACTTAGATGTCTAGTTTTTGCACATATGAAATCGAATAAGATTAACTCACTCCTGAAGGTCTTCAATGGGAGTGTTAACAGAACTCTTTCAAAGGCCACAGTCAGAAAATGCATCCATGACCATGTGCAAAACTTATTGAAGTTTAAAAAAAATGTTCACAAGGTATCTTTTTTTCTTGTTTTTTCATCCACAGTTGCAAACTAGGTTGACAAATGCACATTGATCCAGATGAATTGCGCAAGGATCAAAGTCCTTCCATTTCAAGTGTTACACTGGCTCTTTAGAAATAATACATCAGAAGCAGATTTGTAAAACAATTGTTGGGTCAGTTTGCTGGTTTTACCACTTCTTTGTACATATTTTGGCACATCTCTAATCTAGAGATCTTTCTAAAGTCTCTATTTAACTTTCTTACTCTGACGATGTGTGTAACAGAAAAAAACTGGAAGGCAAGCAAAAGCATTCATTCAGCTATTCAGTACAAGGATGTCAATGAATTAAAGTAACTATCTAATGGCACTAACTGGTTTTTTGTTCTTTGATATGTGTCTGGAAAGCCAGTGACCTCTGAATACCTCTGAAGTAATAACCCCACTTTGAGCATCTGGCAGAGAGTCATGGTAGAAATCTGAGCAGTCAAACAAATCTCTTCCTGAGAAGATCACCTGGGTTAGCACTCATCAGGTTCCAATTGCAGCAAAATTACATCATATCTCATCTATCAGGTAGTTTCTCCTATTGGAAACAGTCTATGTCAAGTTACCTATGGACATCAAAACATCAGAAAACAAAGCTATGGCATCTCTTTTGATCTCAGATTCTTCTTTTTTTTTTTTAATTTCATAACTTTGTTTAAGAAAAGGGGTTATGCTGACTTACAGCAGGTGATTTGCAATGTTAGCCCAAAATGCTTGCTTAGCCTTCTGAGTTATGGTGTTTATGATGACATGTTTGACCATTTGTTTTACTGATGTGGGTGGAACATACTTTTTTTTGATATTATGTGTGCATTTCATTGGCCTAATGAGACTTCTAGCCTTCTAGCAAAGGTTCTAAAATTGACTTTATCTGTAGTACTATAAGCAAGAAGGTGAAAAGAAGAAAGACAAGGGGAAGGTAAGATTGAGTATATTTCAAGTAAAAAAGAGATTATTAAATTAACTTAGAAAAATATTTTTTTAGGAGGTAAAGATTCTGGAAAAGGATTTACACTTAATTTCTCATCATGTTACAACTTAGCTGTCTTGCATCTTCAGTTAAGTAAAACAAAGACATAAATACATCCATTCACAGTTGTATTTATTACTACTACCTTGGTGGATTAAGGTAATTCATATTTGGAATTTGCACAAGGATTCAAGAGTATCTGTTAACATAAAAATACTGAATTAACCAGAGAAAATGCCAATGCATATATTTAGCTACTTTTCTGTATATTATTAACAAGAGACAATTTGTAAACATTTCCACTATTTTTAGAAACATTCTTCCACTGATTTACCATCTGTGTGATTTTTTAAAAATTTAATTCCCTTTGGTAAATACCTCTGAGTGCTGAAAGCTTAAGAAACTCTGTCTGGCAAGCAAACTCATCCCCTTCTCCTCCTAAGGCAGACAAGATGTCTAACTCAAGGCAAACCTAATTAATATGTATGTGGATTTTAGCAATAAGAAGGGAAAGAGAAAGCTGCTGAATTAACTGAAACAAACAAATCTTTGTGAGACCTGTCTCAGGAAAAGTCTGAGTCAGCATGAATTTTTTTATGTTGGGCACAAACAGGGACATTATGCAAGATGGAAGGAAGGGATGTATATACATATATATATATATTTAATGTATAAAGAAACATATATATATATATATATATGAAGGAGTCTTAGGTTCACTTTCTCCTCTAACACAAGACTTTTCTAATATTTTAAGTTTTCAATCCTGTAAGGTGTTCTGCTGGAATACCTGAAGTAAATAAGGCTCCAGAAAGATACCGATCATTTACATGCACAAACTGAACAGTGTTTTATTTTGTGGCTCTGATTTCTTTGCAGCAGTTCTTTTGAACCACACGGTTGCATGTCCCAAAAGATAGAATTTTTTTTGTCCTATGCATGCATTCAGAAACTCTCATGGAATGATCTCCATTTTTTATACAGGATTTTGAGACAAAGCTCCATAAGGTGAAGTTTATTCTACTAGTTCTCAAATTTGAAAGCTTCTGTATTCCATTCCCTATTTGAAGATGCAAACCAGTGTATATCAAACTTCACCAGAGATGCAGACTTTTGTATGGCAAATTTGAATTTCCCAGCAGTTGCTATTTGGGGTTTTGTTTGTTCATTTATGGTTTTTGTGTTTTGTTTTTTTTTCACCTGAGTTACTTTTCACGGACCTATTTTCAAGATTCCCCTATAGACTTAAAGGAATACAGAACAGAAAGCAATGTTTAGCTGTATTTATGGTTGGATTAAAACATGGTCCTGCTATATTTCTTTTTACAATATGCAACTAGCACCTGAAAGAGTTTTTTCCAGAAAATAGCAGTAATTTTAAGAGATTATTCTAGTAATATAATATTTGAGAATATAGCCAAACTATAGAAAATCAGCAAGATTATCTAAGTTTGCTACTGATCTGCAACAAACAAGGATACAAATAAAAATACTATAATGCCTTAAAAAAATGTACTAGTGGACATTGATGCTCAAGTGCATTTAATACCTCGTTTGATTTTAGTGTTGACTCATGATGTTCAAATATGAACGCTCTGATAAAGGGATTTGTAAATTGATTGGATTCCAAAAATAACAAAAAAACCCTGCATAACAGCAACATGAATGTTGGTAAAAATAACATAAATTACTGAAAAGCTTATGAGGTACTTCATGAGAGGTTTTTCAGAATAGGTTAAATAGGCATGTAAAGGATGTTCAAGTACAGGTGATTCGGCCTTTGAGCAAGGTCAGGGTGACAAGTTTTCTTAGAGGTCTTATCACCCCCCTCTGTTATGTCTCTTTGAATGTTTTGTACTAAAATTTAGCTGTCTGGTAAATTTTAGTACAAATTAGCTACTAACTAACAGTGGACTAACTCACAATAACACATAAATAGTTGTTTGCAGGTGAACTAGGAAAAGTACACACGGAGGTATTTAAATAGAGAGAGGGAGCCACAGGTGAACAAAGACATAATTATTTCTCTGCTTCTCCTCTATGACATAAAAAGAAGGAATTCTCCTTAAAATTTCAAAAACAGGTCTTTGGGCTGAAACTAAACATTATCAGCCTAAACAGTAACATTCCTGAATGTTACGAGGAACTGAAAGAAAGGTCCATTGAGATGGTATCAGCATTCATATTCCTTGGTGCCTTCTATAATTATGACGGCTCCTTTGCCTGTCTCTTTCTTGAATTAAAAATTTCTCTCATGAGCTGTTTGAATGATACTGAAAACCACAGCCAAACAGTTCTGGGAATTGCTGTAAACATAAGCTCTATTTTCTACTTTTTTTTTTTCTAGAAATATTGTAAGTGTTTTTTCTGTGTATAGAGACCATCTTAATTGCATAGCTACATGAAAGATCAGAAAGGCTAAGAGTTATTCCAGTACATAATAAGGGAGTTTAAATACAGACGTATACAAAAATTACATAACTACTACATTATACATAGCTTGTTGTAAAAGGCTTCTTTTAGACTTCTTGGGGTGAGTCAAGTTACTTTAGGCTTGGGGTTTTTCTGTGTATGCACACATATCTGGAAGAGACAGATGATTCAGGTACTGTGAAAAGTTTATTAGCAGCTATGACCTGCATCCTGTAAAATATTATTTAATACTTATTGCAGCATCAGGACTTAAAAAGCTTTCATAAACTGAATGCATCTACTTTACCAGGACAACACTGTCTCAAAAAAAAAAAGAATTATTATGAAATATAGAACCATATAATCATTGGATCATAGAATGGTTTGGGTTGGAAGGGACCTTTTAAAACTACCCAGTCCAAACCCCCTGCCATGGGCATGGACATCTCTTACAGCTCAAAACCCCATCCAACCTGACCTTGAATACTGAATATTTCCAGTGATGAGGCATCCGCAACATCTTTGGCTAACCTGTTCTAGTGTCTCACCACCCTCATCGTAAAAAATTTTCTACCTTATGTTCCTTCTTTCAGTTTAAAGCCGTGGTTCCTTGTTCCATCACTACAGGCCTTGGTAAAAAGTCTCTCTCCATCTTTCTTATAAGTCTCCTTTGTATATTGAAAGGCCTCAATAAGGTGTCCCCAGTGCTGCTTTCTCTTCTCCAGACTGAACAATCCCAAATCTCTTGACCTTTCTTCATAGGAAAGGTGACCCAATCAAACATAATATCCTTGCAACCGGATTTAATGTATGTGTCTGCCGAAGGACAGCATGTGTTTGTGCTTCTAACCTGAATTACACAAGGGGAATGACCCGGCTTTTATGTTTTATATCAGATCTAGTGAAAGCTCTCTCCTGACTAAAATGCAGAGAAAAATCTGTTTTTTCTAGTGGGACTGCAGTTATGAACTTTGGGAATTTTCAGTTCATGCATGTGATCAGATCTTTACCTAAAACCTGTTGAGAAATCTGCTATCAGTCAGAAATTATAAAACGAATAAATCTCATTCATTTGTTTATATATGGGCTAAGCGGAAAGATGTGACTTGAGTGGAGTGACTCTGGGAAATGTGTCCTTACTTCTAGCACTGCTATCAGCACTTTTCTTAAGAAAACAGAACCCACTCACATAAATTTGCATTTAAATGGGTTTTTTAAGTGTTCCCCCAACTTCTTACTTTTTGATGCAGCACTCATTCAAAAAGAAAAAAAAATCAATATGGATAAATTTTTTTTTGGATATCAGCTGATGGGAGCTACTGAAACTTCAAGCAGATGACAGCATGCAGACTTTACCTAATTCTGTTTTACATTTTACTAACCCCCCACAGGTTCAGGCAAGCAGGTGCAAGAGTCTTAGACAATACCATTAAACATACCACAAAAATGAGGAATAACTTGCTGAGACTTGTATTGTCAGGTTTCAGAGCCTAAAGCTATTGTAACGAGCACATTAAAAAAAATATGCCCATGTAACCCATAGTATCCAAGACATTCGAAGCATGCTGAAATCTGAACGCTGAATGTTGAATGTTGAGGAATGTAGTGAA
Source organism: Pterocles orientalis (assembly GCA_011057875.1). NCBI lineage: Eukaryota > Metazoa > Chordata > Aves > Pterocliformes > Pteroclidae > Pterocles > Pterocles orientalis. The sequence continues at coordinate 678,674 of WKFP01015068.1, read as the reverse complement.
AATATGATAGTTTACTATTCCTTCTTTTAAGTAGTTTAAATTATTTTTCTTCTCACATATTCTTCCAAATACCAAGGGAGACAAACCCTTCAATGAATCAATAATAAATGCACTATAGTAAATTAAGTTGTTTATTAAGAGTTTGAAATTCTTCTCTGATGGCACATGATTCTCCAGTAGCACCTGCTATTTTAGTGTGTCATTAGGTATCCAAGTTTGAAATGTTTTGCCGTCAAATTCAGGAGGTGAGTTATCTCCAAATGAGCTCCTCTTTCAGGTAATCTGAATGTTTGTGCCCTTGATCTGATTCCCTTGGATTTTAGTTATTTGGTTTGTTTGTCCTCCTTGTTGCACAGTACGTACTTCCCAATGAGCACAGGAGATACAACTTTGAGCAGAATACATATTCCACATATTTCTGCTGTAATAATTTCTTTTTGTCTGTCTGTGTGTCCCTTTGCACATTTCAAAAGCAATTCCTGGCAAGAAAAATCCTACCAAGAAATTCCCTGGGGAACTTTCAAAGTGAAAACACAAGACATCTTGTACATGCACTCAGACCCAAGGTGGCCTTGCCAGGGCTCAGGAGACAAGCTGTCAGGTCACTGACTCTATTAGTACAGTAGGATGTACTTTTGGTTGAGGTACGCATTGGACTCAATATTTTCTGACCCTGTAACAGAAGCATACCTTTGTCATTAACTTACGCAAACAATCATCTTGCAGTTAGCTGAGGAGAAAAGGGAGGAATAGAGCCAGGTAACTTGCAAGTACTGTCAACAGGCAGCTGTAAAGCTAGGTAGACTCAAAATGCTTCTATTTCAGACAATATTGTCTGACAGAATATTGGGAAAGCTGAAGCTTGACCTTCATTTGCGTGCATTCTTTCACTGACAAAAAGAATAATTGATATGAGTGTATATAACTTTGGCTAACTAAAATTAAGATGCAGGAATAAAGGCCAAGGGCAGATGTTTTAGGTATAGTAAAAGTGAAAAGAGATAGGGCATCTGAAAGTACCTTTCCCTTTCCAAATTCAGCATTCTGTTTTCCTCAAAATGGAAAGGACTTCATTGCAACATTTTAAAAATAGGACTGGAAATAGCGCTCAGTGTTACATCAAGGGTCAGTGTATAAGTTACATGACATACTTGTTCTTACGGCATGAGGTTGTGTCTGCTGCTATGGCTGGGTTGTATGACGGCATACAAATCTTGGCCATCCCAGCTCAGGTTGTGATGTGCAAATTCATGTGCTGAATTCCAAAAGGCTGAAATTAATCTAATATTTTTTCAACCTTTTAATCTCTTTTTACTTGTTAGTAATGTGTATATAAATTTTTATTAAGTTCATGGTTTCTTTTGGGCCTTGCTGATATACTTCTACTTGCAAGCCAAACTTCAGAAAAGCTGCTTTTAGAAAAGCCTCTGTATGAGAGGCTTAGTATTTGCCCATCTGTGCAGATTTCAGAAATATGTTCATTAAAATAATATAGCTAGCATGTGGTTTACTTTTCACCTTTTAAAATATGTCTATTTTCAAAATTGAAAACAATAAAAAGTTTTATTGTTACTATTTCTTCCAGTTTTCCAGTTTCTTTGGTATATTTTTGACAGGTCTTTTTACTAAAAGTTTGAATATATTAATGCTATTGAATAAATATATCTTAAAGACTGGGAATATTTTTTTTATTTTACTCCTATCAATAAAGATATTTTACAGAACATACAGATATGCTGTAGTACTTGAGCCTGAGGCTTGTGATATAAGTAGCTGAGTTTGGGTGTTTTATGTCTAAAGAACAACTTAAAAGGAGAAGTGATTGCATTGAGGATGGGCAGAAGTAGGAGGGGGGAGGAAATCCACAGAAAAGACAAGTATGAAAACAACATATGGAGGGAAAGTTTCTGCTGGAATCATGAGCTGAAGAAAAAGAGTCAAGAGGAAAAGAAAAGTGAGAAAAATAGTTTAATGAAAGGTTAGGCTGAATTTGAGAGGTGAGTTGGAGAAGTCAGAATTTGCTGCAGAGGAAGATATGAAACTAGTGAAGTAATCAAAGATGTCATTAATCTTCCTCTTTCCATAATGTAGCAGAATGAAAAAAAAACACCTCAAAAATCCAAAAAAGCCCCAAACAAAACAAAAAACAACCCCAACCTCAGAGACTGGTAACAGCTTAAACAGCTCTCTCAGACTGGATGAAAATGTTTGATACTGAAGAAAGAAGTAGCAGTCTTCTTGGCTCTATTAAAATATACGTCCACATTGAGCAGGGACTGGCTTTACTAAGCTGTAAGGCCAGAGGGTGGGAAGAACCAAGAGAAACAAGGTCCGGGTCAACACACAAGGCTGTGTTAAGGCACTACTCCTGAGGGCGTGTGAAACAACCAAATTTAAGGCTCCTCTACAGTGAAACTTAAGGTCTAGCATAACCTCATATGGCAGTAGATTTTACCATTTATAGTACATGTTGAGTTAATTTATTTCATTTCATCCTTCAACTGAGGAAATAGTATGTCTTTATATTGGTGCTTCAAAGCATCGGTTGAAGCCTGATTAGTTATTTACTCACATTGGTCTCACTTTATTTAAGAACCGGCTGGTAAACAGACTGAACACCTGGGTTGTGACTGACCTCACTGATGAGCAGCAGCTTCCCTTGGTTAACGCCACTGGACTTTAAAAATAGTAAAAAGGAGGACCATGGGAACTACCAACATCAGCCTCACTTTCATGCCTATAAGATCATGGAACAGAATTTCCTGGAAGATATGTCAAAACATAAGGAACATAGAGAGGTGATTAGAGACAGCCAATGTGGCTTTACTAAGGGCAAACCATGCCTGACTAATCCAGTGGCCTTCTACAGTGGAGTGACCGCATCAGTGGACAAGGAAGGAGCTACAGATGTCATCTACCTGGACTTCTATGGGGCCTTTGATACAGTCCTCCACAATATTCTTACCTCTAAATTGGAGAGAGATGAACTTGATGGATTGACCTTTGGATGAGTAAATCCATTCTCAATGTCCAAGCAGAAACCAGTAACGAGTAGCGTCCCTCAAGTGCCCGTAGTGAGACCAATACTATTTAATATCTTCACCTGTGACATAGACAGTAGGATTGAGTACACCTTCCGCAAGTTTGCAGATGACACCAAGTTGGGTGGTGCAGTCAATTAAGTTGAGGAAAGGAATCCAAAGGACCTTGAGAGGCTTGAGGACCATGTGAACCTCATGAAGGTCAAGTGGGAGGTCCTGCACCCAGGCTGGGGCAATCCCCAATATCCATACAGACTAGAAGATGAATGGATTGAAAACAACCCTGAGGAGAAGGACTTGGGGATACTGATGAATGAACAACTGGACATGACCTGGCAATGTGCACTTGCAGTCTAGAAAGCCAATTGTATCCTGGGCTGCATAAAAAAAAAGCATAGCCAGCAGATCGAGGGAGGTGATTCTCCCCCTCCACTCTGCTCTCATGAGACCTCACCTGCAGTACTGCGTCCAGCTCTGGGGCCCCAAGCACAAGAAAGACATTGGCCTATCAGAGTGGGTGCAGAGGAGGACCATTATCAGAGGGCTGGAACACCTACTCTATGAAAAAAGGTGAAGAGAGTTAGGATTATTCATTCTGGAGAAGAGAAGGTGGCTCCAGGGTGTAGGGGAAGAAGAAGATGCTGAATTAGGATTTCTCTTCCAGGACATGAAGCTTTTCCCTTAAGAGACTGGAAGAAGAAGGCTTTGCCCTTAGGCAAAATGGAAGAGAAGGTGATGAAGGACCTGACACAGCCAGAAGGAGAACTAGCTGGAATGTAAACAATGGAAAGATCTGGATGTAAACAGGGGAATGAATTCGCTAGAAAATAGTGTGTTGTTTTTAGTTAATAGCCAATAATAAGTTTTGTAGGTGACGTATTCACAGTAGTAAAAGACTATAAAAGTAGTTGTAAAAGAGCAATAAAGTGATTCTTCTGTCAAAGTTTGCTCTTTGATCCTGCCACTACACCAGGGACAATTTTTTGTTGTCTTTCTATATATAAAGGAGACTTATAAGAAAGATGGAGATGCCTGTGTCAAGGCTGGTAGTGACTGAACAAGGAACAATTGCTTTAAATAGAAACAGATTTAGAATGGACATAAGGTAGAAATCTTTTACTGTGAGGATGGTGAGACACTGGAACAGGTTGTCCAAATAAGTTGTGGGTGTCCCATCACTGTAAGTGTTCAAAGTCAGGTGAGACAAGGCTTTGAGCAACATAATCAAGTAAAAGATGTCTATTCCCATGGAAAGGGGGTTTGAGTAGATGTTTTTTAAAGGTCTCTTCCAATCCAAGCCATTCTATGAGTCTATGCTTCTATGACCAGGAGCAGCATTATCTGCTGTGTAGAACAAAAAGGTTGTAGTAGGATTTTTTGGTCTGCTTGACCCTTGGGAATTGAGAAACTTGACCAATATGAATAGTAATGATCCTACAGATCAGTTATCGTAATCTTTAAGATCTGCATACCTCAGACAGTAAAGGGCAGAAATAGCAATAAGAGTAATTCAGAGGCAGATGACAAGGCTGACCTGAGCATGCAGGTGGTGGTCTTGCCTGGGCTGGTCCAGCTATCCTTTCACAGCCAAGGTCAGTGACTGCCCAGCAGTAAATGTGGTTGTCCCAGGGATAATCCCTAGAAGCATGAGATTTAGTTGGCTGGGCTGGGTTCTCCAGTCCAAAATTGTTCCCTTAGAAGATGTGTCTTATTAGACACACTTCTGTGTTCTTCTTAGAAGAAGATCTTATTACAAAGGAGTTGTTTTTAAGGTAGTTCTACACTAGTCTTCTTTAAAAGCAACAACAAACATAAATATTGGAAAGCTTCTAAAGAGCAGGAAGATTAACACAACCAATATCATTCCCAGTAGATATCTCTGAAGATTTCCTGAAATAAAAGAGAATTTTTTTTCAGATTTGCTACTTGGTTAGAAAAGAGATTTTAATATTCAACAATGATGCAAAATCATGCCAGCATTGTTAAGCAAGCTAACAGACCTCAGCTGTTTTCTAACTGTTTGGGAAAACTGTTGGTTTATCTTTTTATTGTGCTTTGTTTGGGTTTTTTTTTAACTTAAATTGTCTCCCAACTAGAACTTGTGTTTGCTGTTCTGTTCTTCCTGGGTCAGTTGTCCTAAAAAATATAATTTCTGAGAACTTTTTGCTTAGGCATTGACTTGTGCTGACTCATCTCAGCAGAGAGAGACAGCCTGGCAGGACTGGTAGAAGGAACTAGAAATTACTTGGCAGCTTTAACGAAAGTCCAGTATAAGTCACACTTGGCTGTCAACTGTACGTCTGACACTGGTCTAGACAAACTTCTTATGTGCTGGCATTCCAAATCTGAGATCATAACATCTGTGCTGCTTATACTGGACATATTACTCAATAAGACTAGTCTAAAACTGATTTTTAAACAAGCCTCTGTGTTTATGCCAGGAAATCATGTTTTGGGACTTAGTAAAACGTACTTTTGAGAATGACCATATAATGGAAAATAAACCTTCACAAAGTTATTTGTATTTTTCTAAAGTGAGACAGACTAATCAGCTCATTACTTTTAAAACTATGGACCATTGTACAGAGTTCCAAGGCAAACCACAATGCACTCAGCAAGCCATGTTGAAAGTGTTGAATTACTGTTCACTGTGGAGAAGAATGAGCTGAATCCCTCCTGCTGGAGAAAAATCCACTTGGGAGAGTTGTATGTAATACCCTTTATGTGACCTACTTTGCAAGAGAATAAATCTAGAGTAACTGCCTTAACATCACTGAAGATCTACCTAAAATAGAGTCTATGAGTGACCAATATTTCTATGTTGCAGTGGTGGCCTGAAAAAACTTTGAGTATGATAATATTGCATGTTTCCACAGGTCCCAAACCATCTTCATCTCCTATGGTAGTACCCCAAACATTACAGTCTCTGATTTTATATCACAATGGTGTTTCACTATGGGTTTCACAAAGCAAACTAAGTGAAATTGCTAACTTCATGGCTGTTAGAAGTTGCTGAATTTCCTTTCCAGCTCATAGTCATACTACATAAACCCTAAAGGCTGAGTTACACCCTCACAGGGGTCCAGATTAGAGGGATTCATTAGTTAACAGTTTGTTAATTAACATTCGTTCCATTTGAACTCAAACAGATTATCTAAAAGTTAAACCAATGTACTTGTATGGTTTTCTGAATTTATCTTTACATATTACTTTTCTCTTAGTAGCATGTATATATTTTGATATGTACTTGTTCAAAAATGCTTAACAGAGAGATATTTCTGCCTGCAAATAGCTTTTGCAAACATCAAATTAATTAAAACTACAAACATACTTTCAGCAATTTTCTGTTCATATGATTCTCCCTTTTAAGGCATTGAAACAATCAAGCTACCACTCTACTCTAGCAAAACCAGTTATGTTTTCAAACAGGTATGTGAGGATCTAAATGTTTTACTCCCACTAACTTAAACAGGGCTAAAGTAGCTAAACTAGTCTGTTGTGTTTTAAATATTAATCCCTTTTAGCTTGAGTAAACTTTTTGCTGATTAACAATGGTGGCTACCAGGTATAATAACAAACATCATCAAAACCTTCTAGAATTTTCCAAGGATCATATGAGTACTCTTTATACTATTTTTTCATAGTTGGGGGGAAGAAACCTGAAATAACTATAAGAAAATCAAATTACTTCTTTTCAATGAAAAGTAGGAAGGATTTTACTGGCTGTTGTTTGAACTGCAAACAATGCTATGAAATAGCTGAAATGAGGGCTACCACAAATATCTATATAAAGGAATGCATCAATACACAGGTACTGACACAAATCTGTGAGTGTGAGCACTTCTTTAAATTCATATCCATGATGCAAAAGCATTTTGAAAAATACAAGGGTTTACAGGGCTGGATATTACTGCTGAAAGCTACAAAAATGGAGAGGAAAGTGAGGAGAGTTTCTACACATCTCAAAACAACCTTTCTCCAGCTACAAATTGCTCCAGAACAGGGAGTCTATCTGAAGCACACAAACACATGCAGCTCTGTCCAGTGTTTCATCTGGCTATGTTTATTTATTTCATATGGACTGGTGTGCTCAGTCAGATGGGTGCATCTTGCATTAAACTCAAGTCCCTAAAGAACTGAACTCTAAAGTTTTGGGAAAAGGTACATTTAAGGTGGGAGAAAAAGGGAACAGACAGCCTTGATTATGAGGTCCGGAGCAGATGGACCATGACATCCTGTTTCTGTGAAGAAATCAGAAACGGACAACCCGAGGCCAGGAAATGTGTTTGATGGGTGCAGAACAGAGAGGGAGGGACGTCTCAGAGTACCTGGCTCAGTAGACTTGGAAGCAACACAGCAATCTAGTGGATGGTGTGCAGAGGGAGTGTAAACGGGCTCACAAAGCTTCTCTTTCATTTTCCTTCTGGCTTGGACAAGTTTTATCCCTAGCTCTATGTTACCAAAAAAAGATTGGCCTAGTAAGTCATCTTAAAAACTCAGCCGAGTATTGGTTAGATGACTTTGGGAGCTTCAGAGCTCATTATTTCTGAATACTTGATGGCCTTTCAACATTAACACATTCCATGTTATTAAGAAAAGGAGAGCTAAGTTAGGCTTTTGAGGAAGCTGGCTAAGTCCTCCATATTTCTATGAACATATTGCAAACACAAACAATTTTTCTACTATTTGGCTTGTGGTACTGGACAATAAAGAGCACATTTATTTTAGTGACCAGAATTATGTACTCCCCTCATCTTCATTTTTTCACTTATCAGCAACAAAAACATTCTATCTTATTTAGTGTTGCAGAACTTTTTTGACTGATACTGTGGGCAAATATTTCCTTTGTTGACTGGATGATTGATGGTACATAAAATACATATTAATTACACAATGGATGAAAAGATATCTAATACTCCTGAAAATAGAAAATTGCAAAATTTAACATGAAAAGCAAAAAAGTTTCAATCACAAATTCCAGTGTAAACCTATATTTTCACTATTTTCTAACTCTATCATAAAAATCAGTGAAACTTGGTATCCTATATCTGTCTACTGTAGCAAAAAAATTATTTTCACTACGTTTCCTTTAAATTTTATATTTTCAAGTTATAAAAAAGGTGTAACAAAATGTGTTTGTGGTTTAAGATTTTTACTTTATAGGAAACAAAAAAGTTCCATATTTAAGAAAAAGATAAATAACTTTACAAGATAAAATAATTATTTCTTCTGGAATACTAATAGTTGTTGCTAATAGTTGACTTGCTTTTTTAAAACTCTCCAAAATATTTCATGGTTAACAGTTCTGACTTTCTGGATAGTTGTATTTCCCATGCTGCAAACTCCAACTTCAAGATTGTCACAAGACATAAATTACTGTTGAGAGATTTTGTAGCATTAAAGCTGTTCAGTACTTTGAAAATGAGTTCTTCCATCATAGGCTTACTGAACTGTTTCTTTGACAGTGGGGCTGTTAACAGCTGGAGAACAGAAAGTGTGGATTACTGCTGGCAATCTCACAATCAGGCATGCCTGACTGTGGTACCGATACATAGCAGAAGAGAAATGGCTGTAGACATGGCTGCAGACTAGCAGAGTGGCAATGGTGCCTTGAGAGGGAGGCAGGAGGTACGAGAGCTCCAAAGTTGCCAGGAGTGATTCATTCATGGAGCCTGGAGTACTGTGAATCACACTTCAGTTTTGCTCCTGCCATGTGAGCGAGCCAAAAGCACCAATTTTGGAAACCTGTAACTGGAAACACCAGCCTAATATTGGTTTTGTGGGATTTTTGAAGATACTGTTTTAGCAAGCCTGTTGCTCCAATGAAGAAATTTATTGAAGGTGCAATTATTCAGATTTTATTGACTCATCCAGTACATTTATAGATTTTTTTTCCAATTATGCTGTTCTGAGTTGACTGTATAACAGGATTTAGTTCACAAAATCATTCAACTATTACAAATTGTTTGCTTTTGCTCACTTACAGATGCCATTGTGCCATTTTTTTCACAGAAAGCTAGTTATATATTGAAGACATCAAAAGGTCTGGCACAGCACATCATGGTTGCGCAAGCAAACTGGATTTTTACATCAGTTCACTGAGACTGAGTTAAGTGTCTTACACAGAGTCTCAGCTTTGAATCTGATTTTGCTGACCATCTCTAACCCTGTTTTTTTTTACAAGGCCTTAAACTTAGAATATATAAAAAGTTGTCCAATTCACTGGTTTTAATAAAAAATATTTCATCATTACTTGATATAGTCTGTCCTAAATAAAAATAAGAATTACAAATTTAATTTAATTATTAAATTACTGAGACTCTCAAAGACAATGAAGTTTTGTATTTCAAGCAGGTTTATATTTTACCTTACTCATATCCCTATATCTCTGACCAATATATATTTGTCCAAATAGAGGATATGCTACAAAGATATTCCTTATATTGCAAGAAGCTGTCACCCATTTACGTTGCAGGTAATGTTGTTATTTCTATACAATAGAAAAGAATACCCAGTTTGTTTTCTAATTCACAACATTTAGGTAAAATCACACCCTCCTTATTGAGTTCAAAATTACAGCAACATCAAGGTTTTAACAACCAATTTAGAACACATTAAAAATAATATGGTGGAACTCACTTTGATGAGTAACCACTGCAATATCTAATGAACAGTCGTCAAATCAGACTTGGGATTTGAAGAGTCATGTCTTACTTGCCTTATTAAAAAAAATCTCAATATTTTCCTCTATATTGCAGATTGCATAATTTGCCTGTACAGTTCTCCTGCACAAACAGTCATTGAGATCAAGATGTTAATACATCTCAAAACCAAAATGACAGCTTTATTGAGTCCCAAGAACATCTAAATAAGATTAAAAATATTAGAGGCATTCTTTCTTCTGATTAAGAGCATATCTTTTATATCTTCCTAAGTACTGGAAATAAAAGAAAAAGGGCTTTTTTCCTGTGGCAAATTATCTTTTAAATGTGTATTTGATAGTATCTTGTGTTTTCCCCTGAGGCCTATACCAAAAGCTGCTGGAAAAGATCAGGAAATATACCAAAATGAATCACTGGTCCAGCATGCTGTAAAAACTTATTTTCTCCAAGCAACTACTAAATTTATAGGTTGAATCTCCAGATACTATCAAATTATGCAAAAATCTTAAAGACTATTTAGAGATTAACAGCTGCCATCATTATATTTATGACATTTCTGAAATGAATATTCTTTGGGTAGTGTCACTGAGACGTCCAGTATAATGTAAGAGTTATTACGGAACTGGCTATATTAAAATGTAAAGGTAGTGGGGAAAAAAAACCTCTCAGTTTAAGAGCAAAAACATTAGTATAAACATTTTATGATTGTACTAATGATTTGCAATGCCTTTAAATCTGTAATACACTGAAAGAGTGCTTCTCTAGTTCATGAAGAAATTTCCCCTTCTTTCTTCCTTTTTGTGTTTCTTTGCATCTTTTATATATAGCAGAAAGGGAGTCTAAACAACCTCTTAAAATGCAATTCTATCATACTTCAGCTTCCCTTAACTACAAATTCCACAGGTTCAGCACAAGTGCTGACAAAACATCTACGCTTTTTCCACCACATGGATGTCACCAGTACAGGAGAATCTGAGAGTCACATCTGGATCCATCTCACCAGTTAACGGATTTTTTTTTCCTTGAGGACTAATCTGACCACGATAGAAGTTGGAAGGTTTACTTTACCCTGCAGAATGTCTATTATCAGGAAAGTAGCATTAGAGAAGAAAAGTAACTGGCAAACTAAGCACTTTCAGTGATTCGTTCAGAATATGTATCTCACCTGCTATTTCGCTGTCTTTCTATAGGGTAAATAGCTTTTGCAAATGCTGAATTTTCTTAGATTTGCTGCGTGGTACAAATGAGGATATTGGTAATACCCCATTCTTTTTTGTTGAGTTTACTATCTTTAATAATGTTTCCTGAGAGCACTGAGACTATGGTTCTCTAGTATGTCTAATGCTGAGGCTTGTTGCAACATATCTGCCCTTACACGTTGTGCAAATCTTAGTAGAGAATTTGCTTATGTTTTTGACAGGCAAAATCTAGGAAAATGTAAATAAAAAAATCCAAGCATATTCTTTCTCTTATTTTTTTTTAGAAGTGGGTTATATTTTAAATGGTAGATTATTCCATAACATAGGTGGGAAAGTTCTAGAAGGTCTTTCATTTACTCTTGAGTTCTAAATCTATGTGTATCCTTCTCACTCTCCAAAAAGCACCTGTTGGAGACAGCACTACAGAATCCAAAATTAAATTGTCCCAATCTACGGGGATTTTGGACTAGAAGGTTGATCTTGTAAATGTTATTTAAGAATGCATATTACTAGAAGCTCTCAGTCATTGAATCTTCTCCTGGACGTAGGTTTCTGGGTTTGTCACAGAGAACTAACTGGCATTAGAAGTTGATTGACATGTTTAGATGATCACTTGCAGACTCTTATGAGTCTGCCTGTGAGTGGCAGTAAAGGGGAGCCTCTCTTGCAATTTACTGTATGCCGCACTTCAGGGTTTCATAGTGCTGGGTTTGTTAATCACCCATTTGTCTTTGACTTATTTGTCTGTTCCTTCTTTCCCACTTTTACAGCTGTGCTATGTTTTACGAGAGTAAGGAAGCATTCATAATTACTTGTACCGTTCTTGATTTTCCTCTAAGTATATTAAAGACACAAAACAGATTACTAGCATATGCATTGCATCCCTCGGCATAGGCATGGTCTAAGCACCATAGATGTTAAGAAGAACCATGTGGCTCCTCACAAAAAAAACAATAGAGGTCTTAGCATTCCTAGGGTTCAAAAAGTGGTGCATGGCAAACAGTAGACAAGCTTTTAATTTAGAAGGATTTCCTCCTTGGTTGCTTTATTTCATATTGGTGTTTCTAATGACTAATTAGTAGCCAAATTCTAAAAACTGTAATGAATACAAATGAAAATTTCCATAGTACTTTGGCTGAACACGTAGCTATTTAATACAAAAGTATCTGAGTCATACTATTTTTGGATAACAGAAGAATCTTTCTTTTCATACTCTATTCACTTCTTGAAAAATTGGACAGATAATCTGATCATGTACTAATTCTCCCCAAAAATCAAAATACAAACAAGAAAGACTTACTGCTCTATTCCACAACATCATTAGTAAAAATTCATCCTTCCAAAGCATCTGGTAAACATAATTTTGTGCTTTCAACGTATTGTTTGTAGAAGGATTCCAAAGAAATGTGAGGCTGCAAAAGGCTCTCTAGTCTCAAATCAGGCTACTGGAAACAATTATCCATCCATTACCAGTAACAGGCAGTAAAAAAACACAAACAATGGAGTCTTTAAATTTAAAACAACACATTATTGTAACAAAGAGTTTTATTGTTCAGGCTGTAAAAAGAAAACTCTTTAATGTTCTTATTAAACTCTGAGGAGATAAAAATGGCCTGTATAAATAAAATAACAATAATCAAGTGATTAAAAAATCAAAGACAACATAAAGACAGAAATTACATTTTGATTTTAGGTATACAGCTAGTTTATGGGCCTTCATGAAAGCAAATCTGACACTCCTACAAAGAAAAACAGGAACCTGAGGAATGATCATGAAGGTTTTTAGCCTATTCCTTTCAGCTCTGTAACTTCCCATAACAATCTAGAACACAGGGGCAAGGTACTTCCAGATAATACAGCAAATGTTTTTGTAAATTGGCTGGTGTCACTAAGTGGGATGGGTTTTTCTGGTTTGGTTTGGATTTTTTGCAAGAATTTCTAAGCCGTCATTACTCCTTATTTTGCCACTGGAAATGTAGAAAACTTAAAGAGAAGTAAGGCCCTCTCTTTCCCATCTTTTAACATGGTTTAGGTGATGTTTTACACAGAAGATGAAACTTTAATGTAAGTATCTGTACTTACTTCCTAGAGGATCACAAAATTTTCATACTTGAAATTTAACACCAGGAAATACATTTTATAATCTCTGAAACACATCTGAGAAAAAAATGTTGTAATTAAAATTGGTATTTACTGGCCTTTTGACAGACAAAACCATCACTCTAAAAAGAGATTAACTAGAGGAACTATGGGGGCTTGCAGATCTCTCAGACATTTTGTTATCTTGGCTCAATCCTCACTGAATTAATTCATAAGGATGAACTTTCTATTTATCTGTTTAAAGAGCATGATTCTGTACAGTGCCGCCCATTCTAATGGTGAATTGTGTGTTACACACTCTTACAATTATATCTGTTGTGACCACCACAGCTCAGAACTAGGAAATGCAATTCCTTTTGCTTGCTATGGCAAACTGAACATGACTGCACAACAGAAAGTAAAACTCACAAGGTACAAAGGAAGCTTGTGCTCTATGCATGAAACATATCTGTCATAGAGCTAATATATTATGTGTATGTGGATTATACGTTTCTCCTCAAAGATAAATCTCTGAGAATGAATAATCATCTAATAAGTGAAAACTTCAGCCAAATATTAATATATTTTTAAAAAATCCTTTTTTTCATGGAGTTATTTCACTCTGTGATGAGAATGAATGTTACCCATTTTGTTAAAACAAAACAAAACAAAAGCCCTCTGCCCTAATAGACAAGAACAATAGTGTTTTCCAAATAACTCTAAAGGAATGCATTGCTTACTCTTACTGCTTTGAAATGATATGACCTAAGAGTTCAAACCTTTGCTCTAATCTAACAATAAGAGGAAAAGTCATACTTTTATGGTTTTGTAATGCCCGGTGTAGTCCCATTCTGCTTTTACATTTTATGCATATAATCTGCTAATCCATCTGTCCCTCCGTAGCTGTAGTCTGGCACCAGCAGAATTATCTCTGAAAAGAATGTAAATTCCATAACGCAGCTGCAATCACAAAAGCACATGACTACTGTCAGACAAAATGACAAATGTTCACATTTTATGGCTCTAATTTCTGTGTAAGTAGTTCTTACCTTTCATTTTTGTGGCCTAAAGAATGGGAATGATTGTCTACCATTGCAAACCTGCGTGATGTGGGTATCTGATGAGGAAGGAAATATTGAATTTGCATGCCTCTCTTTTAAATGCAGGCGCAGCCATTGACACACTTAATTTTTGCTTTGTGACAGAGATTGACTGTGGCAATTCATCTGTGTGAAACTTTCCATGAGGAGGGCTGACAGCAGCATCATTAAAAATAACTGTAAACATTCATCGTTTTTTATTTTATGAAATAAAAAACAAGGTGAAAGCAAAGTTTCAAAATATTTACTGTTCATCCACAGACAAACAAAAATCTGACTAGTTAGAGTTCCTGGGGGGTGGGGAGAGGTATAGGGATTTTTTTCTGATTAAAAGACTTAGTCTTTATATATGCCAAAGGAAATATTTTCAGACACTCCTATGAATTTTTTTAATCTTACGTACGCACTTTTAACCTGAGTACAGCAGACTCTATTGCCTACTTTTTAGGAAGTTGTTTCAGAAGAAAGTGAACACCAGGTACCTGCCCATATTCCAAATCACCCAGAGGAAGATGCTGAAGAGGAAGAGCCTCCAGCACTTAGATGTCTTTATAACTAAGGTCCGATATTCAATGACTAACACGCACAGTTGTGCCCATAACTGTTTTTCGTATGCCTACAATACAAGAGGGGAAGGACAATCAAGCCACCTTGAAGTAAGTGTTGAGTGTAACTAAGATGTTATATTAGCTAGAATTTTAGTTAGACCAGGAGTATGTGTTTGAAGAAAACTTCAGTCCTCCCCATTTACTGCAGAGCACACTTTGAGAGTGGTCCCTGGATTCCTTGCAGAGGAAACTAAGACAAATGGCACACTGCTAGAGTGGACCTGACGCAACCCAGCTGTTAATGAGCATCTTGTCTGTGGAGCCAGGGTGGAGCTAAGCCTAAGTCAGAAATCCTGAAATACATAGGAATGGATGTTGGGACCTCATAATCACCTGTTTCATTCTGCAGATACAACTGCTCTGCATTGTACTATTTGCTAGAGTAGGTATAACCTGCCTATAGCCTGTTCCTAGTGACTTTATACAGAAGCAATATATCTACTGCATACTAACCTAAACAATCTAAATTTTCTACCAAGAAGAAGTAAGGATTTCCAGTAGAGGAGAAGTTCTCCATCCCCACTGCTGAAGCTGGCTTCCCTGCAGCCAGTACTGAAGAGCATTGAGTGGAACAGGCTCTTATCTACAAGGTGCCAAGGATGGAAATCCAGATTCTACCATAGCTCATTTACTGGATTGTATATTTATTCATCCATGAAACACTCCAAGAAAGAGAGAGTGTCCATTTCCTCTGCCCAAGGTCCCCAAAGTCTGTCTGTAAATCACCCAGGCTTCTGAGGATGAGAAATCTGACTGCAGTCTGGCCAGGGTTCCTCATTTCCGCTTCTCCAACTGGTCCTGTATCCTGCAGAGAGGTCTTTAAAGGGATTTAACAAAAGCATTAAGAAAGCTTCAAAAGGAATGAAAACTGCTTTGACCTAGAATATACCACAAAGAGACTGTGAAGACACTATAATCTAGTTCTCATCCATACTCAGTGTGTGCCCGGGTTAAGGACGTTCTAGAAAAGACAGGCAGCAGGTAAGCAATACAACACTTTATTCAAGGTAATTAAGAAGACTTCAGACAGTGTTGTACTTCAAACTGTATCATTGAAAAAGTATATGGGAGACAGGAAGCTGTTTTCCTGCAACAATGCACTTCTGAGCCTGTGTGGGCACCTAAATTTAAGCACCTAGGAAAGCTGTTGGCAAGTCTTAGAGAGTTAGGCAAAACAGAAATCAGATGACTGTGCTGTTGTCTGATACTTTGTGGGATTTAGGAGGAATAGATCTGGCCTACGAGATGAGTATCATTCGTTTCTCTGACTAGATCTTTTTAATGTTTTTAGAAAAACTTATTGTGAAGAAACTTCTACATTTGAGAGAATTTTGTGGAATTTTTGTCAGATTTGCTAAAAAGCCACAAATAACAATGTATGTAACACACGCAAACAAACTTTGAGAGGTAAGAAAACAGGTGTAGTTCACGGGCATGCTGAGAAATACTTTGGGTACATCTTAGTCTTGAACCATACCAGTGTCCATGAAAACCTGCCAGTGCCTTTATGCAGGGAACAGGATCAAACCTCAACCTGTTTTAAGCAGATGTGTATGCTATCACGTATAGAAAAATATGATAATTAGATACAGATTCAGCAGAGGTTTGCAAGAGTGAGGTGATTTTGCCTTTAACCTTTGAACCCAAGTATCCGAAGCACAAAAGATCATTTCATTGACGTGTAATTGCTCTCTGTATCTATCCTAACGTCTTTTTCATCTCAGACTCCAGTGCCAGGTTGTTCTTTTGCTTCTCTGCTGTGGGAGAGGCTCAAATGGCAGGCTGTGATTCATGTTCCAATAAGCTCTGAATGGAGCCACAGCTACTTGGAAAGGTTTACAGCTGCTGTTTGATCCAACCCCAAAGCTTGCATTTGTGTTACACTGCATTTGCTCATCAAATTAAATGCTCTTATGAAAAAAATCATTATATTATAAATGGCACAGGTTTCCAATTATTTTAAAACACAGGTGTTACTGTTCTAAATGTATGGATAAAACTTTATGACATATTTAGGTCACAAGAAATTGCATGTAACTCAGAAACTTTTTTTTGTCATCCAGCAGTTCATTGGAACATTTTTCAAGGGTCTGGACACGAGTTACTACAAAGTTCTATGAATGTATTGTAATATCATTAAAAAGTCTAATGTTTGGACACTTTATTGTTTTATGCTCCACAGACCTTTCTTTCCCAATGTATACTATTTATTTCTTTTGAATAAATGATTCTATATTTTGACCCTTACAAAATGAAGGGATTAAATATTTAGATTTCACAGAATGTTGATACTTATAATTTCTGTCCAAGAACCCCTGAGTGGTTTTAAAACCCTTTGACTATCAGGATAAAATAAAACTTAGGAGATAATAGGCTAAGATATGCAAATGAAACTAAAGTAGCAGTCCTCACTTATGATTACAGCTGAAATTTTTTGGAGTTTGTTTTTGAGCAAATGTTTTAAAACACATGTTGAACATGGCACACTTGATTTCCTCTCCCCAGAAAATAGAATCCATTCAAATGTTTACCACTGACTTCTACTTGCTTTGTTTTGGAAAAAGGCTTCAGAACTTCAGTATGACTGTCTGGAAGTGTGCAATCAGCTGAGATAGTGCAGGTTTCTCTAAAACCTTGCTGAGCAAAACAGGTTTCATTAAACTTTCGAGGATGCATTAAACTGGCATAAATCAAACCAACCTTTGCCTGCTGCAAGTTGTGCTGAAGCTTCATCTGATGATTTTTTCAGCATCTTTTTAAATTTATATTTCTTCTTGATGTTTATTTGTATATGTATTGGGAGTTCACGGCCAGGTGCTGGCAGCAGCACCTGAAGCACGACTCCTGTGAGGAGAGGCTGGGGCTGCACTGTGGTGGCCTCAGCCCCTTGATCCAACCTGCCCAGATCCCTCTGTACAGCCTTTCCACCCTCAAGCAGATCAACAGTCCCACCCAAATTGCAAACTTCCATCTGCAAACTTCCTGAGGGTACATTTGATCCCCTTGTCTAGAACATTGATAAAGATATCGAACAGAACTGGCCACAATACCATATCCAGCCAGTTTTTTACCCAACAAAGAGTAGGCCCATCCAAGCCATGAACTGACAGTTTCTCTGGGAGAATACTGTGGAAAGCAGTGTCAAAGACTACACTAAAGTCTAGGAAGACAATATCCACAGCCCTTCCCTCATGCACTAAGTGGGTCACCTTGTCATAGAAGGAGATCAGGTTAGTCAAGAAGGACCTGCCTTTCATAAACCCATGCTGGCTGGGCCTGGTTACCTGGTTGTCCTCTGCGTGCCACGTGATGGCACTTGCAATGATGTGCTCTGTAGCCTTCCCCCACATCAAGGTCAGACTGGCAGGCCTGCAATTCCCCAGATCCTCCTTCCTGCTTTTATTGTAGGTAGGCGTCACATTCACTAACCTCCAGTTAACTGTGACTTCCCTGGTTAGCCAGGACTGCTGAAAAATGACTGAAAGTGGCTTGGTGAGCACTTCTCACAGCTCCCTCAGTACCCCTGCTTGGGTCCCATCTGGCCCCCTAGGCTTGTGTGTGACTAAGTGGTGTAGCAGGTTGCTAAACATTTCCCCTTGGATTATGGAAACTTCATTCTCCTTTCCTTCCCTGTCTTCCAGCTCAGGATGCTGGGTACCCCAACAACAATTGGTCTTGCTATTAAAGACTGAGGCAAATAAGTCATTAAGAACCTCAACAATTTCCTTATCCTTTGTCACTATGTTTCCCCCTTCATCCAATAAAAGATTCTCCTTAGCCCTCCTTTTGTTCTTAATGTATTTATACAAATATTTTTATTGTCTTTTACGGAAGTAGCCAGATTAAGTTCTAGTTGGGCTTTGGCCCTTCTAATTTTCTCCCCGCAAAACTTTATAACATCCTTGAAGTCTTCCTCAGTTGCCTATTCCTTCTTCTAAAGATCATAAAACCTCTTCTTTTTTTTTTTGCTCAGTTCCAGCCGAAGCTCTCGATTCAGGAGTTCCCCACGAGAACAAGGGCTACCAATTGTGAGACTTCTCTTAGCTGCTTCTAGAATATTTCATCTGCTTCTCCATCCCGGTTTGGTAGTCTATAACAGACTCCCACCATGGTATTGGCCATTTGGCCTTCCCCTTTGTTCTTACCCATAAACACTCAACCCTCTCATCAGCATCCTCAAGCTCTAGACAATCAAAGTACTCCCTAACATACAAGGCTATCCTATCTCCTCTGCTTCATTGCCCATTCCTTCTGAAGAGTTTATAACCATCCATTGCAGCACTCCAGTTGAGCAAGTCATCCCACCATGTTTCTGTAGTTGCAACCATATCAGTTTTACAACTGCGCAATGGCTTCCAGCTCTTCCTCATTGTTACCCACGCTGCACGCATTACTGTAGATGCACTTCAGTTGAGTTATTGATCCCACTGCCTTTCTGAGGGCAGAAGCTCTAATTCCAACCTGGCCATTCTCAGGTGCTTCCATGGTTTCTAACATGTTGATAACCTTTGTGTCTTTGCTGTCACATGACTCTCCACCCCCTGCCTCCACTGAGGTGGCAGACTGAAGGACCTCGCTAGTACACCAGCCCTCAAACATTGGCATGTCACTCCTGGGTTTATCTCTAGCAAACCTAGTTATATCCATTTCACACTTCAAATCTAGTGTAAGAAAGGGTAAAAAATGCTGCACAACACTTGTGAGAGAGAAGAGTGATGAAAAAAGTGTGAGAAACTGCCCTGCAGGCATCAAGGAAAGGGAAGAAGGAGTTGGAGGAATGAAGTTGAACCTGAGAAAAAGGGTGGGTGGAGGTGTTTTCATTTTTTTCTTTTTTTTTTCTCACTATCTAAACCTATTTGAATTGGTAATAAAATATTTTCCCCAAGATGAGCCTGCTTTGCTCATGACAGTAAGTTCTAACTGATCTCCCTGTGTTTATCTTGACCCATGAGCTTTTTCATCATGTTTTCTCTCTGCCTGTCCTGTTGAAGACGGGGAGTGAGAGAGCAGCTGGGTGGGCATCTGACAGCTGGCCAAAGTCAGCCTACCACAGTGTACATTGAAACATGAATATTCAAGTTAAAGTCCTAGGTCTTGCAAATTTTTCCCAACATTTCCAACATAAGTCAGCTTCTTAATTAGAAGGTAAACATTGTTTAGTTGTGGTGACATAGTGTTAAGTGTGGATTCCAGCAAACAATATAGAAACTACAGACACTGACAATTGGTATGCTCAGTGATGGTCTGCCTCATGCTGAAAGGTAAAAAGATGATGAGGATGAGGACAAATCTTAAAAGCTCGGAAGGAATTGTCTCTGTTAAACCTGCTAGAATGGTCTTCTACTCTTTGATAGTCTTTTTGGGTCAGGCAAACCAAAAAGAGTACTGGGATCTTGCCAGGTTATGCAGAGTTAAAATTAGGAAGGCAAAAGCCCAACTGGAACTCAACCTGTCTGCAGTGGTAAAAAAATGTTTTTACAAATACATTAACAACAAAAGGAGAGCTTTGGAGAATCTCCATCCCTTGTTGGATGCAGGAGGGAACATTATCGCCGAGGATGAGGAAAAGGCTGAGGTGCTTAATGCCTTCTTTGCCTCAGTCTTCAATAGTCAGACTAGTTATCCTCAGGGTATTCAGCTCCCTGAGCTGGCAGGCAGGGACAAAGAGCAGAACAACCCTCCCACAATTCAGGAGGAAGCAGTTAATGACCTGCTACACCACCTGGACACACGCAAGTCTATGGGGCCAGATGGGATCCACCCAAAAGTACAGAGTGAGCTGGGAGGAGTGCTTGCCAAGTCACTCTCCATCATTTATCAACAGTCCTGGCTAACAGGGGAGGTCCCAGAAGACTTGAAACTTGCCAATGTGACACCCATCTACAAGAAGGGCCGTAAGGAGGACCCGGGGAACTACGGGCCTGTGAGCCTCACCTCGGTACCGGGGAAGATTATGGAACAGCTCATCTTGAGTGCGCTCATACGGCATGTACAGGGCAACCAGGGAATAAAGCCCAGCCAGCATGGGTTCATGAAAGGAAGATCATGCTTCACCAATCTGATCTCCTTCTACGACCAGGTGACCCGCCTAGTGGATGAGGGAAGGGCCATGGACGTCATCTACTTGGACTTCAGCAAGGCCTTCGACAATGTGTCCCACAGCATTCTCCTAGAAAAGTTAGAGGCTCATGGCTTATACAGGAATGCCCTTTGCTGGACAAAAAACTAGTTGGAGCTGAGACTTGTGGTGAACAGAGTTAAGTCCACATGGCAGCTGGTCACCAGTGGTGTTCCCCAGGGGTCAGTTTTGGGGCCTGTCCTGTTTAACATCTTTATCAATGACCTGGATGAGGGGATTGAGTGCTCCCTCAATAAGTTTGCAGATGACACCAAATGGAGTGGGTATGCTGACCTCCCTGAGGGTAGGAAGGCTTTGCAGAGGGATCTGGCCTGGCTGGACTGATGGGCTGAGGCCAGTTGTACGAGGTTCAATAAAGCCAAGTGCCGGGTCCTGCACTTTGGTCACAACAACCCCCTGCAACATTACAGGCTTGGGGGAGAGTGGCTGGAAAGCTGCCCAGCAGACAGGGACTTAGGGGTGTTGGTTGACAGCTGGCTGAACATGAGCCAGCAGTGTGCCCAGGTGGCCAAGAAGGCCAACAGCATCCTGGCCTGCATCAGAAACAGTGTGGCCAGCAGGACTAGGGAAGAGATTGTGCCCCTGTACTCGGCACTGGTGAGGCCGCACCTTGAATACTGTGTTCAGTTTTGGGCCCCTCTCCGCAAGAAGGACATTGAGGTGCTGGAGCAGGTCCAGAGAAGGGCAATGAAGCTGGTGAAGGGTCTGGAGCACAGGTCTTATGAGGAGCGGCTGAGGGAACTGACGTTGTTTAGTCTAGAGAAGAGGAAGCTGAGAGGAGACCTTATCACTCTCTACAACTACCTGAAAGGAGGTTGCAGTGAGGTGGGTGTTGGCCTCTTCTCTAAAGTAACAAGTGATAGGACAAGAGGAAATGGCCTCAAGTTGCACCAGGGGAGGTTTAGGTTAGATATTAGAAAAAATTTCTTCACTGAAAAAATGATCAGGCGTTGGAACAGGCTGCCCAGGGAAGTGGTGGCGTCACCATCCCTGGAGGTGTTCAAGAAACGTGTAGATGTGGTACTTAGAGACATGGTTTAGTGAGTTAGGTGGTGTGTGTTGATGGCTGGACTTGATGATCCTTGAGGTCTTTTCCAACCTTAATGATTCTATGATTCTGTGATTCTATTCTATGATACCTACAACTGGTTGAGACTCACTCTTTCCTTTTAGAAAAGAAGTGGAAAGGCAAACAAATTTAAAAGGAAAACAGGGTGCTAACTATTCTGTCAGGCTAGCAATATCATATTGCAAAAACATGCATCCTAATGTTACTCTACTGCTCAGTAAATCCTTCATTCCACTACATCTGGTTACAAGTGCTCATGAACTCTCAACATTTCAAAAATGTAAATTTAAACACAATAATTCTTATTTATGTCTAATAGCAACCAAAGAAATCTACGTGAGTGGATATAAAAAAGTGTCAGTCCCTCTCCAACAGTTAAGACAGTTTGCTACCTGTCTTCTAACAGCCCATATCTACGTTTAAGAAGAGATTAATGTACTCACAAAATTGTAACACTATACCATAAAAATGTACATTAGAACTCTTTTATGAGAGGTGAAATCTTGCACTGCCCCTAGGTGTACCCTGGCAATTATACAGAGAATAAAATGTTTGATGGAAATATACTTAATAAATCACAGAATCACAGAATCACAGAATGTTAGGGATTGGAAGGGACCTCGAAAGATCATCTAGTCCAATCCCCCTGCCGGAGCAGGAACACCTAGATCAGATCGCACAGGAACGCATCCAGGCGGGCTTTGAATGTCTCCAGAGAAGGAGACTCCACAACCTCTCTGGGCAGCCTGTCCCAGTGCTCTGTCA
>WKFP01015068.1:638610-655992 GCA_011057875.1 Pterocles orientalis | reverse complement strand
CCATGCAGGCCTCCTGGCACCCTTCCTTGACTTCCTACCCGTTGGGATGCACTGATCTTGAGCTTGGAAGAAGCGTTCTTTAAATGCTAACCAACTATCTTGGGCCCCTTTACCTTCAAGTACCCTGTCCCATGGGATTTCCCCTAGCAACTGCTTGAAAAGGCTGAAGTTGGCCCTACTGAAGTCCAGCGTTGCTAATCTGCTCAGGATTCTATTACGGCCACATAATATCCTGAACTCCACCACCTCATGGTCACTGTAACCAAGGCTGCCCTCAACCTTCACCTCTTCAACCAGACCCTCCTTATTCGTGAGAATAAGGTCCAGCAGCGCTCCTCTCCTAGTTGTCTCCTCCACCATTTGCATCAGGAAGTTATCATCAATGCACTGGAGAAACCTCCTGGACTGCAGATGGCTGGCTGAGTAGGCCTTCCAGCAAATATCAGGGTAGTCAAAATCACCCACAATAACCAGGGCCTGCGACTGCGAGGCTGCTACCAACTGCCTGAAGAAGGCCTCGTCAACTTCCTCGTCCTGATCTGGAGGCCTGTAATAGGCACCCACGACAGTATCACCCATGCCAGCCTGTCCCTTAATTCTCACCCACAAACTCTCAACTCGCTCGTCGCCCACCCCTGGACAGTACTCAATACATTGAAGTTTTTCTTTCACATAAAGAGCAACTCCCGCCCCTCGCCTTGCTGGCCTGTCTTTCCTGAAAAGGGTATAGCCACCCATGACTACATTCCAGTCATGTGAGCTGTCCCACCATGTCTCTGTAATTGCCACCAGGTCATAATCAGGCAGCTGCAAACATTGATTCATTCATCTATCAAACAGTTGAGTATAAAGTTTATTTTACAACCCTCTTGAAATTTCTTCCTTTATGTTTAAAGAACAGATATATATTTCTGTATGTGAATAACATATATGCTGGATCATAGTACAATGAGCTAAACTGAAGTGCTGGTCTTAAAGACTGCCTATTCCACTATTGATTAGTGTGTGTCCCAAAGCAGCCTCATAAATTGCCGTATACAGACAAGAAAGTAAATTGCACTTTAGCTTGCACAAACACAGCTCAACTATTCTAAATCAGTGTTGAAATAATTTGCCTTCTTCGTGATGTATATTTTCTAAGAGAGACTTTTAGTCTCACTGGTTTGGAAGAGAATGTATCAAAATAGTATTATGAATACATCAGTCCATTCTAACAAACTGAAATAAACAGATACTACTGTATCTGGTTTTATGAGAGAAAAAAAAAATACAAAACCAAGCCACCTAGCAAAAATCTATTAACAATCCAGGCTCCAGTGCTGGGAAACATGGCTGATTATAATTTTCTAGTGTTGATGTGTTTTTCTGCTAGATCAAGGAGTCTCACATGCCAGTGTACATTGCTTGTGCCTCAACAGCTAGGACAGGCATCTGCTCAGGGTGTAGGGAGCTATGGGGGCAAATTGTCTCAGGCCAAGCTTGGCTAAGAACTTCACTCTGTCCTGCAGACTAGAATGGTTTTGGAGGAAGGCAAGGGAGCTGTGAGAGTGATACAGCCATCACCATCTTGAAAGTTCACAGGAGAGCTGGAGAACGATCAGACAGAGCTTTTCAAACACCTGTGAGATTCATCTGGTGAAATGTACATCTCTATAATGCAGATGTGTGCAAGCAAGGTGGTTGATTAAAATCCTTTCATACGAACAGTCACCTTTAGGATGCAATTAATTTTCTTTCAGGAGATATCCAAAATAGTGAGGTCAAGCTCTACAAGTCTCCCTTTCTCCTCATTGTCTGTGCAAAGAACCTAAAATCACCAACTTGGACATTGTCCTCAAGCATGAGAATCAGCTCTTAATTGAAACACCAAATACATTAAGTTATCCCATGGGGCATTCAGCTTACCCCATAAAGGCACGGATCTCCCATACACCCTGTGTCAAATCTCCCAGCCCAGCCCCATGTCTCATATCCTAGGATATTTCGGAAGGTACTAACCATTCACATGAGCAACTGAGTAGTCCTCACCTGTGGTCAGCCAAATAGCTCTCTATGCTTTTGATTTCCTCATTGACTCATAGACTTCCTTTGATTGTAATTATAGACCAATAACAGACATCCAGCTCACAGGCTGACACTAACATACAGATGCACACAATTCAGTGTTCATTTCAGACTGAACATTAACTATACAGTGTCCACATTTTGGGCTTGATCTAGCTACCTGAACATAAGCAGCCATTGCTATTTGAGATTTGACAGGGTATCCAAGACAGCCTCATTGATCTGACACTGTGACATAGGACTTAGGAAAAAAAACATGTCCTTCTCAAGTGGCAGGTAGAGGCCATGTAGGGCATCCTATGGCACAGTAAATAGCAATAGATGCCCATTTTTAGGATATTATGGGAGTATTCAGGTGTTTAAACATGGTTCTAGGACTATATCAGACAAAGTGAGGTCTAGCTGGCTTCCATCTGTTGCCTCAGAGAATGCAAATCACCCATAAGATCCGGACAAGATCTAATGTCTACACGTTATTCTACACGTAAGTGTGTAGTGTCATCTCACATGTCCTACAACATCCTTCTTGGTTTTCCCATGCTGTTCCAGAAAGGCACAAGTGTCCCCCCCGTACCGTGTAGATGCCTTGGGTAACTCAGGACATCTCAAATGACACTAGACACACATGAGTCAGCAACTATACACTGACTTCAGAGTTATGTGAGGATGAGTTATGTGAGGATAAATCCAGCCTATCCTTTTCACCAAGGCTCAGGTATGATCTGGCACAGCAAGATTTAGGCTATTCTGTGTTTGCATGAAAATGCAATATTAAGTGTTGCGGAAATTAAAGAAAGGATCCTCACAGCAAAAGGACAACTGAGCAAGAACTTTTAGAACCATGATTCTGATTTCATCAACCTGTGCACAGTTTCCACATCCGTTTAGGCCTGTACTGCTCTTTTGTGTACATTACCATCAGTACTAACTGAACTATATTTAAGCCTTTAGTTTTTATTTTCATTTTAAATTAAAACAGTCTTACAGTACAGAATTTGGAGGAAAAGGCAAGGTATTCAGAAAAAGCACCCTGTTTCTAAAATGATATGTTAATAGTTTTTCCTGAAAAAAAATTTATAAGGTGACTTCTTATTTTCTCCTTTTTGCACATAAATGAAACGATAGGTAAGTTGATGCTGAAAATTTCAGATTGTGTTCAAAGTAGATGCAAGTTATTGTTATTTTTAGTGTCACCTCAGTTCCTTTTTTTGCCTTCTTCAAACTTGCATTCTGTTTTATCTCAATAAAATATGAAATTGTACAAACAATCTAAACTTTGCATATATGAAATATATCTGAGTGCTGTAGGATTATAGTTATTACAGTTTCAATTTGTATCCTAGCTTGTTGAACACACCAATATGCATCTAAGTATGCTGACATGCTTGAATACTACACTTTATTATTTTTTCCAGAATGGCTTTCAAATGCCTCAATTTTAAAAATTTTTAAGGCCAACAAAAAATACAAAAGGGGATAACCAATAAATTCATTTATGCAATTAACCGGATAAGTCTGTTGCCATTATAGCAAATCAGCATTACAAATCCAAGTTTTCACCAGGTCAGCAAATTGATCTCAGTTTGTATCTTTTAATTCCTGTTGATGGGATGCTTTAATATTATTCAGATAAATAGCAGGGTCATCCTGATCCCAAATTATGTGATTATTTCCAAAGTACAAACTGTTTCAAGGGAAGCCTAGACTGTTTATTTACTGATGCATGTCCAGATGTGCTTTTCAGAATTCAAAGAACTGAATCAGAAGCAATTCAGATAAGATCTACATGAATAATTTATCTTGTTCTTACACATTTTTAAGAGGAGAAAGGACTTTATATGTTAGCATTTTGCCAATGCAATAAAAAAACGTTGCTAACTGGAACTTGTGTCAATGTGTTTTGGTCACTGGGCTTGTCACACTTGTACAGTAGGTGTTTCATTATTCAAAGTTATGCCAGATTGTCAAAACTTACTGAGGAGGTCAGAAAATCTGGATGCCTGTGGATTTGTGAGTGCCAACGGTAATTTTCTTTTTCAGCTGCTGCTGGCTTTGGATCAAGCCTGACATTTTCAATACAGATGAAAATGCTCCAAATATTGACTGCTCCTCTGTTGTGAAATGACACATTCAAAAGATGGTTTATTTCTTTTGTGAGCTCATGTGCAAAACATGTAAATATTGACACGTCCAAATTCATGATGTGAGACAGGCCCTCAGGTTCAACATTAATTTTTAAGCACTCCCTTGTTAATGCAGCACACAAGGCTAAGCAATGAGGCAGGACTGGGGAGCCAAAGTCTGATTAGGTTCACCTAATATTATGCAACGTCTGTACAAAACTGTAAGGCACTGTTCAAACAGGAGGAGATTGGCTGTCTGAGAAGGTAGCATGTGTCATCCCATACTGTTGAAAGCTTCCCAGTACATAGAGCAGCGTCCAGTCCTCGACACTTGTTCAGGAAGAATGAATGGAGCAGGTAACGAAATAAGCAGTTAACATGAAGAAGGGAATGAAGATTATTTCTTCTAAGGGGAGTATGTAAGAACCTGTTTTCTCTAACCTGATAAAATGAAAGCTGAATTAACATGACTGCTGCCTATAAATACACCAAGCAGGTAAATACAAGAGGGACAACAGAGGGACAAGAGTGACTTAAGTTTAAGCGCTGAGTTGGGATCGCTGGCCGGGACTGGACTGGGCCTTTGGTCACCGGGGGGGGGGGACAGTATCACTGTGTATCACTCATTTGTATATTTGTATATAGTATTATTTCCAATATTATTGTAGTTTAGTTGTTAAATTGTCCTTATCTCAACCCATGAGTCCTCTTTGCCATTTACCTCTTTCTCTCCCCTACAATTGGGTGGGGGCAGGGACTGTGTGAGCGGGTGTGTGTGGTTTGGCCCCCAGCCAAGGGCCAACCCGCCACAGATGTATAAATAGAACTTCCACACAAGCAGATCAATTCTTCCAGGCTACAGTCTACTAGCAAAATGTTTTCCAACCAGGCATAATGTCTATATGCATAACCGTGTGCTGGTTTTTAATACGCTATATTACATAGAAGTTTTGAGAAGAAATTTGAGTAGAAGCGTGTTGCATAACTGTCTAACAGGGTGGAAATTGGGATTGAAAGACCTGCCAGCATGAAAAAATTTGCAGGCACGAGTAGTATCTACAGGGAGCACATCTGAGGCACGTCTTGCAAAGAGAAAGGTGTTAATCTCTCTTCATCACTGATGCCCCAGACTAACTAACAGAAGACGTATTCACACTCTGATTCCTCCCCTTGTATATGAAGCTCAATATACAACAGAAAAAATGACATAACTCTAATTTTTAGTATTTTCTGGGTTTTTTCTTGCCACTGAGCTGGCATGGCCTGTCCTGGGCATCCATCTTTTCCTGGCTACAAGCACAAAATGACCTGTGACACCAAACATACAGTGGAATAGAGATTCTATTACAGATTATACCACACAAAACCTTGAGGGAGCCACATGCACCTCATACCAGCCTTTTTAGTATCTCACAGTAATGCCATCTGAGTTACCATTCCTTTGATGACAAAGTTTGTGCATGCAGTGAAATTATATTCTAAAAGAAGTTTTGGAAGCCGTAACTACCTCTTGAAGTGTCATGCTCACTAGCTTGCTGATTCAGTTAGAAAAAAACTGGTATAAATCTCCACCATTTTTATTTCTATGTTAAGAAATATAGAAAAAAGTTTGCTACAGAAAGCATGGCTAAACTTAATTATCCCATTGCTTAATCACTGGCAAAAACTTAATTTTTCAATCTGCCACTTAAGATCATAAACAGAACAAAAATTTACTTTCACTTCTTTTTCTAGTCTTCACCTTCTCATTATGGCTAAACACTGGAATCTCTTTCCTGTCTTTTCATGGAACTAAACATGTCAAACTCTGTTCCTTTTTTTGTGACTTGATTACTCTGTCACTGATATATGCAATCTTACGATGCAGACAGTTGTCCACAAAGCACCTATCAAAAACATTCTTCAAGCCCTCATCTTAGACTGCACATCTATTGCCAATTCACCACATCTTCTCCATTGCACTGAAGAAGGGATAAATGTCTCTGCTGTTAAAGCTTTTCCCAGTGTCTCCTTTCCTTGCTACCATTAATTCATCTTGTGGGAGCCTGCAATAATCTCATTTTGACAGTCTTATTTGTAAACTTTTGAGATTTTTTTCCATGCTCCCTGTAAGCCTTCACAAATATTCTTAATTTTTTTTTTCTCTTAAAATCCCTGTATAACTGTAATACATATAAAAAACTTATAGTTGCTAACCTCCCAATGTACCAAGGATAATACTGGATCACTCTGCTTCTCTGTTAACCTGTGTTTCTTTTCTTTTTCTGTTTTGGGAAATAGGCTGTAAAGGTAGGGACCATGAAACAGCTGTAGAGACCATCTGTCTGTTCTTTGTTTCTGCACTGACAAGCACCACAGTGTCATAATATGCCTAGGGTTTTGAACAGTGTCATGATTTCAAAAACTACAGTCTGCAGGAGTGTTAGGAATTAAATGCAAACCAGTCTCTGTTTAAGTAACATTAAACCTAAACACAAACAAATCATGGCACATCACAGGAAAACAGCCCCTAACCTATCCCTTCTGATTTTGTTTGCCTACACATCAAGGGAATTTTGCCTAGCTATCTAGCAAAATTTTTCCTATCAGGCAAAATTCCTGTACAATATAATATCTCTATATAAAAGAAAGGATTGTGAGAGTTATTTGTTTTGTTCTGTTTACAAACGTGGATTTCTACATGTTCTTGAAAGACTAAAGGGGAAAACCCCAGAGCTTTATCAGGGTACAAAGCCATAAGAATTAGCAGAGAAATCAATGGAAAATAAGAACAACTTCTGAGTGCATTGAGGAGGTGTGTCTAATTGCCCAGACAGCAGGATGAAAGTGTTTCCCTTCTATACATAACAGAGATTAAACATTGTAGTAATTATAGAAGTTTTTTTTTTTTACATTCCAGACTGTAAGCTTCCAGAAATAGTCTTTCAACAAGAATATTGTTAAACCTTTAATTTTTTTCCCCTGTAAGATTCTTCCCACAGAGGGAAATCTCTTTCTTCTCTCATACAGTCTGGATAATCGTTAGTTACTTTCCTTCTCAAAGCTGCAGACTCATTGTAAAAATGTGAGTAGCTAGCACTTAGATTTCTAACTGAAAGCCACTTAAAGACATTAGATCTATGAACCCTGAATTCCTCTGCACTCTTAACCTTGTTAAGGTACAAAGAATCTGTCTTATGGTGTTGGTAAGTATATCTACAAGCCTTCTTTGTGCCACACGGCACCCATTTTATACATAATTATGTGTTACGAGAGACAGAGAACACTGGATACTTGTAGAGAACAGCATTGAATATCTGCAAATTCTAAAAAAACAAGGGATAAAATTTTTCCCAACAAATCATAATGGCTTAAATGTCAATAATATTAAATGCTTCTTTCTGTAGTCAATAAAGATTGACAGAAAGAATAAAATAAACCAATATAGAAGTGAAAGAAAGCAAAATTCTCTGCATGAATTATATTGGTAAAGTTGAAAGTAAACACGTCATTGTTTAGGTGCTTAGGCAAAAAAAAAAAAGAAACAGACAAGTGAAACTGGGAAGCAAGAATGTTATAGTCCGTTGTGCCAAGATGCTGGTAAATTCTGCTGAATTTACAGTATTTTGGCAGAGTGAAGATCTTAAGTGGGGAGTGTAGGGAACCAGCCTTTTAGCAATTAAACCTAGTTAATGCCAAGATAAGATTTTGCATTGAGATTCCTTTTTCCTTCAAAGGAAATAAATAAAATCTGTCTTGTATTCAAGTGTAAGAGATACAATCACAGCATTTTACAAGCATTTCATTCTGTCAAGTGCATGGTTTCTATTATGGTTTCTTCCCCCTCAGATACTCTGGATAAGGCACTTCTAGTCACTTGCCTAGAATACGTCAGTCCAAATCATCTAAGGATTACATGCAACTAAACATTAGCCAGTTTAAGTTAACCCATTGCATTTGGATAGAAATGCACTATGGATGGTTTGATGCTCAACACAGAATTTATTTTAAGCAGTTACAAGTAGGCCAGACAGAAATGCTCTTGCATTCCGGAAGAACTGAGCAGAAGGTCTTGTGATGAACAGATTGAAGTAGCAAGGCAATAGTGATGATCACTCAAAGGATTCTTCTTGGGTAGATCCTTAATCCTGTTACAAACTTGTTCTCTTCTGTTGAAGGCCAGACACAGTGAGGCTCATGCAGCTACGCCTCCAGGCGAGGTCAGGGAGCCTGAATTCCCTCCCACTTCTGTCTACCATTGTAGTGGATGAAGTGTTGTTGCCCTAAGTGTTTCACCACCCGACACTGTTACTGGACATTATCGCCCCTTCTCAGTAGTTTGCATGTGGATTTTATGTGTTACGTTGGTTAAAAGGAAGCCTTCTGTGTTAGTGCTGTAACAGATTTGACCTTTTTATGGTGAGGTTCTTAGATTTTGAGAGCTGATGTAATGTTAAGGCTTAAAATCCATTCCTTTAAGCTAATCCAGTGAATAGGTTGATTCCATTCTAAGGTAGGAAGTTAGTCATTGCAAATATGGAAGACCAGATAGTGAATGTTGTATATCACATGCTACACAAAAACAACAATGTAGGAAAGAGTTACATCAGATGTTTACATTGCAGAAGTGAGATCTAAGAATTAGAGAAGGTATGTACATTAATTACCCCGTTGACCTAAAAAAAAATAATTTTTTTCTTCACAAGACACCAGGCTCGGTGAGAACACTGTAAGAAATGTAACGGATCCCAGCACAAAATGGACTTTATTCTCTGGGCATCCAGCACAGAATTTCCCATAATTTTCTCCATTTAAGACAAATTTATTCTATAATATGCAAAGGGTTCTCTTTCTTTCAGGCTTTGAGGAACCTGGTCTAGTGGAAAGTGTCCCTGCCCATGGCAGGGGGGATGGAACTTGATGATTTTTAAGGTCCTTTCCAACCCTAGTCATCCTATGATTCTATGATTCAGGCTGCTGTCAGTGATTCAGCCTTGTGTACCTTTCTCTGTCAAAGATATCTTGCAAGCAGTGGAAGTAGGAATCAGTGTAACTACCAATGCTGTTCTGTTGAGTTATAAAGCCTCATTTTGGATGCACCTTCAGTGTAGAATTCTATTTCAAAGAGAAAATTCCACATATTGTGTGCTGTTTCTCCTTTCCAATACTATTTCATACTGTAGTTATTTCTGTCTAAATGTCCTATATGTAGCTTTTATTTCAAATCATATCTCTGTTTTATAAATCCTGTTATTGCTTTGCTGCACAGATTTTCATATTTTTGTTGTCATTGAGCTTATATTTATTCCAATTATAATTCCATGGACTATGAAAAAACTCCATCGTTAATTTTCTAAGTCTGCGGTCCCATTTTTTCTCTATGACCCACATGCAGATAAAAGCACAATATCATGCAACTTAAACTGTATCAGACACATGGTTGTGGGAGACCTTTGATCTACAGACAGCTGATCTAGCCTGTTGTGTCATCCACTAAAAGAGAGGTTTCTGCTACATAAACTTTAGATATAGAAAGTAGAGTTTTTCAGAAGTGTTTAGGTTACTTCCAAAAACACTTCCTATGAGAAGACATAGATGATTGTCCTTTTCATCATCCTGGTGCTTGTGACAATTTTGCTTGTTGGTTGCTTTGTTTCTGGCTTCATGTAGTATCACATACTGAGATTCTGTTTTTTATTTCAAGAAAAATAAAGCAAAGGACTGTTACCAAAATTTATAGAATTTCTTCCACATCATTTACTTCCCCCTGGTCCCCCTCAAAAAAAAAGTAGCCATTATGATCATACCTGGTTATTCTGACAAACAAATCATGGAAATAGGTGAAAGGGTATACTCCTTCTTTGTAAAGAGAAATCTTGTTGTTTCACCTCCACACTATAATTCTGGCCTTTTTCATTGTTAACAGTCCATACAACTCAATCTTTTCCTGACTGGTGCAGTGGTGAGTGCACATTTGATGGCCGGTGCCGCCGAAGCTTGTTGATTAGAATTTATCTGAGCAGCCCAAAGGAATTCAGAGAAGAGAACATTTTTCTGCTGAGCTACACAGGCACACCTTGCAGCTCCACTTAGTTCTTCCTACTGATTGCTGCATAGATACTAACCAGCTGGAAAGAAAACCATGCTCCCCAAGGACAGACAGCACAGACTTGCACCTATGGTGTGTGGATGACTGCAATAAAATATCACCTTTCCAAGTACTCTTTTGAAGACTGACCTGCTGCTTAAGGAAAGAGATTTGCTCTCACCTGATTTTTCCTTATTAAAGAAACTGCTGAGCATAGGATTGGGTGCATTAGGTCCAAAAACTTCCAGGCAATGGTTTTCATTCACAGTTGATTCCCATAGTCTCTTCTGGTCCCCAAAGTGGCTCTGGTCACAATGGTGCTGTACCTATCAAAAATAAGAAAGATAAATTTTTACTGCTTGCTTTCTTCAGTGGAAGGGACATAATTAGGCTTTTGAACCCACTCATTATGATAAGCCAGCTCCATCCCCACCACCCCCTCAAAAGCTGACTTGTGCATACATACTTGTTGTAGAGTAAATGGGTATTACTTCTGTAGGTGATCCTAAAATCAGAAAAGTAGTAAACACAAGAGAAACTAAAATGAAATTCAGTGATTTGAGACATGAGAGCAATCAGTCAATCATAGAATCATAGAATGGTTTGGGTTGGAAGGGACCTTAAAGATTGTCTAGTTCCAACTCCCCTGCCATGGGCAGGGACACCCTCCACTAGACCAGGTTGCTCAAAGCCTCATCCAGCCTGGCCTTGAACACCTCCAGGGATGGGGCATCCACAGCTTCTCTGGGCAACCTGTTCCAGTGCCTCACCACCCTCACAGTAAAAAACTTCCTCCTAATATCTAATCTAAATCTACCCTCTTGCAGCTTAAAGCCGTTACCCCTTGTCCTGTCACTACACTCCCTGATAAAGAGTGTTTCTCCATCTCTCTTGTAGGCTCCCTTTAAGTACGGGAAGGCTGCTATAAGGTCTCCTGGGAGCCTTCTCTTCTCCAGGTTGAACAACCCCAACTCTCTCAACCTGTCCTCATAGGGGAGGTGCTCCAGCCCTCTGATTAATTTTGTGGCTCTCCTCTGGACTTGCTCTAACAGGTCCATGTCTTTTTTATGTTGGGGGCCCCACATCTGAACACAGTACTCCAGGTGGGGTTTCACAAGAGCAGAGCAGATGGAGAGAATCACCTCCTTCAACTTGCTGCTAATGCTTCTTTTGATGCAGCCCAGGACATGGTTGGTTTTCTGGGCTGCAAGTGTACATTGCCAGCTCATGTTGAGCTTCTCATCTACCAGCACCCTAAGTCCTTCTCTTCAGGGCTGCTCTCAATTCATTCTCCACCCAGCCTGTGTTTGGGCTTGGGATTGCCCCAACCTATGTGCGGGACCTTGCACTTGACCTGTTGAACTTCATGAGGTTGGCATGGGCCCTAGCCTGTTAAGGTCCCTCTGGATGGCATCCCTGCCCTCCACCATGTCCACCCCACCACACAGCTTGATGTTGTTGGCAAACTTGCTGATGGTGCAATCAATCTCACTGCCCATCTCTCCCACAACGATATTAAACAACACTGATCCCAGTACCGACCCCTGAGGAACACCACTTTTCACCGGTCTCCACTTGGACATTGAGTGGTTGACCGCAGCCCTTTGGGTGCAACCATCCAGCCAATTCCTTATCCACCATGTAGTCCAGCTATCAAATCCACGTTTCTCCAATTTGGAGACAAGGTCGTCATGTCGTACAGTGTCAAATGCTTTGTATTGGTATGTCAAATTGGACAGTGTCTAATGCTGAGCATGGTATGGAGCCAGGTAAGTAAATTAGATGGAGCAAAAGCTGGATCAGAGAACATAGAGAGAAAATAAAGAACAATAATTTATTATCAGCCTTCCCCACTTGACTGAATAATCCGCAAGTCTTGTGACTAAGTCTAGTGAATGTTAATGTAATTTTAAGGCTGCTTTGTAAGTGCAGAAGGATAGAACTGAATTAGCCACATTCTTCAGTTTCAGAAATTGCATTTTTTAAATTTTCATGGCTATTTAATGCGGTAGCATTTGTTTGGAGATTTTGTGTATAATTTATATGAATCTCAGTAACTTATCAATTTATAATCTTGGTGCAGATAGATCAGAACAATAAACTGCAAATAATTTCCAAACTAATGTCACTGACATTCATTCATTTTTCTTCTAAATCCATTCTCAGACATAATTTCTCCCATAGAAATCATAAATACTAACTTATTCAACTATTTCTTTAAAAAAATAACTTCTGGGACTTCAATAGAATGTGTGCTTTATGACCATACAATTCTTTGTTTGGACAAATGCTGATCTGTATTCAAGAAAAGCATTAACATTTGGTATACAAATATATTTTCAATTGTTATTCACTTCAGGTGAAATTTTAGCAGAGTATAAATCTGTTGACTAGATCTTGGAAAGCTGATATTAACAATGCTCTGTTTTCAGATCCATTCATGCTAAGTTGAAACTACAAAATAATCTAATATTAGATATTTTGCTAATTTTTAGCGACAGTCCTTATCAGCCTGGAAAATTCATCTGAAAAATACTACCAAAGAAAACAATCCAGAATATCCTGGGATCTTCCTGGTACATTTTATTCCATGCAGGCCTGAAGATATCAATCCGTTTTTCAGCAACATTTTCATTCCAAGATACAGCATCATGTAACAATGTTCTCAAATTATAAGGAATTAAAAATAAAGTGACCCCCAAACTAACTGCTATAAACATAAAATGTATTACTTTAAGGTTGGAAGGTTTGAGTGATTTCTTGATTTGCTTCCTTCAGTTTGCCTGTTTCTACTTGGAACCTTCACTTAAGAATGTAACACATCAGTTACTCATGAATGAGCAATAACTCTTAAACAGGAAAATGTAGGTATAAAATAAGTTGCAAGCTGGACTCAAGATCCAGAAAATTCCTTTCCTCTCATAAAGCATTATGTTGTCCTTGCAGTAAGCCGTAGAGCGTAGACGGGGAGCTTTGACTCTCAGCGATATTTTTCCCGAACAAGAGATATTCATCATTCAGTCAGAAAAGCGTCTATTTCAGATTAAGAAAAGAGAAAAAAAAAATTGTTGCATATCTCTCTTCTGGTAGGATTTCCTGACAATAAAATTGGCTTTGAAATCCTCCAGACATTATGAAGATTTTAAAATTATATAGATGATCTTCTAGGGACCTCTGAATGTTGTATCAACAAAATACTAAGTAGATCCAGATCTATTCCGGGTAGACATAAACTGACTGATGCTCTTAAAATACATAAGAGCAATAAGTGGAAGGAATATAATTAAGATTTTTTTTATTGCAATATATCTGAGTCATCACTGTAATAGAGTAACATGAGAAATATTTTGGAATACTTAAATCAAAACAAATTAATATGTTAATCCTGACATTTTATTAGAGTTTTTGTTTGCAGTATCTTTGAGAAACACTGTCATGTGGCTAGTTTATTTTGTTTCTTTTATCTGTGTTCTAACACTGATTTTATTCATAGTGAAAGGCACCATACAATATGAAGAGCCCTCGACATGAGCATTGAAACACAAAGATGTGTTCAGAAGCAATCTCGCTGATATGCTGGCCACTTAAGTCTGAAACAATTAGCCAACTGAAACATATTTTGTAATTTTTTCTAGAGGACGTATCTTTTCTATATCAGCATTTGCTTAGCTGCTGTTACAAAGACGAAAACTAGCTGGAGGGAACCAAACTGAGGGACCCAAAGTGATCAGAAATCAATGAACCCATGATCCACAATGGCACATTGAATGAACAAGTTATTTAGCATAAACAAAGAAAAAAAAAAAAGGAAATAATGAGGTTCCTTCACACATTTCTGGCTTTCTATCCTTTCACGTATCACACTGATCATTTAAGCTACCTGAACTCCCTCTCTGGTAAGGGTCTAGTTAATAATACCAATATGCTTTTAACAAATCGCATTACTGAATCTCTCAAATGGAGATATGCAAGATTTAACATAAAATCATGCATAATATTATACATAGTATGTACTTGCTCCCATGTAAACAGGAATTGATTAGTTTTGGAGCACGTAAAATATGACCTCAAGATTTTAGCAAAGTAGCAGTGTTCCTCAGTATTCACTAGATAATCATTGATAAAGCCCTCTAACATTTTATCAGAATTAATGCTTAACATTTCTGCAGCATACACAATCTATGGATTTCAAACTACTTCAAACATAATTAAGCAATATAGATTCCCATGTGTAAAGAAACATTATCCTCTCTATTTTATAAATAAGAAAGATTAGACTGATTGATTAAGGAGAAATCCGACAAGAAAATACTGAGTTGATTTCTGTTATCTTGGTCAATTGCTAAGTAAGAGAGGGAAGGTTGTTACAGACATATTTCAAGAAAAAAGGAAGATAAAAACATGTGCTAAAGGTCATATGTTAAATTCATAGCAAACTTAGGACAAAAAGAAAAAATATAAGGGCACATGATTTTTTCCCAAGGTTGGGGGTAATATGTAGGCTTTTCTTCAGCAACATACTTTGGAAAAAGATTCACTTTAAGCACATAGAAGATTTCTTTGGTGACAATAAACTAAGCAGGTGGGTAAGTACATTGCTTAAACTGCAACATTTTAGAAAAGTAGAACTTCAAATCTAAACACTGCATCAAGTGCTGTAAAGAAAAAGATAAAAAGTCAAAGAAAAAGGAGCAAAAAATCTTTTCAAATTTTGAGACCTCACATCTGCAAAATACAAAATCACTGTTCCTCCAAATATATGTTTGCATACACACATATAAGTTTATGTATGTTGCTCCAAATATGTTTTATCTCCACTGCGGTAGAACCAGCACCTAAGATGTCACACATACTAGACTGATAAGGAAAGGATTTGAGATATGATAAAAGACTGTAACAAACTGCCTCGCCACTGCTTTACACTGTGCGCAGTAAAATACACTGGTGTCCACGGGGTCTGAAACTGAATTCACCTCGTACTTTACAGAGATGTACTGGAGTAGATAAGTCAGTGTGCATGAAGTGGAAAGCAATGCCAAAGGGAATGGGGCACAGCTTGCTTCTCCCTCGTGTCCTACTCCCCCTCCCCTTTAACACTGAGATTCACTTATTTTCTGTCAGTTTTGCAACACCACGGTGTTGTACTGATCCTTGTAAATTCTGTCATAATTTGGGACCTTGGATAAATAAGTGAAACAGCCTTTGGCATACAGCATTTATATTCATTTAGTAAGATTTTTATTTTTTTTTTTTTCACTTCTTCATGATAAACTAAGGATCTTTCTTTCAATTGCCATGTAGAATTGGTGAAGTATAACCACCATTTCATTTATAATCTGTGGGAAAATAAGTAGCTAACATGTATGAATAAAGGAGAAAAAAAAAACATTTCATAAAGAGAGTTCCTGATGAACTTCTTATGAAAAAAAAAAAAAAGAAAAAAAAAAAGAACCCAAACAAGGATAATGTGAGAGTGGGAAAGCTGCATTATACTGACGTGGGTGTCTCTCTTACATTTCAGTCCTTGTATATAAATATTTCTATCCAGTCACACACTATTTTAAGAATCTGCTACATTAACAATATCATTTCATTCCCCTTCAGTTTTTGGAACTTTCATAAATTGCTTCTGGTTCTTTTCCATTTGACTGTGGAGTTTTATTGTGAATTTCACAGAGGATCCTTAGTCAGGAATAATAGTTATTATAGTATGTATTTTCTTAGATGGCATAGAATCACAGAGTCATAGAATGTTTCAGGTTGGAGAAGATCTTAAAGATCATCCAGTTCCAACCCCCCTGCCATGGGCAGGGACACCCTCCACTAGACCAGGTTGCTCAAAGCCTCATCCAGCCTGGCCTTGAACACCTCCAGGGATGGGGCATCCACAGCTTCTCTGGGCAACCTGTTCCAGTGCCTCACCACCCTCATAGTGAAAAATTTCTTCCTTATATCTAATCTAATTCTACCCTCTTTCAGTTTAAAGCCATTACCTCTTTTCCTATCACTACATACCCTTATATAAAATCCCTCCACATCTCTTCTGGAGACCCCCTTCAGGTGCTAGAAGGCTGCTATAAGGTCTCCCTGGAACTTTCTTCAGGCTGAACTACTTCAACACTCTCAGCCTGTTTTCATATGGGAAATGTTACAGCCTTCTGATTCTCTTGGTGGCCACTCCAACAGATCCGTGCTTTTCCTGTGCTGAGGACTCCAGAGCTGGACACAGTACTCCAGGTGGGGTCTCACAAGAGTGGAGTAGAGGGGCAAAATCACCTCCCTCAAGGTTGAATCTTTAATAGTATCACAGCTGATTCTTTAAGAGCATCAGTCAAAAGCACTTACATGCTGCAAATTTTGTGAGTATTCTGTTTCTACTACTGGCTTTTATCTCTTCCACATAAATACATGTTAGTGATTTTTTTTCCCTGAGCTCAGTCTGTCAACATATTTTCTCTCATTTTCTTTCTCTGTCTATGAGCCAAAACTTTGCGGAGGTTCATTCCAGAGATAACTTGGTCAAATTCACTACCAGCAAGACTAGGCACAACTTCCTACACTTTAGTAGAGATACAAACACAATCATGAATTGTACCATTGAACTTGGAGTAAAAGTATACTTATTTCCAAAAACAATAATGAATTACATGGCTTTTTATTACAGAGATAGTATAGTCAGCTCCAAAATATAATAGTAACTTACTTAAGAGAGAGCTTTCATGATCAATGACTGACTGAGATCTGCATTTTGTCCTTCCTTCCATTCACATGATGTGTGGTCATGAATATAAGGCATTGCCCTCATATCAGCGTAGTATTTTTCACATTCCTTTAGAGGAATGTGAATGTTTGCCCATCTTTCTGTCTGGTGAACTCTGTTTCTATTTTCTTTTTTCATACCTACCAAGTAGGGCTCATTGAGAGGGCTTTAAACTAGGTTTGAAAGGGGGAGGGGGAATTACCAGGCCTGTTACAAACAAACCAAGGGGTGGCACGCTGAGGGTAGGAGTGGATTCAACAGTTCAGCTCAAGTGCACTCACAGTAGTGCACGCAGTATGAGCAACAAACAAGAGGTATTCAAGGACAGAAAAGCCAGCAACAAATGCCCAGAGCCTGGAAAAAGTTCA
>WKFP01015068.1:603782-621475 GCA_011057875.1 Pterocles orientalis | reverse complement strand
TGTTTTTTTTTTTTTTTTTTTTTTTTTTTTTTTTGCCACCAACCAGCTGCCTAGTCAGCTAATGTATGGCTTTAAATAAGACTTGAAAGAAGAGGAAGAAGAGAAGATACTATAGGAACATATTGGGATTTCAGTAGCAGTACAGAAACTTTAAAGGATACAAATTAATAGGAAACCTTACCTCTTTAAGTTGACTGCTTAACAGAACAATTGATTCCTCCCTAAATCAGAAAGTCACTTAATCTTTTGTTGCTGCTGTTTTTCTCCCTCATTTAGTGGTGCATTCTGCTGATAAAGCAGTGAGAGGTGAACATCACAGTTCAGAATTCTATCTAATAAATACCTAAATGCTCTGTGACTGTGATCTTCAAAATAACAAGCTGAGAACTGCCCTTAGCATAGTCTTCTTTTTTGCAGCACTCCCAATAACACAGAATCAATATTCTAACATTAGGCAGGTGAAAAGAGTTTTTACGTTTAGAATAAGTAGATAATATTAGACAAAAAGGCATGCCTAATTTGCTAATGACGATCCTAAAAATCTAACTTAATTTTCATTCTACTAGTTAATTTTATTCATTTTATGCTATTATTATGATGGACAGTATAAAAAAAAAGTCAGTGAGCCAGAAAACTGGCTTTCTTATTCCTGGTTTGTGCCAATGATTTGTTTTGTAATCATGATCAACTCATTCTACCTTTGTTTCCCATTTTGGTCTTTGTCAATCTTGTTTGCCTATGTAAACTTCTAAAAAAAGAAGTGTTCTTCTGCTAAACATTTGGACCCAACTTCCCTGAAATAATAAGGTTTTGGGCTCTGTTGCAATGCCGTTAATGATATTTTTATTGTTATTATTACAAAACTAATGCATTTACTGTAAAGAGTCTCTTACAGCTTTATTTTGCTGCCTTGGAAATGAATATATAGGTAAGTCCCTTCTGATGCAAAATTACCATTGACTTCTACCTCTTCTGCCTTCCATATTATAGAAAAAGAGTAGCAGAATGTCTTTTTTTGCAGATGGAAGACCCTTTCATTTTGAATCTAATCCAGCTCCCACTGTGACAAATTTCTTATTGCAGGAAAACCCTGCTAATAGGAGCTCTTCTTGACAAAACTATTCAGATTGAATAACGCATGATTATACTTATACAGGAATCTAAGAAACTCTAAAAGTCATAGAAATTACTGAAACACATAGTTTCTGATTTGTAGCTGATATAACTGATTACAATTTGCAAAATCATTCATTGTGAAAATTTGTAAAATATCATTTGTCCCAATCAGTGGTCTTGAATCCCTTGCTTTTAAGTTTAACATTTTAATACATTTGTTCTGATCAGTAATTATATTAAAGATATATATAATAGCCAGTAGCAGAAAATATTGAAGCTGTGAAAGACATTTGAGCACACATGTTATTTTAAAATAAAACACTTAACTGGATGAATATAACTCTTGCGTAAAGAATGTACAGGACCATACTGGACTGGTTACTAAATTATGTTCCCTTAAGGCATATATTTTTTATTATGTGGGTCTCAAAGCTCCAAACTAAACCTAAGTACAACATTGCTGAAGTGAGTTAGGCACTTTGCAGGATTTTCAAAGGCCTCTGGGACATGATCCACAAAGGTATTTTGTGCATGCTACCAGCACTTCAGAACATAACCTCAGATTTGGAATCCACAGGCCACTACTCAGATGCTGTTTAAACTTGAAAGGTGTTTAATTTTCACAGCTATTCAAAGGCCAGTTGCCACCTCCTTCCCACTCTGCCTGAGCCCCAGACACAGATATGCCCTCAGGCCAGGTGCTACCAAACTTTTTTCTGCCCACAAAGTGAGAGAGACAGCATCTCTCCAAACTATCCTGCCAGTGGCCTTGCAGTGATTTGTCAGCGTCCATCCATCCCTAACCTCTGTCACACCATGCCTGAGTGTGGAGTTCAGACACCTGGGCGTTCTTGCTAATTTGTCCACCCTAAAAGATGTGCATTGTTTGAAAACCACACTGCTGTTTACGGTACATAGATATACCAAGATGCCTTTGAAAGTCTTTGTCCCAATCCAAAACCAGGGAGGTTTCAATGTAATCCCAGGAGCGAGATTAAGACCAAATGAGGTCAGATGCCTCTGACCTTTGGGTACACCTGAACCAACATTATTAACAACAATAAAACATAAAAACAATAGGAAAGAGTGGAATAAAAGGTAGAAATTAAGCAAGAAGTCGAGATACAGAGACAAGAAACAGTTACCACCCAAGTTCCAGCAATGTTCCGATTTTTCACAGGCCTTGGTGGTGAGTGCACACAGACTCGTGCACACATTCACTCACACCTCCACTCCATGCACACACACTCACACACACACGCACACCTACACACCCCACATCACACGCCGTTTATCCACGCTTTCCAGCGGGCTTTTATATGTGGTGCTGGAGAAAGTCCATTGGGTCGAGGGTTTCCATGGCAGCAGCGCGTTCAACATGTTTGGCATGTGCACCTCTGGAGCATGCCCCTGGGGTATATGTGCTTGCTGGTGCTCCTTTGTGGTGCACTGCGCATGTCCCAGCACGTGGTGGCAGCCGTAGTGGCTTGTATACCCCCCCACAGGGAGGCCTGACAGTTCGCATCACAGCAAACTGGTTTCACCTTACATCATGCAACATCAGTGGTGCGTCTTCTTTGTGCACAGATCAGTTTCCAAGCAATCTTTGGGACAAATAACCTACAGTTCAGTCTCTCAGAGTCTTCCCTAAGTGTGCTCACTCTCTGTCTCCCCACACCTTGTTCTCTCTCTCTCAGTTATGCTTTTTCTTTTCTGTTATTTTTCACTTTGTTGCAACCATTTGGCAATTTTTTCCCTGATTTCAGAGGCCTTTCTGAATCTTCCAACTCACCCTGTTAACCAGTAAGCCAAACAATATCCAGACAGCAGATGCCAGCAAAGATGAAATGAAACACCCGCTTAGTGGTGTCTTCTAGGTTTCATTATCAAAGCTGAAGGTAATTAGACCTAGATCTAAAATGGCATGATTCCATTGAATTGAATGGAGTTATATTTATTTAAACCAGCTGAAGATATACTTCGAATTTTAATGACTCTTTACAAGTCCAAAGGACCCATGACACAAAGGCACAATTTGGGTTTTACAATTATTTGACAGGCTTTTTTTAAGCAGCTGATCAACGTTTTGAAACAATGACATTAATTGCTTTCATTTTTTTCACTTATGTGACTACCAAACAATTTGTGTTATTGATCCAAAGCATACTGTTACAGTAATTTCTTCAGTGATTTGTTAGATTATGTTGTGGTTGTCTATACCGGTGATTATTGTTAGCACAGACTTTTTCCCTGCTGTTTGTTTCATACTACAATGATTATACTTATTATCATTACTATAATTATTGTTATGAGTGTCAGATTAGCTAACAGGTTCTATAAACACAAACATGTTATTTTAAATATATTTGTCAAATGAAGCAAGATAAAATCACACCTTTTTCTATTCAAACAATTCTTATGTTTTAGTAGTTGTACTCTCATTCATTCTCTTTCAATAAAAAACAAAACAAAACAAAACAAAACCAAAAACCAAACATCCTACACACTGATGATTTTATTTAGCTAAAGCCTTGGCTTTTGGCTGCTGGAAAGAGAAACATTTAGCAGTACATATGCCTGTTCTTCTGAAACAAAGTAAGATGTGCAGTTAAATGGAATGGAGATTTACTGAATCACAGGGCACTATGATGAATTTCACCAGCTGTTAAGCTCCAGTCTGACAAAAGCAAACAAGAAGTCTATCACAAAACTGGAAGTTGAACATTTGGTATATAACCCATCTTATCTTCTGGACAAAATTAACCCTCAGGCTGCCTGAAGACAGGTCCTCCTGTTGTGAACCAGTGTGTCTGCAAGGCTGTCTGTAGCGTGTCACGGCAGGCCCTGGGGACGCGCTGGACCCTGTGCCTGAGTGCGTCTGGGGAGTGGGTAGACCTTGGACATGTGCCTGCAGGGCAGCTGGGCAGTCAGCTGGCTGTCCTGGGGTTCAGCAGGTGGCTGCCAGCATGTCTGGTGTTTTAAGCAGCTTTTGCAATCACACATCAGCTGCTGTGTCACTGTCAGGTTACTACTTCTGTCCCACTGTGAGGACATCTATGATGGACACTGCTGGAGGAGTCCCATCTGTGGGGCAGCACAGAAGCCACACCACCTGCCTGACCCACCTCCAGGGACCTCCTTGCGATGCAAAAAGTAGAATGGATGCAGGTACATACTGCTTTCAGATGGTTTTCCCAGCTGATACAGAACTACCACTCATAGAATTATTAATAGGAAAATACAATTTTTTCTCAAATAAAAGATAATAATCAGTGATTAGCGTACTGTCCTGAATGGTGAGGGCAAAGGTAGTGAGTAGACTGCTTAACTGTAGTCTGATGCTGGCCAGGAAACACTTTATTACGAAGAAACCAAATAATTTTTTTTCCTGGGTGTTTTTTAAGGATTGTGGCTCTAGTAGCAAAAGCACCATGGGACATTTTTGATGCTTTCACTGTGTCTGTTGACCTTCCCCCAAACTGTGAGAATTCTGATTCATCTGCAGTACGTTTTCACGACTGGTTTTAGTCTGAGCTTCCAGGTCTGCGAGAAATTTAATAAACTGTTTTGTGTGTGCTCATACTTTCAAATGTACTTAAGTAACAATGACATTCATGTAATTTAGGTGCGTAATAACCTCTTCACCGTGTTGACCTTGAAGGTCAAAGAGCCACTGGTGGAAGTTGGAGCTACTGCATTCTGATTCAGCTTGGGTTTTAGGGTTGTGTACAGATCAGGTTTTATTTAATCTGATCCAATTCACCTACTATTCCTACTGAAGATGCAATT
Source organism: Pterocles orientalis (assembly GCA_011057875.1). Taxonomy (NCBI): domain Eukaryota; kingdom Metazoa; phylum Chordata; class Aves; order Pterocliformes; family Pteroclidae; genus Pterocles; species Pterocles orientalis. The sequence continues at coordinate 616,570 of WKFP01015068.1, read as the reverse complement.
TCAGTAAGACAGGACTGTGTCTTTACAGATAAAAACAGCCAGAAGGAAACCAGAGAGCCAGGGAATGGAAAGCACAGGAAAGAATAGACTCTTCTTGCTGATACAATTAAATAGAAGACAGTTGTTGAACCGTTTAATGTGTCTCACCTCTCTGCATGAGAAAGCCATAAATAATGGAAGGGGTGGGACTACTTTTCTTCACAGTGCTTGCACAATAGTATGTGTTGAAAATGACATGCACAAGTCCCCATCTGTGAATAAATGTTTAGATAGACCTGAAGTTCACGCACAAAAAGCAATGAAAAATTGAATAGACAGAGAAAGAGAAAAAGAATAGTAAATAAAGCTCAGATCCCCATGGGTTTATTTAAAAACACAGAGAAACAGGAGGCAATAGTGGTAACTAGTATTTTAAATACAAAATATTAATGATGGAATTTCTGAGGTAATATATTAGAATTTAATATCCAACTTCCAATCTCTTTGATTCCTCTGAACAGTGCTCTTTCCAAGCTGTACTGGCAGATGTTCAGTGTGAGCCAGAACTAGATGGCTGGTGCTTCAAAGTTCTTCTACACAGTCACTTTTTCATCAAAACTTTCAAAAAGTTGTTTTGAAAACACCTCCAGAACACTATATAGCAAAAAATAAGTTCATGGAAAAAATAGAGGTTTTAGATTTTATGTTAGACACTTGAAGACACATATTACCCTTAGAATTTCCCTCCAAAGGTCAAGATGCTAAACACACTCCCTCCTGCAGTCATCATCTCTATTTCAGACCCAGCAATGTAGGAGACAGGTCACCCACTCCTGCCCCAATAAATGGAATCAAATGGCAATTACTGCAGTGTAGTTGTGGGGCAGCAGGAAGGTCTCTGCTGCACAGCATAGCTATGGATAGAGGACACCAAAGAGAAGCTCTCCCAGCATTTCTAGGACCCACACAGCTCCCTACATTCACAGCCTCCTACTCCTTATAAGCACAGCCTTATAAGGGGAAAGGGGCTGAGGCTCTAGGAAAGCCTGCAGAAGTCTCCCTTATTAATATCCATGTAACATTAGGATTTTGTTACATCTTATAATAATGCATTATCCACAAGCGTATCTGAATGATATTCCTAACCCATTTACCTTTTAAAGTGGGCAGATCTTACCAAGGAAGAACATAATTTGCCCATCAGCCTAATCACCGCTCTACAAAATAAAAACCTAGGAAAATATTCTGGCACTTGTCTACCATACCCTAGAAGAGAACTGAAGAGAGTATGGATGGATTTCTGTGCATGAAGTGTGTGCCTTGTCACTTCAGTCATGGTGAGACCCCTCTGATTCTCATCACCCATATGGCCAATTTGTGGCCAAAAAGTCCAGATCTCAAACACAAATCAGTTCACAGCCTTTTGTGGACAGATTTCTGCTGGAGAATCCAGAGAAGAAGAATAATAGCAGATATATTTTTTTGTTAGAACCTGCTATACACAGAGGCAAGAGCAGGACCTGTGGTGCCTGTGGTTGCTCTCTGAGATTTGACTGCCTTTAATATGTGAAGAAAGAGATCAGAAGCTGCTGACTGGCTAGGTGCTGGCACATGATGCTTGTGATGAAAAGAAAGCTCAAACACCAGAGAAGTCAGATGACTGTGTTGGTTGACAAAACATGGAGTCTTCTAATGGTTCAGACAAATGAGCACCTGACCTTGCAGACACCCACTACATTCATCCTGTAATTCTGCTGGAAGCCAGTATGGTATGTCCATTGCCACAATTAGCTGATATTTGCAATATCTCTTGACCTCCCTCAAGTACCATGAGAGTGCTTGGAATAGAATTTATCCAGATATTTATAAACCCTTAATCTTTCAGGTCTGTAAGAAACATATTAAAGCACTCTATGTGAATTCCTGAATTTTCCCCCAGGACCATGGAGTGGGTGATGCTAGTCAAGAATACACGGTAAACATTAAGCATGATACTGGAGCTCAAGTAGATATCAACATCTGTCATACTCACAGTGGTACTGCCAGTGAATCCCTTCACTATGTTGCCATCTTTTAAAGCTGGTTTTTTTTCCAATGAGTAAAATGCTTCCACAAGACTGATGTATGATGCTGGGAAAACAGAAACTCAATCTACACTGAGTTACACTATCAAGACAATGGAATCACTGTAAAAAGAAAATATTGGTATTTTAATTCTAGCTCTGCTGGATGTTGCTTGCAAAAATATTTTCCAATTAATATTTAATGGTTTCACCTGACAAGTAACTTTTAAAAAGCCTGAACTGTATTGAAAGCTCTCATGTACCAAAGTTCTTTTTCTCTCACTAAATAATAGCTAATTGTCTTGCATATTTTATTCTTCCCTCAACACAGTCATGTTGAAAAGCATTTAAAGAATTTTTAAAGAGACGCTGTCAGTATTTCTGGTATTTTGAACACCATTTGAATGTTTGAAGCAGTCTACCAAATATTTCAGTTAATTTCTTCTAAATATCCTTCTGATTCTTAATAAAATCAGAATAATAAAAAATATATTCATTATCAAGATCCCCTTTCTCTCCAGATGGCCACTAGCTCATTTCCTGATCTATTTTTCATCACTTTTTTTTTAAGTTTTTCCAAGCTCAGTTCCTATGCTTTTATACATATCTCAAGGATTTATTTCTTATGACTAGTTTATGCTGTGCTTCATACACAGGGGGGTAAAAACCCCAGAATAACGCAAAGAGTTAGAGGGCTTTTAGCTCCTGTTATCTGTAGTCACAATCTCTGTTAGAGATCAGCCAAGTCTTGAAATGAAGCGGAAAGTCCTGAGATACAACCTGATGTGTTCAAGGCCCAGAAACAGAAGAACATTGACAAGAATCTCTGCTTTGAGATAAGGTTGTTTGTTGATTTGTGAGATCTGATTTTTGGGATACTTTGGGATTGCAACTGAATTTTACAAACTGGCTAACACTTTTCTCAATCACAACAGCTTTTGGTGTATTTATGCCTCATATCTCCTGTCTGAGGAACCAGAGGGTCACACTTGTATACCTGGAAGAGAGACATACGTGCTGGATCTCTCTGGTTTGTGGATCTGGTTTGTGGTCTAAGAGTAAGAAGGTAGTGAAACCAAGAGAATTAGTTTGACAACGTCACATATATATACAGAGAGTAAAGCAAATTGCCAGAGTAAAAACCAAGAAACTTAGGGGTGAAATAAGGGCTTAAAATGTAAAAGCAAGCTTTAGGCAAGAGAAGGAAATGAACACACAGTCTTCAGACAATAAGAAGATTTATACAGCTTTTACTGTTCTCAGTCAGCCAAGATTGCAAGATGCTGATAAGGTTGGACACTGCAGAGCTACCATTTGCCAAGGACAAGCAAAACCTTGCCTAAGTGAAATGGAAAGGACACTGACCTGAACCCTACAAGTACCTCTAATGTGCTCCTCTCCAGAAGAAACCAAGGTGGGGAGCCCTGTGCAAACTGCAGGAACAGGTGTTCTTAGGCTGATGAAGTGCCCACTGAAAGCAGGAGAGCACTGATCCTGCCCAGCCTCCTCCCACAGAAAGGCAGAGAGCTAGGATAGAGAGGCAGTGCTGGAGGAGCACACGCTGACAAGGAGAGCTGGAGAATCCATGGGTTTATTACTGGAGAATCTGCCGGTATGGGCTTCCTGCCAGAGTAGTTTCATTCAGAGCCAGTATGCAGGTGAGAAGAAGGCTATCCTGAGACTAGAATGACTTCTACCCTCCTCCAATAAGTAACACACTGCTCAGACTAAACTACAGCCTGTTCTGATTTTATAGAAGTTTGACCAACCCAATGACCAAAGCAAAAGAGCTAGGACATCTGGGAAGGTGGAGGGGATAAATGGTTGTGATAGCATGAAAGGGAAAGGAAACTGAAGAAGAAAGCCACAGAAATGAAAGCCATCACTCATAACATGAACTAAATCAGCTACAGGTAGCAAGGAAGACAACAAACAGTGCGAATGGGAGTGAGAAGCTGCAAGCTTCCTTCAAGTCTGGCTTGTGGGAATTACTAAATTTGATGAAGTGGGGAGACAGCAAAAGGTGTCCCTTTACCTGAAGGCACACAGCTTATGACACGGCAGAGCCAGGAACAGCAATTGCTTGCTGAGCTCTGTCTTAATTCATCTGACCAGATGCAAAAAGGAAACAAGAAAAGCTGCTGTACTGGATCAGTCCTGAAGGAAGTCAAAACCCAAGCACTGAGACCGGGAAAGAGAGGAGTCTAATTGTCTGACCTCACAGGCAATTTACCAAATCAGAACTTATACACAGGCTAATTCTGACATAAACACATCCATGAACATATCATCCTGAGTAGCTGTCACACGTGCCTCACTGATGCTTTTGTTCAACGAAGACATTATCACACAGTGTAATTTGATACCTGTTTGGGCAAGCAACCTGCTCAAAAATACTATTAAAATCAGGGAAGTATGATCTATAATTAATTAATATATTGAGTAATGATGTAATTTGAAGTATATTTGCATGTGCTTGTGCATTTTTGTAAGGCGCAGGTGTTAGGTTTTTTTTAAACTCTCTGATTTATCTATGAAGAACAATGTACTCGACTACCCTGGCATCCAACACAGTGACCTGAAGCTTTGTTCACCGAACATTATGAGATTCAACCATTTTAAGGCCAAAATAAACCACAGTAATTATGCAGCCTGACCCCTTGTATGATTGCAGAAATGGAAGAATCAGGGCCAGCAAGAGCTGTTCTTGGCCTAGGTCAGACAAACCATTCAAGTTCTATTACTGACCTTACCCTGGCATCCCTGTTTTTCTCCATCAAGTAATTTTATGCCTTTTTCTACCCTTCTTGCCTCCCATATAAAAACAAAATAGCTCAGCACAGAAGCCACACAGAGGGAGCCAGCATGATTTCAAGGGGAGAGAGTGGAAAAGGGCAGTGAAAGAGTGGAAGATACTAGAGAAAAGAGCTCAAAGGGACATTAGGACCTCAAGTCAACAACATCTGTTATTACTGCCTCTTTTCATCCCTACAGTTCTTTCCCACAATGGAGGTGATTGCTACCAAGGCTGAGGAAGTATCGGTTATGATTTAACTTTTGCATCTAGACAGTAGTAACTAAATAAATTTCATTTGACTATTTTCAGAGCTAAGCCTCTTTTCTTTAAAGACTATCCCTGTCTTCAGTTAAAAGCCTCCTTTAAGACTGTTTTCAACCCAATATTAAAGTCCCTTTCACCCTTCAGCACACCACAGGAAGAGACAGAAAAAATGTTCACTACAATTCAAGAAATTGAAGGATGCTGAAATCTAACCTGTGAACAACCTTTCCACTTTCACAGCTAAATTTTACAACTACCCTTTATTTCTTGACAGCCTGCATTCTTGGGTCCCAGGTGTAAATACTTTGGAAATCTGAGATGCAAGGCTTTCAACTGTATGCTGAAAGCTGTAAATATCAGGCACAATTTCCTTTTATTTTAATGAGTGGGTTGTCATGGAAACGTTGCAGTGGACTCTGGGTTTCACACTCAAATCTCTTGAGGTTTCTGGCAGTTCCCTAATGGGTCCTGTCAACTGCTCTTTTCACAGGAAGTGATAATAAAAATTCACTTACCTGTTCAGTGAACCTTGAATGAACTGGAGGGGAACAACCACAAATCAACTCGCTTCCTCTCACTCCAAATTTCATATGCATGACTGATAGCATGCTACTTAACCTTTTCAGTAACTTTGTAAACAGCTGAGTGCAGGAACAGTTAAAAACTCTCTACCGTTACATGATCTTGAAAGTAATTTGATTTTTACATGAAACAGGTATAAAAAGCTGCCTTCTTGCAAATTTATAAATGCTGACTTTTAAAGGGAGGTTGTAGAGTTAAAAGGCAAAAGGACAAAGCCTCAACAGTTTTAATCAGGATACTTTATTCTCCTCAGATTTATTTCCTGAGCTTGAAACATTTCAAAGTAATGGCAGAATGAGGTTAATTTCCTGTTTTCTGATTTTTAATATATTTTACTCTGTAAATATCTTACATAGACATGTCACATTAGTGAGAGAAAGACAATTAAAAGCCCTAAATATCCTTTTCCAGTCCACAATGATGTATTTTTCAGCAAGGATCATATATTCAGAAAGTTCTACTGCTGTACAATACCTCACTGTTATGAAACCAACTTTTGAGAACTATTCCCTCAAGGCTTCTGCTTCTACTGCTGAGGAAATATTCCTGAAATTTGTCCTGGACATGATCACCAGAATGCCTGGAGATAATCAGGCATCCATGCTGCTCTTCATCCCTTTTCTCTTGTTTTTCATATTTCTCAGTTTCACGGCTGTCACATTTCAATGCATTGACCCAAATATTGTATATTAAGCTAACTTGTCCCTCCCACAGCTGATTTTAGACGTGTCTGCAAGGGAAAGGAAAGAACTGCTTGAAACAGGTGCTATTGAGTGCTTGATGGCTTGCATTACTGAGTTTCAGTAACAACTTCAGGAAGATTTTGCAACTTGAGCAGCTCTGGCAGGTATCCAGCCTCCCAGCACGCAGCACATTAGCTGCTGTGCCCTCCTTACTATCAGTCAGGCCTCCTCTTTGCTGCACAGTCAGCTTCTGAATCTTACCATCTTACCCTAATATTAGGTTCATTGAGAGGAACCTCAAAAGCATGCACGTGAACAAACAAAATCCCTCAACTGTCGTAGCTGCCTATCCACCAGTATAATAAACAGGAGAGAAAGCAGAATTGCTCAGTCATTGTTGTAAATTCACATAATACTACTTAATCCTGCTGGGAAGCTTTACACGATTAAAAAGTTAGAAAACTCTGCTTCAACTGTTTAGAAGGGATCAGATGGCAAGAGGAGGGAGGAAAATGAAGAGGTATGACTTGTCACTGACAGTTCATAAGCAATGCATACAGGTCACACTCAAACAGGTAAAACACTAAATGGTCTCAGATTTAGTGCTTTCTTTCACCTGTCCGTTTACATGAGACAACAGTGTGACCATGCCCATGTATATTTATATGAAGTACATGTAAAAAGAAAAAAAAAACACACATTGTTTTAAAGAACTCTGCTGTCAGAGGAATACACCAGATTTGCTACCTGAAACGTTGCTGCCTTGACCATTCCTAAAATTTCTACAAGGGACATTGTCACTTCAGTGTGAAACTCATTGTGAAAGCTGAATGGGATCATCCTGAAAAACTGAAGCACACTGTTTAAATGAGCAACACTGACCACAACTTGAGGAGACTAAAATCCTGATTCATAGTCCAATAATTACCCCTTGAAAAGTGGAGCTTTCACAAAAATAAAAACAGTTGAGGCAGATCAAGTGGAAGAAGAAAGAAGAAACACAAAAATGTGAGTTATAACAGCCTGGCATGGAAATGCAGTGGAAGCCTCTAAGCTCAGTGAAGGCCACTGTTCAAAGGACTGAACAGCAATGGATGTTACAAGATCCAGTGGAAGGAAGCTTAAGCAAGATGCAATGAACAGAAAGAAGATACAAATATTTGCTATGAAGAATTCATCAGTAGATGCGGTGCGTTTTTCTCTACTAGAATTTTAAAAATCAAGATTACCTGCGATTCCGAAAGGTGTTCATTAGATAATCCACAACTACTCTTGAAAGCAGATCCAGAAGTGTTATTGTCTCTTACAGGCAGCATGATTAGATGACGTAATAGTCTCTTCTGATATTAAAGTCCAAAAAAGTGTTTATCATCATATGAACTACAAAACCTTCATATCACTTGTCCAATCCCACAGCACCACCAAGAAGACAAAACTTCATGCTGAAGTGGCCCGTGTTAGTGAACTTCTGGATTTAGCTTCAGTGTTATCACCCTCCTCGAGCAAGTGCAGTGTCTCCACATTCATATTTTGCAGTAGTCTTGCTAAGTTTTTGTCCGTACTACTGTCTCAAAACATACTGATGCCCGATTAAATTCAGTTCAGGTGCAGTGACACTCCACAGCACTGTGTTTCTCTTGGTGGATGTAAACCTTGCCTAGATCTATCGTACAAATTGCCCCAAGGACTCACTCTGCCTAGGAAGAGCATAGCGATCTTCCTATAAGCATCTAACTGGAAAATACACAGAAGTGCAAAAAATAAATTTATTCACATATTTCACATGATAAATATGCACACAGTTTAACATTCCTGCTGAGGATTTCCATACTGACCATTGGCTGACATCTTTTTCACTTGTAAAAATTATTAAAATAATGATCAGCTGCACTGAGTGAATAGTTTCTGGTTTCAAGTACTCTCTCTTCAGGGCACTAGCATTTTAGTGTTGTGTTAGTGTTTTCCATTTGGCAGTGCAGTCCTTTCTTCATATTAAACTATTTTGTGAGGGATCAAGAATTTGTGTTTTGTCTTTACACACTGTGTATTCCCATTGACTTCAATGAAGTCAATGGAATTGTCACATACATAAGTCATCACAGCATCAGACCTTTAAACAGCAACCACCTTGTCTAGCTACTTCTGTAGAAGAATTCAGTTGTTTATATGCTGCGTGTTTGAACCTGCAGACCCCATACTCTCAGCAGGACGTTTGAAGAGGGGCGGGGATAGAAACTAAGCCACTATATGTGTCATTAGGGGCCACTATGAAATTCAGCCTGTTTTTTGTTTCTTCTTCTGGACAGCATTTTAATCAAGTTATTAGTGACAGTAGTGTAATAAAACAACATAGAAAATGCAGGAAGTATGAATCCTTACTTATTTCCTATCATACATATCAGGCACTTGTCCTTCAAACAGTGTTTATGTGGCAGTTTTATAATCTCATCATACTTCTATTACATGCATGAAAACAATTGCTATGGCAACACGCTGAGATGGTATTTATAGTTCCACACAAGCAAACAGGTTGGCAAACAACAGGGGGAAAATGGAGATTAAATTACCTCAACTGAAGAAAAAAACAAGGACATAATGAAGTGAAAAAAAAATATTGCTCGAGTTTGCATGATGTTACACATATGTCTGCCAGTTATCACTGAAGTGTCTCTATTTTGTACATAAATGTAATATGAATGGTTTAAAAAATTGTTTCACACCTCCAATTTTATTTTTAATATTTACAACATAATTGAAAGAAGGTTAGGTGGCTGAATTTGTCACTGAAGTGAGACAAAGCTATTTCATTATGAAAAAGGGCACCATGATAGTAATATATAAAAATCAAGACAGAGGGGCAGAAGACAAGTTATAATAAATCATTCTGACACTGAAGTTAACATCACTCTGAAGAATTACGTGATGAAGCCTGGCAAAATAAAGGAAAATGTATATTTATGCTAACTCACATGTAAGTGTTTTGAGCAAGTGAAAAAAAATATCTGACAGTTGCAATTCAATAGGCAACTGGAGTATTGTAAACTGGTGGCTACAAAGTGGCTTCTTAAGACACCTACTAGATGAATCCTTTATCTCTTTGGTTATGTGATAGGAGGGAATAAAAACCTATCTTGCCAGACATACGTGTTAAATGTCCATTAGCAGATAATCTGATTAGGTGGAATTAGTACAGCAACTTTTGGACAAAGATTTTACATTGTTGAAATTTGAAAAATAATTCAAAAAACTGCCTTATTGGAAAATACATTAAAAAAAATTGGATGCTTTGAAATAGGGATGGATAGCTTGGATATGATCCAACACAGATTCTGATTCTGGCTTTTTACATTTTGAAACCTATACCGTCTTCTTAGAGACAAGCAAAAACAGACAGAAAAAGGTTAGAAATGTATTGTGTGATAAATGTACACTGGTCTATACACAAAAAATATTTTGGGGTAGTTTTAAACAAACATGAAAAACTACTTTAGTTAAACTAAGGATTTTTGCTTTTACAGTTACGTAGAAATTTAGAAAGACTTTGAGTTCTTTATATATTCATTTTAAGCTACATTTATTCAATGCTGCCAAATTCACACTGCACTTAAAATTTACACTGCATAACACTGCTAACTTAGAAGAATGGCTGAGGAGGTTCCCTGAGATGCTCTATAAAACCAGAATGATTTAAATAACATAGATGAATAGAAAGACTCGTGATGCTGCTTTCCTGTGTTATAGCTGAACACAAATCTCTACATTTTGCATGCAGGCATGGCAGCTCACCTACGACAGTAATTTAAACACAAATTCCCCTCCCAAAAGTTAGGGAAATCCTGCTCTGAAATGTGTACAGCTGGTATTTACCATGTTGCTGGCTGATAACCGACTGTCACTAAAACTTACACTGCTTTGACACTGCCAGTTTTGTAGTACCCAGATCGGAAGATCAAGGAGTTCCCGGACTGCATCCCTGTCCCAGCTGCTCGCGTGTGTTGCCCTCAGACCACCTCCAGGCACGGTTGAGCTGACACAACTCTTTGTGGGGTTACACTGTCACCAAAATCAGTGAACTAACCTGGCTTGAAAATAAGGGTTTGGTTTTTTTTTTTCCTTTGTGGTTTTTTTGACCTGCATTGCTGCATTGGCCCATTGTTTCAGCCAAGAGTCCAACCTCATGAAAGCTTGTGTTAACACAGATGAGGGGATGAAGGGGTTGGGAATGCTTTAAACTATCACTGTCAGCAAAGCTGACATATTGTGAAGCTACACCTTGAGGAGAGCAGCATATGGTATTTTCCCACATGAAACCAATACAGTACCACATTAATGATTCCGTATCTCCAACAATAATACATTTTTGGCCATTGTAGTCAATAGGAATCAGATTTGCAGTGGCCAAAGCAAGCATTTGGTAATAACCTGCAAAACAACAAAAACCCCCTAATCTTAAAAAGTTAACCAAAATACATTGAAGAGCTTTTCTTACAAGGAAGACAAATCACTAAATATAAATCTTATTTTTTTCCAGTGTTTATTTTAAAAACTTATATTTCAAATCAGCAGTGTATGACTGAAAGTGTCAGCCATCCCATGTTTCTTTATGACTGATGAGGATCAAAAAGTCTACCATGCAGTCCAGTAAGGAAGTAAGGACTTAATCCTAATTTAAGGTACATAATCCCTATTTAAGGTATTTTATTATGTTCTAAAGGAGTAATGGTAAAGATGGTATGGGAATCAACTGAAAAATCCTTGAAAGATAAGGATTTACTTAAGGCCAGTCAGAACGGTTATTTGGAAAGTATGTCTTGTCAAACCAGCATGATTTCTCAGCTTGATTTCTCAGCTGTTCATTTTGAGGCAAAGTGCCTGACAAAGAACTTTTTCATTCAGTTTTTTATTTCCATCTGCCTCTGAATTGCATAACATAAGCTTTCAGGAACACTGAGATTTGACTTCATACTGCATAACACTTTTTCTAAAGAGCTCTATATGATATAAGCAAGGTGCACGTTGAACAGATTATGAACTGGTTATAGGTAGATCTCAGTATGAGATTCCATTTTAATGTTGATCAATACTCTGTGTTATTCAGCTCTTCTGACCTTGATCAAGAATCAAACGCAGTGTTGATTCTAACGTATTTTGTAAATCATTCAGAAAGAACACAGTTACTGGACCAAGACGCACACATAAAGCATTTCTGTATCGCTTGGTGAATTCACAAAATGCATTTAAACAGCACTAAATGCAAAGTGAAAAATCTAGAAAGAGGCAGACTATACTTACAGAATGAAGGACTATATCCTGGAAAGCTGCAATTCAGCTGGGTAGTGCTGGATGAGCAATTTGACATGCATTCTCAGTGATTTGCATAACATTCTTCCATGATGGCAGAAAAGACTGTATAGTCACTTGAGGCTAGTGCTGAAACATGGCATGACATTTTCTTGTTGCTATTTTTAAAAAATGACATTGACAAATAATCCAGAAAAGAAGCCATAAAAATATTTAAAGGTGGAAGGAAATGCCTCAACGTGAGAGACTGTAACAAGTCCATCTGTTTACTTTATAAAAAAGCAGATGGCAACGGGATTTGAATGTATTGTATAAAAACTTTTTGTGGAGAAATATACTGAAGAGTGTCTAAATCAGTGGCAAAATATTGAAACCAGACAAACTCAAATGAGAAATTACAAGCACTCTTCTAACACTGGCAGTTGTAAGTCAATGGAGGAAAATATCAAGGAAAAAGGTGCATTCAGTAACTATTGATGTCTCTGGATGAAAAGTTTTACTCAAATAACAAGATATTGCTCAACAATGCTCCTGATTCAGCCCAGAGCATGCCTTTCTGGGTGGAATCTCTCTATCTGTCATATTGAGGTAAAATACATTATCCAGTGACTCCTTTTTGCTTTAAACTGTACAAATTCCTGCTTTCAGCTCCTGGGGGCTTTTACATGCCTTCACCCAACCACAAGAAAATCTATTGTCCAGTGGTATCACAGAATCACAGAATCACAGAATGCTAGGGATTGGAAGGGACCTTGAAAGATCATCTAGTCCAATCCCCCTGCCAGAGCAGGAACACCTAGATCAGATCGCACAGGAACGCATCCAGGCGGGCTTTGAATGTCTCCAGAGAAGGAGACTCCACAACCTCTCTGGGCAGCCTGTCCCAGTGCTCTGTCATCCTCACTGTAAAGAAGTTTTTTCTCATATTCAAGTGGAACCTCCTATGTTCCAGCTTGAGCCCATTGCCCCTTGTCCTATTACTGGATGTCACAGAGAAGAGCCTGGCTCCATCCTCCTGACACTCACCCTTCACATATTTATAAACATTGATTAGGTCACCCCTCAGTCTCCTCTTTTCCAGGCTAAAGAGACCCAGCTCTCTCAGCCTTTCCTCATAAG
>WKFP01015068.1:528402-600053 GCA_011057875.1 Pterocles orientalis | reverse complement strand
ATTATATTTATTATATTTATTATATTACCAATAACGTAAAAACAAGGAGAGAGTGTGGTAAGAATTTAAAATAAATGTCAGCACCTGTTTATCAACTCCTTTCTCATCCTCAGTATTAAGAACTTTCTAAAAAGAAATTAGAACCATTATCAATTAATAATATGTATGTGAACAACGGCCTGCAAAGGATTCTAAGCCATCTACAACTTGACTGCAAAACAATGGATTAACTATTGAGTAAAATATCTAGTAATCCTTTAGCCACACTTCCTAAACAATCTAAAACACATACAAGGTTGTACAGAGTATTACACTTGAACCAGTTTATACCTGAATGAGATTGCAGTGTTTAAGGTGTAACTCAGGTTTAGCTAAAAGGAGAATAGCACCTAGAAAAACGATAAAAATATAAAAATATGATTTCAAATTTCTTCTCTACCAGAATAAAAGTTTTACCAGATTCTTATTTACAATCATAACAAGACACACAGAGGGAAAAAAAAAAATGACCCAAAGAGCTTCCTGTTAACTTGTCACACTACTACAAGTTAATTGAAAATTATTTATGCTTTATTCCTCACATTTGAATTCAGATGCAAGTAGAATCAATAAGAAAGACATTGGCAAAAATTTTAGTTGCAATTTCTTTGGTAGGGAAACAAAGCTTAAGAAATTCAGATTATTTTCATCAATTATGTTTAGAAGTCTAACTATTGCATGGGTATGCCATAGCAAACATCTGCCCAGGACAATAAATTGCTGTCTAGTTGAAAGAACAAGCAAAGTCTGCCATTGTTTATACCTACCATTTTAACAATGGTCTCAAGTTAAGTTATAGATTTAGAATATGAAAAATATAATCATATGAAAAGAATTATTATTTAACAGGGTAAGATATTTTTATCACATAGTCATTGTTTTCAACAATGCTTTTTAAAATTAGATAATAAAGGTCACAAAAATACATAAGGCTAAATTTTTAGGATAATTTAGATACAGAAGTATAGTCACATGCAATTATTTCAGTTACATGAACAAATCAGATAACTGTATACACAGACACAGTCAATTATGCACATTTGCAGATATAATTATCCTATCTGCTAAGTTAATTGCCTACATGTACAAATTGGGCGTGCAATTGCATTTGCATTTTAAACATGCATACATGTAACTAAATAGTCACAAAATCAAGCTCTAAATTCTTAACCAATCATTTATGAGACATTATTGACTTAATCAAAACATGAAGAATTATAGTAATGGAAAGCACATGGAAGCTCCCTTTACTGTATTTGTAAATCTTGGTAGGTCTGAAGAATCATTTCATAGTAATCTTTCCCTGTGTGGAAATCATCTTAACCTTTGCGAAGTAGACAAGCATGTCCGGGCAGATATTACTTTCCATGCAGTTTTTTATTTGGATATTTTTATTTGGATATGTTGCTAGCATCTGTGCTGAAGGACCAGACTTCCGCAGGTGTAAACTACAACAGGATGGCTAATTGTGGCCAGTATACCACTTTCCCAGGTTACAATGCGTCAGCCCTGTTTTTTGACTTAAATCAAATCTGCTAATTACTTCTATTTTCCTTACTCCCATTTCTTTGGGTGAAAATCTTGCAAAGCCTGACAGAGGCAATCATACACCATTTCTACACTGTTAAAGTGGGGCAAATTTTATCACGTTCCTTAACTGAAACAAGAATGAGGTTCTAGCCTTGTCTTTCTTAAGCTAACAACATCCATTCATTTTCTGAGATCTCTGCAGCAAAAAGAAAGCATCGTAAAATAGCTAGGGTACTGACAGAAAAACAGGAAAGAGCAAATACCCACTGACCATTCTGTCCAAAATGGTCATATTATTTATTTTTTCCAGAGTTTCACTGTCTAGAAATCCACCCCAGATCACATTTTTGTGATTTTCTATTTGTGCTGACTTTTCGATGCACAAATAATTAAAAAAAAACCCAACCATTTTTAATGTCCTCATGCTATCCATAGAAGATCAGAGACAACTTCTTTGAAAAAGGAGGAGGGAGAGAAAAAGGATGAAGGATAAGCAGACATAGTCCTAGATAAGGTGAGGGGTTTTCTGAATAGAAAAAAATTATTATACAAGTTGCAAGATTGATTTACACTTTTATACATCCTCTGATATAATTTGTGTCTATTCTCAAACATTAATGCCACAACCGACTAACTTCATGAAGTTTTTTGCATCAAATTCAAATTCAGATCCTTTTCTTTTTTTTTTTTTTTTAATTTATTTCCAGGTAATGTTCTGCCTTGAACCCATTCTCGCTCTAGGGAAGTCCATGAACATGAAATGCACAACCAAATTAAAAATTTATGTACTTTCTTTCTATAAACAAGTTAAGTCTGGTGAGGGTTGATCATTGCATGTTGATGGTTGATCATTGTGTTCTCCTCTCTGTGAATTTCTGGTAAGAAATCTTGGTACTTGGTGAAGAGGAGGCTGGGCACAACACTCTCAGAGGCCCCCCCCCAGCTCATGTAGTCTAGCTGTCTGCTGTTGCAGACAATCATATCATATAATCTTTTTTATAAACTAAGTAGATTCTACATTAAAATTAAATGAATCCATTACTTTTATTAGAAGGACATTCCTTGCTCCTCTGATACCTCCTCTAATTTCTAATTTAAATTTTATAACTACTCTTTGTTTTTGTGCCAACAATGCCCTTTAGATTAATTAGCTCTTCCCCCTCCCTGCGGTTTATTCCCCTCTGTTCCATTTTCAGACAGAAATCATATCTCTTCTCAGCCTTCATTCTGCGAGTCTAAGCCAAGATTTTTTTTATTTATTGTGATGTGCCCTCTAGTCCATTGATCACTCCTGAACAGAAATTCCTTTTAGTTAGACTCCTTTCTATATTTTAATATTTTATTCCATTTTGGTTACCTCAATTCTCTTGTGCCAGTAATCTACTTCTTCCTGCAAAATATCCCAGCCTAACTCTGATTTGATGATTAATACCAATTTTGTAATTATTAGCAATATTTAACAAACATTAATGGCTTCAGCACAAAAATAAAACCAACTAAAGTATTAAGTAATAATGGTTCTAAGTCTGATCCCTGAGCAATTTCAGCCATAACTTTCCTCAGTATTTTTTCTGATAGTTTGGTGTCATGTCCTTTTCAAGCAGTCTCAGGCTTACTTTCCAATCTTAGTACTAATCCCTTTTGTCGGGTGGTACTATAGCATACAATTTACTGAATTAGAGGTAGATTAAATCTACTGTTTCCCTTATCTAAAAGTAATATCTCTTTTATAAATGAACAATACCTAGCTAGATTAGCACAATCTACCTGGCTAGGTTAGCATAATCTACCTATAACATTCTCATTTAATATTTGCTCTGTTTTCAACAGAACTCGACATCTTTCACTATTCTTTCCCTCAAATTTTTTTATAAGCCAGAGTAAAACTCAGGTTGAGTGAATTGTTGTAGAACTGTCCAAACCATTTCCTTCTTCCTTTTATTAATTATGCATGCTATGTTTGTTATCTCCCAGTCAGATTCATTTGAGTCATTATATTGTGTGCTGACTCTGTCAGTGTTTTGGGATATCCAGTAGCAGAACTCCAGTATAAAATAGAGAGTTTAAAGGCCATAGGGTCGTAGTCCATCTCTCTTTGGCAAAGTATTAAAATAGGTAACTGTATCTCTTTTTAGCTGATTTATACATAGGTCTAAATTCAAAAATATTCTCAAACTGGATTAATTTCTACTCAGAGATAGTATTGTAACACCTCATCCACAATGCAGACACCACAAGTTAAGAATTTACCTGCTACTTAATGCACAATATGTTTGGCTATTAAGTAGTTTTATTATGAAAGGTTAATTTAAAACAATCTTATTTTCATCTGTGTTACAATTTTCAGTTATTGACATTTCAAGATGAATATGGCCACGTGTTTCTTGAGTGCACCAGGGAAAGGATTACCTAGCCAGTGCTTCAGGTAATGTAGATAAACATAAGGCTTTAGCCATCAGCTGCCAGGGAAAAATGAAATCAAGTTATGAAAGCTTATGTGCTACGCAGCCTGCTAGCCCTTAACTTGTAAATAAATCTCAGAATCACTCATCTAATTGAAATCAGAAACAGAATATATAAAGCTATGCATTTTTGGATCTCAACAGTGATGTGTATGTAAATTATTCTTTTATCACAAAGGTGAAAAGCAAATTCTTCAGGAGAAAAAAAAAGTCCACTAACAACCTGCTTCACACTTCATTTAACAGCAAGCATCAACAGGCATGGTTGTAATGGAGCTCACACTAACCTTTTTGCTTTCTATTGGCTGTTCCTTTCCTGACAGGATGGAGGGAAAAAAAAAAAAAAAAAAAGGAAAAGAATTGGCAGAATGCATAAATACATGTGGGGAAGAATGTCACCTTGTTATCATACAGATCTGTGCAGCTGCCCCATTCTGGAGCCTTAAATGGTGACTAATATTACATATTACTCACTGTATAACCTGAAGAATACCTAAAAAGTCTCAGCTGCAGCAGAGCTGCTTCAAAATTTATTTTATAACTGAAAAGGCTGCCTGAGGGTGCCCTCAAATAAACTCCTTATGTGTGGGCTCAAAACAAACCTAATGCTGTTGTATTTATAGATCATTTCTGGAATAAGTCTAAAGGAGGGTACATGTTCTACTGCTTAGAGCCAAAGAGCTGGGAATAGGCTCTCAAAAGGATACCAGGTGCTACTCCCAGTGGTGCCATTGACTGACCTCCTTATGCCTTAAGCTGCTCAGCTGTAAAATTGAAGGTTTTTTAAAAATAAAATCAAGAACTCTGAGAAAACCAACAATAGCATGGTTTCAGGCAGGTCATGAAGTCAACTGATCGCAGTTCTATTCCTGGCTTTGAAGTGTACTCAGCCGAACCTGGAGCGAGTTATTTAGAGTAAGCCCACACCACACAGCTCAGCAGAGAGCTCTGAGCTGGCTCAGAGAAAACCAGGTTCAGAACCAGAAACAAGGAAGCTGCATCAGGATACTGTTCCACCAGACCTAGCTCACTAATTAGCTCTAATTTGGCCTAATTAACCCAAGCACACAGGCTAGGCTTAATCAGCTATTCTGACTCACACGCACAAGCTAGTCTCTGAAGGACACTGACCTGCTTTGGATAGTTATACCGGCCAGCCTGGCATTACATAGAATCTCCCTATCACAGCACAGATTTATGCTGTAAGATGCACCCTGAAGTCATAATACCTAGTAATTGTGCACAAATATTTTTTTCTGGTTTGGTTTGATTTTTATTATTTTTTTTTGTCTGCTGACTGGAATTTCTAAAGTAAGTTTTTTTCATACTGCTTTCAAAATAGTGGTAGAAATTGTGTACAAACTCAGTCTGAAGTACCAAATGTTGATTTTTTTCCCCATAGAGGTGAAATTACCACTACTTTGAGCAAGAACAGCTTATTTCAGTAATAAATAAATAAGGTAAATAAAAGTTAGATAAAGAAATATATTTCTGGAGGACATGAAAACGGTGTAGGTTTTGGAGCCATCGTCAATAATTGAAAACTATAACACAGATGAAAATAAGATTGTTTTAAATGAATTTCTATTTTCTTTCAACTCTCCAGAAAGTTTGAGATGAAATGAAGGAAAAATATGAGTGACTTACTCTTCAATGTCACACTTTTAGTACTGGAACACCTGAGCTCAGTGTTGCCCCTGCAATCCTCCCCCACTACCCTGAGGTCTACTCACAAGGTTTGGCCATTGATTTGAATGGTGTGACTTAAAGTACAGTTGCAAAATATAGCCTTTAGTTCTCTTCCAGTGCTTGTGTGTGAGTCCTAACAGCAGCCAAGAGGCTAATGCCAAAGCTTCCCCTGTGAATCAGCAACTGGGCTGCTCCCTTACAGAACCAGCTAAGGCACTCTCAGGCAATAACAAAGGAAGAAGCAGGGAGGTTAAACTATTCGCTCTAAGAGAGTTTGTCCTAATGTTTGTCATAGAAATTAGATTAGTCACAAGAACTTTTTCAATATTTAAAAATCATCTAAAAAGGGATCTTCCACTTTTTTCACATATATCTCTCTCTCCCTCTCTCTACTTCTCTTTAATTCATTTCAATATGCTGAAAGCAGGAAAGAAAAAATCCAACTATAGCCATCAGAATGTTTCAGATGACTGTCATATCCAGATATTTCTTATTAAAACCATCCAGTAACTTCAAGTTGATTGTAAAAATATGTGCTCTGTCAGGCTATTAAACATTAGCCATTCATTCTAAGGCTATAAAAAGTTCCTGCCTTTCTCATTTTCTTTGTCCATGAAACTATGATGATTTTGGAAATCTGTTGATGGGACTTGTAAATGCCAGCATTACCATGAAACTCTTATATTAGTGACCAATCATTTAGCTGTGGAGTAAACCACATGTCAGCAAGGGTGTTGTTACAGTCTTCTCAAAGCAAGAGAAGCACCGGACACTCTATATAGGGAGGGTTTAAGAAACAGGGAACACAGATTTGAGCTTGAAGCAACGGGGCAGGGGAAAGAAGTAAGATACTAATAACAGCTCTTAAAAATTGAAGCTGGGAGAGAAGTGATTAAAGGCTTTTTTGCATTTTAAATTCACATGAAGCAAGGAAAAATGAAACCTGAAATAAAAAAGGGGAAAAGGTATAACCAAAGAGAAAGAGAAAAAACAATGTGGTCTTCAGGAGAAAAAATGTGGCAAAGGGGAAATTTTTCTGTATACCTTACAGCCAAGGTCTTCTGAGATAATTTCTAGGACTTTACCAAAAAGTAACATAGGAAACATAAATTCTTCATTCTTCCTTTCATGAGCATCCTTAAAACATTTCCAGCATAAGTTGAAAAAAAAATTAAAAAAAAGAAAATACTGACTTGCAGGAGTAAGTCCAATTCTCACAATCTGTTTTATTTTTCTAAATCAGTTATATCCTTTGAACTAACTAAAGCAAAAATTGCTTGTATAGGAACATATATCACATTGTGTGTGTGATGTGTACTGTCTAAGCTAGCACTGGCCCAAACTAAAACAGAAAAGAGAAAACAGTAACTGTATCAGCACAACCCTAAAATACCCAATTAGCATCAGGGCTCATGCTGACACAACTATTGTTTTCAGGATCTGAACTGACACATCAATAGATATAGAAATACTGTTTTATATAAGGGTTAGTCTGAGACTGAGCACCATGCTTCTGTGCAAGGTAGAAGCATGATTTGATTAGCCTTTGCTATAGTTTTGTGCTTCCCCTATTTTTTTTTTCCTGAAAAAAGTGAAACCATTAGCCACAAGTCTGCAAAAGCTGAAAGCTTTGGTACGCTACTTCAATGCAAGATTAACAAATAATCTCCATTGAACATACACCAACAAGTTCCAAAGGAGAGCTGATATTGCAATTTGTTGAGCATAAGGGAAACATAAGTATTTCCCAGGGCTCCTGATGTGGTCTGACCCACACACAGCAGCCTGGAGTGGCTCCATCAGGGAATTCTTATCCAGTGCTGTGCTACAAGCAGAAAACTTCCTGGCACTGAGATTGGCAGCATTAGCAACATTCACATGGACATCCAGCTGTCACAGAGAGCTTGCTATTTGAATTTTCATGAGAAGAGAGTTATGTGGTTGCTTCCACAGGACAAAAGCGAAGTAAAGGAACTATTTAAAACCAGTGCCAAACTATAACATCATTGGGAAAGTGTGCTGAACTCATAGCTGAGTTAAAATTTAGAAATGGCACACAGCTTTGATTTTTGGACTGTTGCTATATTTTGGTAGCAATTACGCGTCATAAATTCCAGAAACCATAATCACCTGGTATTCATCTGAAACATGAATCCAAACCCAGATAGGAATGCCTAGTGTTTGGGGTTTTTTTTTAAACTGACTTGAACCGTAGTAAAATAACCCAGTGTTTATGTGCTATAGTTGTCCTAACACCAAAAATAATATGCCCTATATTCTCCTCAAAGTAACTTAGTTTTAGGCATACTCCCGTTTTTGTCTGTAGAAATGCTTGCTGAACATTAACATGATTTTGTACTTCCATGCATTTGTATCAAATATGTTGTGTTTTAATAAGATTAGATGTTGCTTAAAAAAAAAAAAGTGGCAGTTTCTTGAAAGTCCTTACTAAGCACACTTTATCAATTTTGACACGTTGGAAGTTACACCTTTTGAGCTGGTAGAGCTCACCAGTAGAGCTAGTGGGAATTTTCCAATTTAAAAAAAAAATCACTGGAAAGTGTTGATTTCTTGAACCCAAACACTTCTTCCAATACATCTGCAGTTTGACAAGAACTCACTGGATTCCTGCCTGAATTCCTGTAAGGGTACCAGGCTGGGGATTGAGGACCCAGTGCTGTCAATGTTTCCAGTTCTGAAGACAACCAGCAAAGCAGAAATCCTGCCTTTCTGCCATCTGTGTGGCAATGTATACCTCCCAAACCACTAAAGGTAGAAGTACCATATTTCTTGAAACATTATTTTGGGTATCTATCATGGTTTTATATGGTCATGTTGTGGTTTTGAATCCCTGGCTAACAAAACACAACAACCGCTCTCTCACCCTCCCCCTTCCTTCTTCTGGTATTGGGGAGAGAATTAAAGGGGTAAGGGAAAAAGAGACTTGTGGGTTGAGAAAAGAACAATTTAATAACTAAACTACAATCATTTTGAAAATAATAATGATAATAATAGCAATATAATTATAAGGATAACAATAATATATAAAAGCATACAAATGAGCGATACACAGTAAACTGCTCACACCTGATGACCAAGGCTCAGCCTGTTCCCAGCTAATGATCCTGGAACGGGAAGAGTCCTGAAACCACAATCCTGGAGATAAGAGTCCAAGTGTCCAAGAGACCAAGAGCTGACCAAGAGAGTGAGATGACCCTGAGAGAGGGGTGACCCAGAGAGACATGACCCAGAACAGATGACCTGGAGCAAGAGAGAGAATACTTCTGGACAGACTCTCATCCATATACTGGGCATCAGGCGCATGATATGGAATAGACCGTTGGCTGATTTGGATCTCAATCCTAAATCTAAGATCGAATCCTAAGCTAGTAACTGGGGCTGTGCTCCCTCACAGCTTCTCCTGCACCTGCAGACACTGACACAGCAGAGAAGCTGAAAAGTCCTTGACTGTCCTGGCAGAAACTATAAACATCAGTATGTTATCAGCCTTCTCAGCACAAATCCAAAACACAGCCTCTCACTACCTAGTGCAAAGAACATTAACTCTGTCCCAGCCAAAACCAGGAGAGGTCAGTATACGGCAGACATCCTCTTGCCCTTGTGCACATACTAGTCAGTTATTTCAGTTTCACCATATAAAAATCACCTTTCAGTAGTGCAATTAATGACATTAGCATTGCTTAAACAACTAAGCCCCACTTCTATGCAGGACTTGTTATCTCAGACACAGCACTACAGCACCAGCTGCAGCTGATTGCAAAGGCATACCCTGAGCAGCTTAACACTTTTTAAAATGTCTTGTTCTGTTTTTCTGTCTGCTGCCTGTAAGATATCTATGGTCTTCCTGATTATATCTCAGGCTCATACATGATTTTGCGTGTTAGTAGTCTGTGAGCTGTACTTCTTTAATCAGAGAATTGAAACGTGTGGCCAACATGGCCATTCACAACTAGCCAGCAGATTTCTGCCTGTGAACATCAGGTATCAAATATTCAATAGAACTTTTAGACAATAGTTTCATCACACAAACATTAGAATTACATCCCAGTAACAAGTAATTCCAGAAAACTAGTCTATCAGGGACATATAGGGAAGATGCTATTCACTGCAGATTTTTTCTTTTACCTTCTATATATGACTTTGTACATAGTCATGCAAAAGTCATAGGTAAAAGAATTAAAAATTAACTTAGCATGCTTTTTCAGTTACTGCTTGGTCCGAAACTGACTGATGTTAAAGGAAGAACGATACTGACTTCAATGGACTTTACATCACTGCTTTGGTGATGAAGTTAGTACTGAAGATCTACAACAAATGGAGATGTTGTTCACGTTTTTCAGAAGTCAAGGTTTGAAAAGTGAAATTAAAAGCCATTCAGTATGATGGAGGAATGTTCTTCAGTCTCATAAATTAAATTCAAAACTTAAGCATATATAAGTGATCCTACCCTTTTGAAATAAGACGAATGTTCCCATTTAATCTGTGAATTACAAATGCAAGAGCATCTGATCCACAAAGCCATGCTGTTTTATTCTTTATTAAATATAGAAGGTTAACAAGCTTATCATGAGACGTTCCCTTGTTATCTCTTCCTGTACTCCTTTTTCCCTTATGTATTTTTCTGAAGAAGATGTTAAAGGATAAAATATACATAACTTGGTTAAAAATTACTAAGGAACCATTAGTTTTTTATTAAGTGTCCAAAAGAGGACAGCAGGTAAGGAATGAAGCAGAGTTGTTTAGTGTGACCCACGATTAGTAACATGACAGAGACTTAATATGATTGTCTGCCATGATAAAATAATGATCTGTAGCTGAGGAGAAACTGGGAGATGTTACTAAGTCTACTTCAGTGAGGTTTTAGATGTAGTCTCCCATAGCAGCCTTTTATCCAAGCTGAGATGATATGGCCTGGATAGACAGGCAGTTTACTGAACATCAGTTCAGTGAGTGAAACAGTGCATCACTGAGTACAAAGAGCCGATGGTACACCCTTCAAGGCTGATTATAAATGAAATTCCTCAGGAGTCTATAATGGTATTGCTCAAGTGTAATATCTTTGTCACTGGTCTGGAAGAGATGGAATTCACCCACATCGAGTCTGTGGATGACACTAAAATGCTCCATGGATCACTGGGTCACCGTCTAGAAGGATCTATCCAAACTGGAGGAATGGGACAGCAGGAACCCTTTGAACTTTAACAGGAAGAAATCCAAACTCCTGTACGTGGGATGAAAAAATGCATTGCAACTGTACAGGTTAAGACTGACTAGTTGAGACGCAGGTCTGCTGGAACCTGGGGCCTCAATAGTCAGTTGTCAGCACCCCGGATGTGCTCCCCAGCCCTCCCAAGTTCTGGCTGTCAGAGGTGGCTGTGTCCAAGGCCAGCTGTCTGAGCAGAACAGTTGCAGAGAAAGATCTATAGGAAGTCACAACAGGGCTTCCCCCCTTCCTCCTTGGGACCTGCTCTCAGCCAAGGATCTTGCTCTTGGCCACTGTCTGACCTGCAGCCCCATCCACTTCGCAGCTCAACCTGTTCCTGTTCATGGCCCCACTGAACCTGACCTGATGGACATCCAGCTAAGCCCTGAGTGACTTTCCAGCTTGACCTAGGACTTGCCTTGTCACTATGGACCTGCCTGGCCACCACCAGGCTGTGTGATGCTGGGTACCATCTCCAGACCTGCCCTGCTCACCTCACTCCAGTAGTGTGGGAAGGATATTGTCCTGTGAGCCCCTGCCCTGCAAGCCTGGGCATCGAGCCCAGCTCCCAGCCTCCCATCCCTCAGGGAGCAGCTGACCCTCATTGTGCCCTGACAGCACACAGTGTGTCCTGGCAGCAAAGAAAACCGACCTCCTCCCCATCTATATTAACAGGAGCACACTCAGCACATCAAGGGAAGGGATCTCTTCTCTTACTCTGGGTTTGTCAGATATATTTGGAAAACTATCCCCTCTTGGGCCCCCCAGTTCACAAAAGATCAGTAAATTGGAGTGAGTTGAGTGTCAGGACACAAGGAGGGTGTGGGGCTGGAGCACTTGCCCCATGAGGAGGAGCTGAGGGGGCTGAGCCTTTCAGCCTGGAGCACAGATGCCTTCAGGAGGAGCAAAAAGCACTCTGTAAGTACTGAAGATGAAGCTGGGTTTTTTTACTGCACCGTAGGAGGATATGAGGCAACAGCCACAAAATGAAATAGGGAGGCTCTGACCTGAAATAAAGAGAAATTTTTTCTTCACAAGGATGGTTGAGCATTGGAAGTGAAGTGGTTCAGTCTCTCAGAGATTTTCAAGACCAAACTGAGCAGCTTGGTCTGCATGACCCTGCTTTGAGCAACAGGTTGGACGGACACTTCCTAAAGTCCCTTCTGCCTGCATGACCACATTCTCCTAAGAGAAACTGCTTCCTGGAAACAATGTTATTTCTCTGTGATTTTAGTAGGGGCAGTGGGGCATAAGGTCCAGTAAGTTGTTTGGTAATGGGCATTGAATGGAAGTAGAAATAACATGAACCTCTCTGTCTCTAACAGAGACATGAAATTATAGTGATATTATGCATGTTAGGCAGCTCCACAGGTGTTAGGACCTCACTGGTGACTACTGACATTGAAAAAAAAATGCCTCAAGAAAATGACATGGAGGTGAAGTGCTTCAAACACCAAAGGCTAAAAAACACTTCAGAACAAAGTTCTGCAGAGTCAAAATTTCACATGACCTTTCTCACTGTCAGTGCATAGCATCTCAGTACATCTGATCTGGAAATCTATATGCATATGTCTTTTACACGTGTACAGTAAAACCAACAATTTTAGGACATGTTGCACCTTTAGGGCCTGCACAGAACAAACCAAAATTGCACATCTGCAGATGGTTTGATGCACGTGGAGCTGGTTTACAGTATTTTGAGGAATTCCAGATGTGTGGCTTTTTGTTGGCGGGACATGACCTGCTAGGGCCAGAGACAGTGAGGAATCCTGGAAAAACACAAAAAGTCTTCAACATCCTTGTACAGAAAATCTCTGTCGCAAAAAAAACATAGAATATGTCCAGGAAAACTTAAACATACTGTAACATTTTCGCAAAAAATTTAGCCAGTGCCTGATCCTCTCACAGACAGCATCCAACAATGTCATGTGCTATATGGCTCCTGAGGAATGCCAGATATGAAAGATCTCCTGTTTCTCCTCGTGTCTACAAAACCTGCCTGATCAAAGGAATTTAGACTTTCCTCCACTGTAAGAGACTACAGGTTTTGCAGAAGCTTCTACAATATATCAAACTTAGGACTGAAAAACCTCTCCACAGTACCATTTTGTAGGTACTTACAGATACCTGCATAGCAGTCCAGATGAATAATGTTTGTATGTGTGCCTGACAGTCCCAATCCTACTGTGTACAGCTCTCACTGCCTACAGCCTTTTAACATGGAGAGCAATGGTTCTCTACCCTTGGCTGGCCTAAAGCCAAGAAAAAATAGTTAAACTCTACAAAGCTGGGAACAATTGAGGAGTTCTGCAGGGTTTTTTGTGCATGTCATTCAACAGTCTTGAGGTGTGTTGTCTGTGCCACTTGGTGATGCTGTCATTGCTTCTTGTTGCTACCTACAATTCTCCTACTATCACACATTTTCTTTCCACTAGTTACTGCAGAGTCACAGCAAACTCAGCTTTAGAAACTCAATGGCAGCTGCCAGTTAAATTAAGGAAAATAGAACCAACTGCTGCTTTCAATGGCTTATTCAGAGACCCAGTAAGAGAGAAAAAAATACAAGAGTGCTTCTACAGCTGTGTTGGTACATACTGAGTCACAAACAGGATGTAAAGTTTTCATGTATAACTTTTGTCCTACCTAAAGCCACCTTGGTACTACAAGGAAAGGAAATAGGAGCATGAAGTAATGGTAGTAAAATATAAAAAAACCCTTTTTTTTTTTTCCGGAAAAGGCAAACAAACAAACTTGGTAACGCCAGAAGGTACTGTCAAGGATTGTTACGGGATATGTCCCTCCATAAAGCAAACCTACTAGAAACAAAAAAGAACATAATTATCCTAATTTTAGAAGGTTCTTCCTTTCAGTATAGCCAGACAAGAAAAGACAGGAACTGAGGTTGCTGTAATAATCTATTTCTTCTGACTTTTGCAGCTCTACACGTGCAGATAATCAGAGCAAAAACTGGGGATTTAAGACACAGTTATTGTCAAAGGGTAAAAGGCATTTTCCTTCCTCCAGTATAGGTCACATTTATAAGAAAGAAAATCATGGCTACAAGTTATTAATATACATCATTAACTCACAAGACAAGGGTTTAATTGCCATGAAATATGTATGTAGATGTAATTTGCTGCAGGCTTCATGTTGTTATGCATGTATGGCACTTACTTGCATTTTTTTTTTTGGTTTTTAATGCGAGCATTTTAATAAGTGACCTGTGTAGCTGGTTCTGTTATTCACTTTATGTGTCAAACACAGAATGTATTCTGCAGTACAGTCTGCTTTAAAGAAATTATAATCAATGCAGTATTTGTTTTCCAACATATCCCAGATCATTCTAGGAACTGAGGAAAATGAGCCAACTACATACAAACACGTCACCTGTGCTCTGTGTGTGCACAGTACAGCCACCTAAAAGATGACAGAAGGCAGAAAATGCTGAAAGTGTTCATTCCTATTCCAAGCTTGTTGGGTTTTTAGATGATTGGGAGTTTTTTTTCCTTTTTTTTTTTTTTTTTTTTTTTTCCACACTGACCCTTACAGGGGAGACTTATACTTAACAGTGGCTTTCTAACATCAGTTTGCTAAATGAAATAATGTAAGCGAAGTTGTGACTGGAGATAGTGCATAGAAACAGCAAGACCATAGAAAAGGGAAAAAATGCACGCTTATGCTGAAGGATCCTTTTGTTTAGCTCTTTTGAGAAAGACCTTGGTGACCTTAGAAAACCTCCAGCTGCAGCCCGCGGAACTGTGTTAGGAGACTCAGCAGAGGACCATGGGAGCCCTCTACAGGCCATCAATGCCTTGTAACTTCAATAAGACTGATGCTGGTAGCCCTGCTCTGCTCATCTTCATCTGCCTTGATGTGTGGATGAAAGACGTGTTTTATTTGCCATTTATCACAGGGGGGGTTTTGGTGTGCAACAGTAAGCCGTCCCTTTAATGATGCTGGCAGCATTGTTCAGTTTAAATAATTACTTGCCAAAAAAGGAAAAGAATTTGTTCTCTCTCTGGATTTGTTATTTCGTTAGGGTTCCTCAAGAGAACTCCAATAAAGGATTTGGGTCTATAAATCACCCTCCACAACCTTCTCAAGTAATTAGTCTTTAAAAATGTTTGCTACCTCCTTAGCAATACATAATTTGACGGTGCTCAGTGAATCAGCTGAGGTTCAGACTCTCTAACCTTTAGAGGTTTGGCCTGTCTGAGCTCATCAGTCTGGGCCCCCAATCGAACTGAAAACTACACTTTTTTCATTCTTTGTGGCAGGTTTATAGTACAGCATGGCTGGACGCCTGCCATGAAGGAAAACTCAAAACATATAAATTCTTCATAAGGCAACAGTAGAAGGTGGCACTGAGAAAGAATACTCTCATGCTGTCAGAGCCGCTGCGGGGGGAGCAGGGAGAGCACTCATTCTAAGACAGATATAGCAACAATTGCTGCTGTTTAACTCCCTAAATGGGTAATCCTAGTTTATGGGGCCCCAGTGATGGAAATCTTGCTGACATCGCTCTGAGGATTTTTTTTTTTTGGCAGGGGTTATTGTGGGTTCTCAGGAGAGCAGTGCAAGTGCCTCACTTACAATTTCTGATGCAGACCACTTGAAATAAGTGTAACATGCAATCTTCTTTGAGGATGAATACATTTTAATGACAAATTTCATTATGAACATAGCTAAAATATTTCTACCTTATCCTGTCCATAAACTGGACAATAAGGCACTTTCATATCAGAAAATACGAAGTTGCAAACCTCTCATGCAAAAATACATTTGGCACCACCAGGTAATGCAGTTCACATGCCTTGTTGCTTTTTCTTGGCATTCCCAGTTCCATTGGCCTTGTTTCTGGTAAATTAAGAAAGTAATTACAGATTCACACACCATTTTGGGGACATTCCAGGGTTTTGTATTTGGCAATACAAAGAGATACTCACAAGCTGCCCAAGCTAGAGCTGTTTGGAGGCTAAGGATTTCATTTTTCTGCATTTTTTTGAGATTTAGACTTCTGCTAGAGATTTTGTTCTGTTACTAACCTGAAAATGAAGTTCTTAATTTGATTTTGCAGAAGAGATTTGAATTAAAATCCCTATTTTCCAATTAAATCCTTTTGCTCTTTTGGTTTAGTTCATAGTTCTCTTCTGATACTGGACAGACAGACTCAAACATTCCCTCTGACACTATATAGTTTGGGGTTCAGGGGCAGTGGGCAAGGAAATTAAAGACAAATCTGTGCTCTTCCTACATCCATGTGCAGTATTTCACCTGAGATCACATTAACCAGGTCAGAGACAAAACTGTGTGACCAGGACACTAATATTCTGAGCCAGGATCTTTAAAATACAAAACCTCAGTCAAATAAACTTAGACTATGACTATCATTTTTGCAAATGTGAAGTACAAGACTGGAAAAAAATACAGTAGGAATTTAATTAGAGAGACATTTTTCCAATTTAATCTAATGCAATCTATACAGTTTTTTTGGGGGGGAAGGATGTGTTTGTCTGTAAAAGCTAGCCCCTTGCTGTCAGAAAAGCACAGACACAAAATATTTTCAGATGGGAGCTCATCTCTCCAGTCAAAAGAATTTGTATCAATTTCCCGAAATGGCTTAGCTTGTAACTCATTTATCGTTTTAGACTCATCGTGCATAATAGGCAGCACTTGCCTTAGTGAGTCATCTTGTTTAATTAAATTGAGAAAGAGTTCCCTAAAGTCAGTAAATGACAGTGTATCATATTTCAGTATTTCTGGCCATATGGTATACATGGCACAGAAAACAACCAAAAGAAAACTGGACGTGCATGAAACATCAGCAGGAGCCATATGCATTCATTTTTGGGCCAGAGGCAAGGGCTTGTTGAAGGCAGAGTTTTCACCCAATAGTTCTGTCCTATAGATATAAAAGTAAAAGTACACTTTTATTAATGGACATTTGTAAGTAATTCTAAAAAGGTGAACCGATGAGCGTGTTGCCACAGATCCAAGTAATACGTCTTATAGGCAAATGTGACCTCAAAAGTCGACCTTACTACATCCCTTTGCTTGGAAATGTCAGACTGGCTGGCTCTATAATGATTGTTTATCTCTTTATTAAAAACTCTGTTATATGATTTTTGCATGCATGCATGTGTTTCTGTCTATTTGTACATATAGTACTCATCACAGCATGTCCTTATGAGTATCTGATGCCAGATTTTTAAAAATAGTTGAAAATACTGTTCTCCAGCTGGTTCCATCAGGTTTTAGCGGTGAGCAGGAGCCTCTGGGACAATGAAGCTGTCCTTTTTGCATGTGCCTACAACACTGTTGGGGCTGGTAGGATGCAGGATGTGTTCTGCAGATCCTGCTGGTAACTGCAGAATGGCTCTTACCTGTTTTAAAGAAATGATTGAGTGCCATGCTGTAACATTTTTGTTTTCATTTACTTCTAGACTGGGAATCTTTAATATAAAGCAAGTTAGTTTCTCACAGAGAAGAAGAAAAAAAAAACAACACCTTTTTAATAAGCATGTCTCTGCTGGCCAAGGAATATAAAGTACCAAACACACCAGGCCTTAATCTTGGTGGAGTGGGTTTTTCCAATACCTGAAAAAATCATTATTTTTAAAAAGGCTCTCTAAAACCCAACTGTCTAACAGATTATAACTCCAAAAGACAAATCAAAATATGGGCTTGCAACACCTGTCAGGGTCCCTTTAAAAATATTGCTCTTAGTGACTGAGAAGGATTTGAAGTAATCTCCTTATAGACGGCTTTAAAGTCTCAGTGACCAAGGTAGACATAGGAATTAACAGGTGACAGGACACTAAACCTTTACAACATTTTTACTTACCTCTGTTACTAATAACACTACAGAAGATGGGGGGAAAAAAGGTATAATGTGAAACCTAATATTTCTGCTTCCATTTGTGCAGCTTGCTATTCAAGTTCGGAGAATAGAAGCTATTTCTTAATGTTCTGGTTCTCCTTCTGGCTCATGTAAAAGGGCAGACAGATAACATCACGTAGCTGCGCGGGGATACTGCATGTACTTTTTCACTCTACTGCTTAATGATATTGGGATTAATTAAAAATATGTGGTGTAATATTTTCAGCAACATGATTGTTTATAAAAGGGTTCTGCGTTATGCAATGATAATGACCATGTCATGTCCCAAATAAACTATGCTAGCCTTTATCTGCTTATATCCGTGTTAAGCCTCAAATACGCAAGTTTGCAGAATGTCTCACTTTGGAGCACTAAAATTGTCCTGTAAGGACAGAGTATGTCTAGGAGAGTGGAAATAGGACTTGAAGAAACCAGCTAGTGCATTGTCCTTCCACCCAGGACTTTGACATTTCCAAAATGTCATTATACAGCCAGTGCATATGTGTAGAAAAAGTGGATAAATCTTAAAACACAAAACTGGTTAAAACAATAGCTATAGAGCAAGTAACAACTAGCATTATTGCAAGCGGTTTTCTTCCCAGGTTATCAGGAAACCTGACCTGATTTCTGCAAACATCACAATTATTCACAAGTGTGGGATTTGACATGCTGATCAGCTGTGACTGTCCCATAGAACGTACTTCCCCACTAAATGCTGAAAAAGAATCTTGCTGTGACTACTAATCTAACACTTGCAGTATTTTTCAGTTCCTTCATTGTAAGATTAGAATAATGAATTAAAAACAGATAATAATGAGTGAACTTTCAAATGGATAATTGTTCATACTAAATTACATTCAGCTGTAGGATTTCATAAGCGTATTAAAATATACTACATGGAGGACCATATACCTATAGTAGATAATACTACACAAAAGAAGTTTAACACTTTCTCAAAAATCTGTGATTCATATTTTTAATATTTTGCCAGCTTTATGCTTTTATACTTAGGAACTATGAAATGGAACAAAGCCAGTTTTAAGTGTTTATTATGGCCAACAAACGCACACTCAAGCTAGGCTGCAGCTGTAAACTCTTATGATGTAATCGATACCTGTACAATATTATTTCACATGTTACTGTTATGTACCCTAAAAATGGAAGTTTCATATTAAAACTACCAAGGGAAACTACATAAATTGTTGCAATACCTTCCTGCTTTTATAATTTTAAGACGTCTGCTTGAAAGAGAGCTGACTTTCTGTGCCCAGTCCATTACTTCCATTGTGTGTTAGCCAGAAACAAATAAATTTTACTTTCTGCATAAGAAAATCTTATCCAAACAATTTCCTCTTTGGTTATACTAATCAAATGATGCATTACTCTTTTATCTTAATTTAAGTAAAGAAATATAATATTGTTTTTTTCTTGAAACATGAAAACCTTTTATTAAAATAAAAATATTCTCAAGATTTAATTTTAAACAAATTGAACTTCCATGAGAAAACTGGTCCATCGGAAAACCTCTGGTTGGTTCTAAGTTATTTGCCTGCTTGGGTTGTGTTGAAACTAAATCTTCTGTGAGTACAATATAGTGGTACATCTTCCATCTGGAAGGAATCCTTGAAATGTTTGGTCAGTCACTGCTTTGGCTAAACTTATTCATAGAAAATCTACCATGATTCCAGACTGACATGTCAAAACAACCAAAATCAACGACCAACAGATCAAAAAACCACAAGTTTTAACTGAAGAGTGCTATTAACATATGTTGCCATCTCTCTCAAGTAAGACCTCTCAGAACACTAGAGACAGAACCATAGGTCAGTAAATCCTCTTCTCTTCAACAAAATAATGGGTGCTCAGGCTTTGTTAAACTTTGGCTGCTAAAATTCAGTGCCACATAGAAGCCAGGAGGGTTGAGAGCTTTGACTCCCCTTTCTTATTCCCAACAGTGCTATCTGGCGTGTTGTACACTTCTAAAAACGTTCATGGGAGTTTCTGTATGGTTATGGAGCCCTACGTCATTCACATTGTGGACACATCCAGCTCCTGATGTGTCTAAAATATGCTAAGCTTAAAAAACTTTTGAAAAGTCCAAAAATAGCAGCATGTGACAAGAGCTATCACTTTGAAAAGTTGTCCCTCAGAATACTTGGTAGATCACGGAAAAGGGGTAGATTCAGGTAAAAATAATAATTCTCTAGATCATGGAAAAGGGGTAGATTCAGGTAAAAATAGTAATTCTCTTGGCCTTATCATTGGTATCAATTTCTACTCTAAAAAAATATTTTTCTGCTCCAATTCTACAAACACAAGGAGTCTTTTATATGAAACTAAGAAAAAAAGAAGACACAAGTGTTTCTAAAGAACACTTTAGCCTTAAGCTTTTTTTTTTTTTTTTATAAGTTTACCTCTGTTCATCATCTATCTAAACTAAACACAGCCCTTTCTAGTCCTTCTGGCCTTCAACAGCAGTTAAACTCCCCACAACCTGTTGACCAGAACTGTGGCACAGTTTCTCCATGCTATTTCACTCCTGTGGAAACCTACGTAAATGCAGGATGTTTGCCAAATCAAAGAGTATATCTTATAAAGCATAAAGATGAGTAATACTGATACATTTACAGTACTGTTAAGAACAGATTTTCTAATGTACTGCTTTTCCTTAGCCTGAGTGTCTGTAAATTGAGGATGTGGCAGGCACAGTGAGTGTGGATAAGTAAAGTGGTTTCCTTAGAGACAATAAAAGCAGAAACTATAAAGCAGAACATCCTCCCAACTAATGTGACTTTTTAGTGGTGCTGATAACACAGAGAGCAGTCGTAAGTAGCCTCACTGTTTGTACACAGCACACAGCATAGTTGCCCAAATAGCTGAATTACTTTCCATATAAGATCATAAAATCTAGATAGAATCTCACAGGGCTGCCATTAAGGAAGAGGGAACAACTATGACGTTCCAATATTAGTATTATAAGCTAAATATAGCAGCCGGCATTTCTGGTGCCCACTTGTGCTCATTTCTTCCGTGATAAGTAATTCATCTCCCTCCTTCATGTTAACAGCTAGCTCATGTGTATTGGAAGGATGTGACCACTGCAGCAAGTATGCTTCTAGCAAACCCAGGCTAGAGCTCATACACATAAGCCATCCCTCTGTCAAGTTTATCAAAAATAGGAACCCAAATTAGGCATGCAGACAAGAAATTCCTGAAATTAGCTGAATGTCCAACCACACTTCAGCAAGACTGGGAGACAGGGAGGAGAAAGAGAAAGCTTGCATTTGTGTAGAATATAGTTTGATGGAAAAAACTTTGTGTTCATCTCTCGATGTCACAGGAAGTAAGGGACCATAAGCAATCACGCACTGTCCTCAGTGAGCAATGAGTAATGCTTGGTTTCAGTCAAAGGGTATAAATGCACTGATTTCAGATTATTGAGTTGGTTTTATGACTGCTATGCGTCTCTGCAGCAACATGCACCATACAGGGTGAGTCTTAGTAACCTCCTTTACAGAACTTTATAATATAATAAATATAAACTGTCATCTGAAAGCAAAAATTGTATGTAAATACTGGTCACTGAAAAGGTGGCACACAATTTCAGAGTTTTTATTATTTTCTAAAACCATTTCTCAGTCCTTTAAAACTAATGTACACAGTTGTATGTTTAGAAGAGTAATGAAGAGGCAATCAGCTAGGTCTTTGCCAAAACCCTTGGCTCGGTCATTGCACAGAAATTTGCAGAGGCTGCGATTCCTACAGAGTTTTTGTCTCCGTGATTATAGGAGACACCTGCACTCACAAGCAATGCTCTCAATACATATTATTAAGATGCTGCTCAGTCCTAAGGGTGCTGCTAGATATTCAGTGTCAGAGAAAAACATTAAGAGCCATCCAAGAATTGTACCTGCACAGATTGACATCCTAGATTGGCTTGTAGAGATTAGCTGTAACTCAAATGAAATTAAATTTAGGAAGGACGTAAAAAATAACAAGGTGTTTTTCCAATGTGCCATTTATTTTCCAGAGCACAGGTGTTCGAAGAGAAAAGGAATTGTCCTGGAAAAACTTTATTTTTTTAGTATTTTCTAGTATATTTGAGAATGGCTTCTCAAGGTACCTGTGTGAGTGCAAACTCTGTGCAGCCAGCACAACTATCTTTGTTTCTGGAATCCCTTTTCATTCTAAATCTTTGGCAATTTACACTTTCCTGCTTGTCATCCCTACTTTCTCCAAATTTCTGGCTTATTCTCTTTCTCTTCTTTCTCACATTATTTCCTTCCTTTGCGTTATAGTTACTATAAGGTATGTCATATATGCTCTTTAAAAATATTTTCAACTTTGACCTTATCTTTTCATCTTTGCTTTGCAAGCAATGCTTATTAAATCAGTGTCTGTTTCTACACATGTGCGCTGTGTTGCATATCTCCATCTGCATACATTCTCCCTTCTGTCGTAGCACCAAATAGTTTTTAATCTGATCTTCTGTTACAAATAAATTCCACAGGAAGATAGAGCACACATTAAGACCTAGAAAATTCAAAAAAGCAGAAGGACCAGCAGTATAGCATCCGATAAGTAACAATAATGCCTTATAGGTATCTGAGGAAGTTTTTTTGAATATTGACACTTTGGTGGACAAGAAAGAACCAAGGAGAGACAAGAACCATCAGAAAACAAGCTTTGTTCATCCTCTTAGTCAGGTAAAATAATTTTTAAAAATTATTTCTTTCTTCCCCCTACTCTTTTCTGTTTTGAAACAGGTCAGGAATAGGAACAAATGAAAAGCTAATATTGCAACAGAAATACAATCTATCACTCCTATACACAGGAATCAAACATGGGTGCAAAGAGCAACTATATAAACATGTGTCTTCTGAGACATGGATGCTTCTTGAGGAAACTGAGTTTTAAAGAGCTTTAAATAAATATAATTTCACTGATTATTTTCTCTCAGTTAGTTAAAACATCTTTATTTCCTTGACGTTTAACTCATATTCCTCCTTCATCTTTCACTAAAATCGTTTCTTTGTTATCTTAGCTTTCCAAAATTAAATCTTGTGGTTTTTTCCCTCATTTCTGGTTTGTTGAGCACCATAATCATTGCCCATAACAACTGGCAAATTTGTATTGTATGGGCAAGGATGAGTAAAATTTCAGATTCTGCTGTGCTAGTATATAAAACATTAACCCTTTTTGCCTGTGTAGTTTTCATTGTTTCTCCAAATACAAAGCAACCTTGGAATACCAAAATAATTTCAGAAGTGAATAAAATTAGTCTAAATGATGCTTTGTGGTTATTAAGAAACTGGTTGCCTCGTTTATTTGAAAGCAGATTTTTGGGGGCACACAACTTAAGCTGGCTATATAGTTACATCAGGTCTCAAAAAAACATTAGTACAGTGTAATATACTACAGAGCACAGACAAATAGTTTGTGTAGCCCATACTCTCAATGTAAGCAGCCTTTGGCCAAGGTATCTGATATGCAGAGACACACAATGTTGCAATTTCCTATAACTTCTATTGAACAAGGTTCTTCAAACTACTTTTCCTTCCACCTCACCACATCATCCTTTCTCAATATGTAAGCTGAAGATTAAATGTAATTATTTTTCTAGTTCCACATTAGGGGTCAGTGTGTTGTTTTGCAGAGGTGAATTTTATTCTGTCAGCTCTTTGTCTGTTTCATTTAAAAGTTCCTTAGTGGGTTTCCAAAGCAGAAGCAAAACATAACTGTTACAAGTAAGGTAAGTAAGCTGTCATAGGTAGATCTAAGAGATCAAAATGATTAAGAAATTTCAGAATAAAAAGTAAAAAAACTTTTCTTCACAGCTGTTATAATGGGAGAATGTAATTTGTGTATGCATATGCGTGATAGGAAATTTTTTGAAAGATGTTTATATCCAGAGATAATTTTAGCACAATTTACATCCATGAACAACACAGCTCTTCTACTGCCTTTGCTATTTTAGTTTCATTCAAGTCTTGTAACAGATTTAACTTTATTACAAAACATACTCCTATACCTGTATTTTATATGTATATGAAATGCCTTTGTATAGGCTGTCAAAAAAACACTTCCTTACCAAATGCTGTTGTACAACCACAGCTGATTCTGCCATGGACAAACTTACAGACAAATGTGCTTAGGAAAGGGCAAAATACTGTTTGTAAAAATAAATCTGTTATGTTTTAGTAGTTAGCTTTTGTTAGTGCACTGCAGCAAGGAATATCATGTGGCTGCATTTGTCCATCAGTGCCTTAGGAAAGAAATTAAGAAGCCACAATTTAATCCACTTCCCCTTTGCTTTTGGGACTCATTTGCTGCTACCAGTCATGTACATCAATCCTACCCCAGCTGCGTAGAACAAGGAACCAAGAAAGCTGCTTAGATCTTACATATCCTTTCTTCAGAGAAGGCAAACACACACTTCTGGAGGGCAAGATCCAAATAATTTAAATAGATATAAAAATTTAAAAGGTCTGGTCATTGTTTCCTTCTGTGCCCTAGCGTAGTTAAGTCTATCCTGTACTTTTTACTTTCACTCAGTGTTTATGTGCACATTCATCAAACTTCAACAGTCTGCTTAAATTAGAAGTGACTTTCAAAGGTATAATTCTGAGCAAGAATGGTAACATGTTTAAGGATAGGGAGTTTTAGTCTTAAATCATATTGATTTGCTTGATCATTCAACTGCTCTACTTCACCTTTTAGTCTATAATTACTATAACCAAAATTGCCATGTTGAAAGAGAATATATTTTCTCCACTAATGCCTATAAAATTCTGAATTAACTCATCAAATTTACATCTGGGCTGACAGGGATGACAATCACTATGCCAGCAGCTCTAATGAAAATTATATTTCTGAACATGGTAATATCATCTACTAGTGTTCATCATAGAATCAGAGAATTACAGAATGGTTTGGATTGGAAAGGACCTTAAAGATCACCTAGTTCCCGACAACCCTGCCATGGGCAGGGACACCCTCCACTAAACCAAGTGGATCAAAGCCTCATCCCTTGAACACCTCCAGGGATGGGGCATCCACAGCTTCTCTGGGAAACCTGTTCCAGTGTCTCACTACCTTCACAATAAAAAATTTCTTCCTTAATATCTAATCTAAATCTACCCTCTTTCAGCTTAAAGCCATTACCCCTTGTCCTATCACTGTATGCCCTTGTAAATAGTCCTTCCCCAGCCTTCCTGTAGGCCCCCTTTAAGTACTGGAAGGCTGCTATAAGATCTTTCCAGAGTCTTCTCTTCTCCAGTGTGAACAACCCCAACTCTCAGCCTGTCCTCACAGAGGAAGTGTTCCAGTCCTCTGATCATCTTTATGGCCCTCCTCTGAACCTGCTCCAACAGGTCCATATCCTTCTTACGTTGTGGGCCCCGGGGCTGTATGCAGTGCTCCACGTGGGCTGTCATGAGAGCAGAGCAGAGGGGGAGAATCATCTCCTTCAACCTGCTGGTCACATTTCTTTTGATAGAGCCCAGGATACAGCTGGCTTTCTGGGCTGCAAGTGCACATTGCTGGGTCATGTTCAGCTTCTCATCCACCAAAACCCCCAAGTCCTTTTCCTCAAAGCTGCTCTCAATCCATTCTCTGCCCAGCCTGTTTGTGCTTGGGATTGCCTTAACCCACTTGGCCTTGTTGAACTTCATGAGGTTTGTACAGGCCCACCTCTCAAGCCTGTCAATGTCCCTCCAGATGGCATCCCTTCTCTCCAGCATGTCCACCACACCACTCAACTTGGTTTTGTTGGCAAACTTGCTGAGGATGCACTCAACCTCACTGTCCATGTAACCAAAAAGGTTGTTAAACAACACTGGTCCCAATATCAATCCCTGCAGAACACCACTCATCACCAGGCTTCACTTGGACATTGAGCCATTGACCACAACTCTTCGAGTGTGACCATCCAGCCAATTTCTTATGCAGCGAGTGGTCCATTCATCAAATCCGTATCTCTCCAATCTAGAGACAAGGATGTCACATGGGACAGTGTCAAATGCTTTGCAGAAGTCCGGGTGGATGATGTCAGTTACTCTTCCCTTATCCACCAATGCTGTAGCACCACCATAGAAGTCAACCAAATTTGTCAGGAAAAAATTGCCCTTCATGAAGCCAGAGTTTGGATGACTTGAACTGCACCACTGATTTGTGCTACTGCTGTACTTTCCATGATTTTACACCTTGGAAGTGATCCAATAGAAAGTTCAATACCTGACAGATTTGGGGGCAGGGGGGTATTGTCATGTAGTCTGCTAGGTTCTCATCTATTAAATAACATGCTTAAGGAACACACAGGCTCTTTCACATGGACAGCCTTGCAGAAAAAAAAAAATCACTCCAAAGCTGCATAGCTAATAACATTATTTCAAGTAATCTGCTTTTGCCAAACATCTTATTTGTCCCACAAAACAACTGGAGTACTGCACGTAGAGGAGAAGGCATCTGCTGAAATTTCAGACTGCTTAAATTATTGTATTCACTGATGTCCAGACAAAAATAAGAACTCTGCTATCTTCAGAGTGAATAAAGTAGTAAGTGAGAGTAATTTTCAACTTACGTTAATTTACTGTAAAACAAAGAAGAAAATATTTAAATAGTCATAAGTTACATAAGTGACATTGTAAGTAAGCAGCTTGTTACTAACAGCCTGGCAAGCCTCTCCAAACTGAGAATGATGGTGATAATGTGAGGGTCAGAGAATTGCCTCTCGTGTGTTGTTGTATTGCACACTGGGAATGGGGTTCATCTCACCTAACTTCAGGCCTCTGTCAGCTAGGGGTGGATTTCCGCTCCAGATCCAGACATGTGACTGGGTATAAATTCAGTGTCTAAGCTCCTGTTATAGTCTTTGCTAATCTAGTCAATCAAGTCAATGCAGTAAAAAAAGCTCCTGAGATGGTCAGGACTACTTTTGGGT
Source organism: Pterocles orientalis (assembly GCA_011057875.1). NCBI lineage: Eukaryota > Metazoa > Chordata > Aves > Pterocliformes > Pteroclidae > Pterocles > Pterocles orientalis. The sequence continues at coordinate 573,288 of WKFP01015068.1, read as the reverse complement.
GCATTGAATAACGTTCTCACTTCTGCAAGCTATACTGACTAGATCTAACATTCAATTCTGTTGTATAACCTTTGGTGTTTAGGATCATTTGAAATCCCCCAGGCATCCAAGATGCCATCTGAAGTCTGTCAGGTATGGAGTGGAGCCTACAGGTGAACTACATCCTTTTGTTACAGCAGTGTTAGACCATTCTGGGTACTATGGGACATCTCAGATAACGTGCATTAGGCAACTGAGTTGAACCCCGTTGATTATAGTCGAAACTTAAACATCTGGCTCACATGCAGTCATCTTTCTGTAAGTATTTAAATTTAGTGTGTCTCACTCTGTCTCAACATGGATGTCCAATGCTGTTTGATTTGCCCAAGCAATTTCTAATCATGCTCTAGCTCCTACTCCAGAAGTGTCTGGATTGTCTTTTGGTCACCAGTCATATTTGCCAGCTTTGCAGACATCTGGAATACTCAAGGAAAGAAATTTCATTAAATACATATGTTCAGTCATCTTCTAATCTACACTAGTTGTTAAATTTCCTCTCCAGACAACAGAAAGACATACTCATCCTTCTGGAATGGAAACACATTTCTAAAACTGATACTCTGCTGCATACCGTGGACAATAACACAACTTGTTGAGAGTAAAATGAATAATTTTCAGGTGGACAAAGGTGGTGAGAGTGTCCAGGAGTGTTAGAATTATTTCACAATGAATCATCACTGATATTGACTTGGCCTGTGTTGAAGAGACATCTAAGCACCCTAGTACAAGTGTTTGCAGACCAGAAAGAGAAAAAAGACTATGGACTTGTTAGGGAACACAAGCAGTAGTGCACATTGGATGTTACTAACAAACTCTCAGAAAAGGCATAAGATTACATGGTGCTTGATTTATGAGTTACGTAGGCTCATCCAGAGAGTCTTCTCTGAGTGCAAATTATCTTTCAAAAAAAAGGTTAAGTTATTACAAAGTGCTCCTTAAGAAGTATCGTGATGGTTTTTTTCCTGTCATTTGCCTTGTATTATTTGTCTCCCATATTTGTGTGAATAAGGGAAACCCCCTTATCCCCCAGACTCTGACTTCCAGGTTGAGGGACTATTGTGTATTTGAGCCTTGGCTTTACATAAGGCACTATAAATCCTCAGTCTGTTGCCTCAACTTGTGCTTGCTCTGCTTGCATTTTATCATGACAGGAGATATATAAATTCTGAGCCAAAAGGCACAGTACACCCAACAGGGCTTTTCACAGCAGATTGAGCACAGACCCTTCAGCTCAGAACTTGTTTGTACCATTCTGAACTGGGGTTTGGCAGAGCAAGTTCACACCTTTTCTGAAAAAGGCCATGTAAAAAAACTTTTAAAATTATTTTTAGCCAAGTCTGTACCTAAATGTCATTTGTGGTATAACTTTAAACATCTCAGGATGGCTATTTCCCTATGAGGCTTCACAATACAGGTACAGAAAAACTCTGACAGGCTTCGCTGCTACTGTTTCGTTACAAAAACCCTGGGCACCTTCGAACACCATTTCATTGTATGTGATAGCCAGACCCATGAGCTCTTCGAAAAATGATTGATCTGTGAAATAATGTAGTATCTTCAAGGTTGCAGAGCTATTCCATTCTATTACGAGACTGTTGTCATATTTTGAATGCAAGTTCTGTAGTATTTAGGAGGACTGCTCAGACACGACAGGCCAAAACATCTGTTTACACAGAAAGAATTTTATCCTTCTTCAAGTAAGACAGAAAATACTTTGCCTTCTGCTCACATGCTAATGCCTTTCTTTATCCCTTACCTTACTTTGTAAGGGGACAATTATCCAGATCATAAAAATCACCTAACAACTCCTTCTGGCTGATGGAAGTGTGGGGAGGGGTGGCCTGTAGAGCTAAACCTCTGTACATCACTGCAACTTATCGATGGTGAGATATACATACAGCTCAGAACACAGAAATTTATCTTAGCATTCAAGTGGAACCATAATCTCTTTTTCCTCAAATACTAAGAAGGAATAGTACATCAAAAAGTTCAGAAGAATCTATTATGTAACTCCAAACCTGGGAAAAAAATGAAAATAATGTATAAGTAAAGAGGAGTCCTTCTCAGACAACATTTTAGTAAAAGATGCATTGTAATTTGACAGTACTATGATCTATGTTTTATTCAAATTTAGTAATATAAAACCTAATCACACAGAAAGAGCTTTGACAAATATGGCTAATAGCATCTTTCCCAATATTTTATCGGGGCACATATAGCACAAATTTAATGCAAAATAGCTACAGTAATGTAAAGCAATCAAAAAAATGGATTTGAGAATGAGTTAAAATTACCCACTTACATTATTTTATATTTTGGCAATCTGATTTTGTCAACTTTTAAAAATGAATGTAACATTTATAACTGTAAATGAGAAAATTAGTACCAGAGAATATTAAAAAAAGAGGAATCATTATGCTTAGCAGGTGTGAGTCACTGAAGTGTGGTGAGTAGGAGGTTCTGTGTAGTAACCTGAATTGTACTGTAGATAAAGTACATTTTGTATTCCTTTCTGTCTCTCTCTTCAGAGACTTGTGAACGAAACCTCCACACAGTACAGGTGAATAGAATTTAGGCTATTTTTCTGAACCAACTGTATATAATTATTAAAGGTGTACAAGCTCTTTTACAAGCAGTGGGATGGAAACTGGCTAGAGGAATACAAGTTAAGGAACAAAACTGAGACAAACCTATCTGCTTGTATGAAAATGATTGCATATTGTAATCAGCATAACTATTATAGTAGGAACATCTTCCACATGTAAGCCAATATGGCCTAAATAAATCCTTTCTGTGTTTTTTGGGCTCAGGTCCATACAAGTCAGTCAAATCACGTTATTGCATGCAAATGCTGAAAACACTGCTGATCTCAGCCCTCTGCGGTCTCATGCTTCATCCTTCTTATCCTGACTGAGAGTCTAAGCACATAAAGACTCCAAGAGAATCAGTCTCCTGAAATACAAATTCCTGTTATAACGAGCAACTGGGCCCCTGTCTGAATTAGTGGACAAAAAGAGATTATATTATAATATTTTAGACTAGGAAGAAAAAAAAAAAAAAAAGGATGACAGTCATTTCCACACAGTGCACACAGAAATGAACAGAGCATGAAGTTAATTAACCCCTACAAAACTTATCCCCAAACCAGAACAAATATAGATTAATTCCTATTGCTTAGTCACTCTCTTAACTTCATAAAATTACTTTAACTTTTCCCCATAATCCCACTGTCCCTTCAGACCCATCTTTCCTCTTCAAGAGGAGGAAACTGTAATGTGAGTTCTGGAGGCCTGAACAATTTCACATATGTTCTGTTCCAATATACAATTTACAAGCATATTTTTGTTATGTTATTCTTTGTGGCATATTCATCAATAAGAACAAGAATGGAAAATCCATCCTGTATTTATTGTAAGATATAATAATGTTTTAAAAGTTTGGACTAGCTATCATATGATAGCTGCCATCATATCTCACAAAAATTGGCAAATATTGACTACTTATATATCAATTATTTTTCACATGAACTGAATAGCTACAGTAAAGGTACTGTGATTTCTATGTATCTTTGAAAAAAAATGGAAAAACCTACTTTTCCTACAAACAACCAGGCGAGTTCACTGCCACTAGTTCCTTCTTGATACTCTCACATTCAGTGCTTTGCTCATGACTTCTCCAGTATCCCTGCAAAACACTTCAGTGCAGATAGGTAGGTCTCAGTCACCCAGAATGATTTAATTACGTGACTGGAGGACGTCAAATCAGAATGAAAGTTGCTGAGATGCTTCATTCTTATCATATACAATTTTCTCTGTGTGTAAAAGAAGAAGGAATCTAAAAATAGAAATAATGAAACATCCATTGTAAACATTCTTTTACTGGAGTAAGTAGTGGTCCTAAGACAGCAGTTAGGCAAAGATGGAAACAGGAGGATAACAGAAGGAGATTTTTAAAGAGAAACCTGTTTGAAGGGTAAACTAACATCCTAGAGGAAAAGGGTGACAGGACATAGAGTGACAAAGTTACAAGGATGGTTTCAAACTGCAAGCAAGATCATCATTCTTTCAATCTCCCTTGACTTCCTTGATTTTGATTGTGGCCTCAGGGCATGACTGAGACATACACGGCAAATAATAAACAACGCAGTAAGTCCTCAAGGCATTCTCTATTTCAGTGGAGCTCTTGACCTATGAACATCCTGGAAATAGGTTTTTTTGGCACTGTCATAAATAAATTGGGTTATTTGTTGTTTGAGAGTTCCATTCTGGCAAGATTTTTCAGAACATAAAATAGGCCATGGCTGCTGACAGAGGTTGAACGTGTCTTTTTGCATGTAATGAAAAGATGCCAAAGAACCTGAATGAAATGGAAAAAAGTAGAATAAAAAAATTTTTGCATATTTATAATCTTCACTCATTTTAAGTTTAGAACAAAGCTTCAAAACTTAGCTATATTTATAAGAGTTGGCCAGGTCTGCAAAATTATTGACTTCCTAAAATAAAAATAAAACAAAATAAATAAACAAATGACTCACACTCCAAAATCTCAAGTACTTAGATTAATTGAAATTCCACAATGTCTTAATTTAGAAACATTGCAATATAAAAGTTTTACTCAAAGGTAGGGAGCTTTCTTATTAGAGAACTTCTCTGAAATCAGAATTCCTAGTACTTATAGGACATAGGGTCACTAAGGTATTCAAATGTTTTGCATTACACTAAAAGAATCTAATGTCAGATTTCTAAAAAAGCAAACAGAAAGCAGCTCCACACCCCAGTGTCTCATAACTGGTGACCAACACCAACATAATTGTTTGTTAGCATTCATACAGACTCCTTCAGGTCCTGAAAAACCTTAGATCTCTGCTGCATAATGGACTACATTAAACAGGAAAAAATTCAGTTGTATTCAATAGTTTCATCTCTTTCCCGGTGGTAGTTTTGTAGAACGGGAGAGCAATAAAAACAAATTATTCAGGCTGGAGAGACAAAATAGTTTCCTACATCTGAAAATAATCTATGTATTGTAGAAGAGGTGAGCATTACCCCAGCAACATATATATTTTAAATCAGTGAATGTTGTTCAAGTGTAGCAAGTACCATGTGCGAAATTTTTCAGATTTAGAGGATGAGATATCATTTTCCAGAATCCCATAAGACTGCATATGTCCTGCTTCACCGAAAATGCCACATTGGCTACCAAATAATTCATTAATTGCCCACCCGGACTTGACTTCACCCCTTGGCAGGTTGCATTAAAGCTAGAGATCAAATAAACACCAGAAATCATAGATGTCTTTTAGCCCATCTGAGCAATTATTAAAAACCACGAAGTTCAAGGTCTCCTATAGCTGATATGGTAGGATTTTCAGTCAACCAGATGAAAAATTCAGGACCTTGTACAGAAGAAAATAAACCTGCCTAGATGTTTTCTAATGGAAAGCTTTGTCAAAAGGAAGATTCACTGACATTTACATGTTCTGTGGGAATATGCCAATTTCAGCACATTTCTGATGGATGGTTTAAATACACTTTAAAATATAAATGTGTTTATGTTCACCCATCTCTCTAGCCAGTGTGTTTTCTTGTTAAATTTTACATGATTACCAAGCACTGGAGGTTTTCACCTAAACAGTAATATTTTTTTTTTCCATGACTAGGACTCCAACTTGCCTCTATCTTGCACAAGTGAAAGTTTATGTTTCCTTGCCTGACTTAGATATACTGCTTTTCTATTTGCAGATTACCTTTATTTGTGTAGATGAGGTTGGCCTCTTTGTGAAAAAGCTCAAGCAGCCCCAAAACTCAAAAATAGTCAGTGAACCCTCACAACACAGCAAAGTACCCAACTACAAAGTCAAATCACATGATATAGCAATTCTTTTGGAAATCTAACTGTAAGAACATGCTGCTCATAGAACTAATAAAGCTGTTCAGAAACATTCCTTTGAAACTTCTCTTAAAATTCACAGATTCAGTAAAATTAGAATATTTGCAGAGCAGTTCAGCTTCACCAAGTACCTGCCAAGTCTGCTCAACCCTGCAGCAGTTTAGTTCAGGGTCAGAGATCCCAGAGTTGCCAGTGTACATGCCAGCAGGAATGGAAGAGATAGAAATAAAACATGTTGGGGAAGTCATCATTCTTTTCCTGTGTATCCCTTCAGTGATGATCATGCTGCCTCAACAACCTTACTTGTGCCACACAATCTAGGACTAAATAAATGTTTGTGTTCTTTATAGTAGTAGGGCAGATTGCAAATATGAAATTACAGTTATCATGTAACTAGGAAAGTTAGCACACACTACAAGCTGAGGTGTGAATGTTACACCTGTACCAAGGCTGGGGGGTACTCAAGCTGTAATTGACCTACTACTGGTAGCAGTGAATTTAGACAATATTCCGTGGCTAGGTAAGGACCCAGAATCCCTGGCAGGCACGTTCCTGGTGATCAGAATGTTTACTGTTATTGGAATTTACTTGACTTTAATTGTTTTTCTGCAGTTTCCCATGCCAGCTGTTTGCTCAAAGTTGATTCATTTTGATGTTTCTGAAACAAATGGTTCAGTCATTTCTGAGAATGATAGCAGAGGAGGACACATGTATTGACTGTTCTGAAAATCTCTTGCATCTCTTTCAATGAGAAACCTACATAGCTCAAATGTACCTTTACTTGACATAAGAGGTCAACAAAGTAGAGAAAGAGAAGCCAGAAGTGAGGGGGAAAGAAAGTTAAAAAAAAGGAAAAATGGCAAAATAAATCTGGTGCTCCCATCGTAGCTGATTCTTTCTGTGCATGGTATCCAAAAAAGCAACTTCCCAGAACCTCTGACATAAATTTATCAGACATTACTTTAAATGTTGTACTTAAGGAGGAAAAGAAAATGAGCCCCCAAACTCCACCTGGTATTCAGGAAGATGTCTCATCACATTGTCTTCAGGCAGCAGAAGTAATTTTGTCTGACATCTTCCAGTTAATAGTAATGCCTTGGTTTCATATGCCACTGGCATACTAGCCCATTCCTTAATTCGATGATAAACAGATATATTCAGTAATCATGGTGGACTGTGCCAAACTGACAGTCTTTGTTCTAGAAACATAAGCTGGCAATTAATAATGGTGATTTAATATGAGCATCTATTAAAAATGGGTTTTGGTTGCTTTGAATTTGTACAGGGGGAGAAAGCACATTCAGGTTTTCAAGGTCTTCTGAATCTAAGAAGGAAGAAAACAAGCAAAGAGGCTGGCATAGTATGAGTGCTTTCCCTTGGTGAAACGGAGAGTGCAATGAAGAAAGCAAGCAAACACAAGGAGATCCCTCCAGCTTTGTGAGATATCGAGCCATAGGGATTCTATGATAACAGTGCTAAGAGGCTGCATTAGCACAGCCAGAAAATACAAGCAGATAATCAAATGACAGTGAAAATGGCAGGGTGGATAAATCTAGTTCAACAGGGAGTCTCTTTTCAGAGGGGCGACACCACTGTGTCATGACGCAGTTCGGCAGGCTGCAGCGAGGCCGGCATGTGGCTCGGCAAGAACAATAGCGATTGACTACAGATGGGCACTTCCTCTCCGAAAACACTCCTTGCAGCTCACTTGCAGGGAGGGATACGCAGACATACGCTCACATGTCCATGGCAACCACTTACTTCAGCGTGACATCAAGCCCAGATCAAAACTCCATAGGCGTCAGATAGTACATGCTGTCTCTTTCCTTAAATTAATAATATTGATTTAAAATGCAGGTTCCATTAACTGTTTCCTCTCTACACTGGGGATAATTACTGTCTGCGGTGCCTGCATTACTCCCATGACTTGAAAACAGGAAGCACAGCACTGAGTTAAATAATTCATGCTGTGCTGCTGCTCACTCTGATCTTAGAAGCAGAGTTATTGCTAACTGGGAATGGTAATTTCAGCACAGGGGTGATAGGATTACGAAATGTCTAATTGCCCTCTCATGTGACAGGATTACTTTTCTGAAAATGCTTTAATTCTTCCAAGCGCAGGCGAACAATCCAGACAAGTGACCAAACAAGAACAGTCTGTATGAATACTGCTGAGCTTTTCCTACTGAAAGCGGAGAAAAGTGTAGTTGAGGCTATGTTCTCCTTTATCCCTCTCTCCCTCCCCTTTTCCCTAAAAAAGCAGTGTGAAAAACTGTTTTCCAAAGTAAACTCCCAGTCACAAGAGTCTGGTGGCAAGGGAGTTCCTTATACTGCTCTTTAGGAGCACCCCCTCAGTCAATTATATGATGTTAGCACTCTCTGTGGGGCTTCTTCGTTAATATTCCAAAGCTGCGAGGTTGGTAGTCGTGATACAGGGTCTCAGGGTAGGCTTGCTTGTAAAATTTGAAAGAAATGGAACAGAAATCCTCAGGTTTCTGTGATACACACAGAGTGCCTCTAGGAGAAAAGCCTGAACAAACCAGGACAGTGCCACTTCTCAGTGAGAGGTGGGAAACAGGGATTTTTTTTTACAATCTAGGCAGAAATATTTTTGGCATCTGAACAAGCTTTTCCACTCATAAAGGGAAACATACTGCTTTGGGGATATATGAGTGTGTGATAGCATTCAAGAATGTCAAAGCAGAATAGAGGTGCCTGAAGAGCAGGTCACTTCTTGCCTGAGCAAATGTTCCTACTCACTATGAGAAGTGTTGATTAGCTGGTTTATTTGGAAATCTTGAAGCAGAACAGATTTTGTGAAGGAGCTGGGGACTTATCTAATTCTGAACTTTCATTGTGGAAAAATATGTACACTTAATGAACTTTCACACCAGACTAGAAGGTACCTACAGAATTCGGATGCTTGCAGTATCAAGCAGTTAAAGATGGCAAGAACAGGTGCACTGCTTCAGATCAAGAGTTTGCCTAACCCAGTAGCCTCTTCTCAAGAGCACTCCTAAGCCTATGCCAGGAGAATGAAAGAAGAGGGCAAGAACAGGTTATCAAGTGCCAGAATAGGGAAATAACAGTATTTTCCTATTTTTTTCCTTTATCTGACTACTTTCTGCTCATGGGGATCTGTCAAACTTGACGCATTTAGTCTGTTTAGTAATCACCAAAGGATATTTTTTTCTTTTTGTACAAGCTCCCCTGAAAGAAAAAGTACGTTTTCATCCACAATATCCTTTGGCAAGATGTTCCATAGATCTAATACTTATTTTAACTAAAGCCTTTTGTTAAAGGCTTTAGTTTTGTTTTGTTTTGTTTTGTTTTGAATCTAGCACCTGCTAAACTTACTTGCCAAACAGACAGTGAAGTGCCGATCTCTGCAAAACCCTTCCATGTCACTCAAGAGCGGAGTGGGAGGATGAAGTCTGGATTGCCTTGCATTTTTGAGTACATGAGTCTTCATGCAGAAAAGTTCTAGATGGACAGAATTATTTACGTTCAACCAGATAGCCTGTATCTTCCAGTATGCGTTAACTGATAGGATTGGTCAGAAAAGTCTCTCTGTCAATCACAGATGTTAGGGACCAGCCTTCCCCATGAAATTTTTCGTGGTGATTGTCACCCATGACGTTCTTACAGATATCCTAAAACTATTGGGTAGGCGTCTTGATAAGATTTTGTAAGAACAAAACCTAGCATATGGAACAGCAGTCAAAAAGACAAAGAACATAAGAAATTACAATTTATTCCTTTCATTTCTGTTACCCTCTATAACAGTATTACAAGGCTGGACTACTGAACCTAATGATCTCTTGTCCAAATTACTTCAGACAAACACATTAGTCACAGGATAAACGTCCAAATTGAGATGCTAATGTGACTAGGACAGTGGGGGGCTGTTTAGTTTATGTGACAAGCAAGGATCCAAAATTGGGCAATCTTAGCTATTGAGAGACAGGACCATTTAAAGAATCTGAATATGATGATACACTGGATGCCAGGTCTGTATTAAAGGCATTCTAGACAACATGCAGTGTGAGACCTCTGCCTATATTTTGTGTACAGCTTGGACTCTCTCCACATGTGGTGTATAACTTGCAGTGGTGGTTTCCTCTAGCCACATGCAGCATGAGAAACAGTTCTGAGGTGTTTGAGATCACACCTACTACACACTGGCAGCTGCTAGCCATGGCTATCTTTCAAATTTAGGATTAGGGTCTGGGCACTGCGAGGGGATGTTGTTTTCTCCATAACTGAGACCAATTGGCATTTCTAAAAATGGATTGTTGAAATGTGCTAATCATAACATTCTGTTCTCTTCTCCACAACTTCATGAAGCACATGCTTATTTCAGCCATTCTGTCTAAATAATTTATACTGTGGAGATCTCGGTGTCTTTCCCTCAGTCGTCTGTCGGTGGCGCTGACCCTGTTCACACAGTTTTGGAATTAAAAATCAGAATCACTGTAACCAAATTCAAGGAAAGGGGAAAGACATTATCTACTCTTTTCTCTCACATGTACGTGTGTGTGTGTCTATATAAACATATACACACAAAGTTGGGAGTTGGACTCAATCCTTATGGATCCTTATGGATCCTTATCCCTTCCAACTTGAGATATTCTATGATTGATTTTATTTTATATATATATTAAAAAATAAAACCGATGAACATTTTCCATTTCTATTTCTATTCTTTAACACCACTAAGACACAGGGTTTATCCTACCCTTCTTTATCCACTATCACTATGTTGAACTAGTATACAGGAATCCTTATCATAGCCAGACCCCAGGCCTATTGTATGTGCACTATGCAAACGTGAGAAAAAAAGGTAATCTGTCAAGAGAACAGATATAAATATAAAAATACAGGTGAGAATGAAGAGAGACAATGAGAAAATATTAATAAATTTTAAAGATAGTTTAAAAATTACATGATCTGCAGTGAAAGATCCAGAAAGTGGAGATACACGGGAGTGTGGTTGAACCTCAACAGGACTGTACAGACAAAAAAGACATGGAGATAAGACCCTGACATAAAAGATATGAGTCATCCTTTCAAATCTGGATGGACTGCTTTTGGCTCAGGTGTGTCAAGATTGACATACACACTATATTTCAGTTCTCTGCAATATAGAATCCAACTACAGCTAGAAGAAAGACCCTCACAACCTTTTATTTTTAATATGTATTTTGACATTGTTTTCCCAAGGTACATACAGTTGAATTGTTTGTACATTTGTTTGTCAGACCACACTACTACATTCTGTGTCGTTGATTAATTTTCAGTGAATTTGAAAGAGAAGTTGAAGTTGAAAGATAGTGAAAATCCTGCTAGTGTCGCAAAGAATGTTGGCTGGTTGAAGGAGAATGCCAGGAAGGGAAAGACAGGCAGAATTCATCTGTTATACATCTTGTTTTGGCAGCAGAACACATTTACCTACTGGCCAGTCAGCCAAGCAAACTGACTGGCAAACAAAAATGTGCACAGCTTTGGGTAGTCACAGCTAATGACTAATTTCATCTGTTCTGTGGTTCACGGAACAGCCTACTCTTATAGCCTTATCTGTAGAAGTGTTGCAATACAAAAAAATGACAAAATTGTCAGTAAAGAAACATTGGAGACATATGTTATTCTCTACTGTCTGGCTGATTCAGCTTCACATTACAAGTAGCCTTCCAAATATGTGAGAGCTCCTGAAAGCCATTTTCTGTAACATGACATCCTACCAAACACAGTGCTGAAATGCCACAATTCAAACTTTGATAGTCACGATTTTTAACAAGTGATAAACTAAGGCTCAGCATCACTGGAGATTACAAATAACAATCATCCTGTACCTTTGCCTTTACTTGATATGTTAAGAAAACTGGGAAGTCCTGAAAGAGAGAAATACATAAGAAAACAACTGAGGATACAGCTGCCTGAAGCTGGAAGATGATCTGAAATCCCTGTTTGGCTCCATCCCTTCTGCCCACCCCCACCCCGTGACAGCACTGTACCAACAAGCAATCAGATACATCAAGGACAGTTCTGATAAAAATCAAGTATTTTCCTGTCGGATTGGCATTTAATGGCATGAAGTTTATGATCTGGATGACCACAGTGGAGAGTTTGGGAGTTCTCATCTGGGAGTTCTCATCAACGGCAGTATAGCTTTAGCTGACAAAGCCATGGCTCTGAGATAATTCAGCAAACCACTTTTTGCAGTATTTGGCCTGAGCACTTTGCTAAAGAGACACATTGGAAAGAGAGGACTGCAGAAGAGGTGCTAAGAAAATCTGTCTGCCCTGAACTGCAATCAACCTAGACTCTGCATCATATTCCCTGTTCTCTGAAGGGGCTGAAGTGACATCTGAGCTCTGAAGGGGCATTGAGCAAGGAAGCTTTCTATGGGAAGGATGTTTCTTTCCTAGACAGAAAAGCAATAGAGTGAATGCAGGTTCACTAATATCTCCATTGCAGCAGATGGGTGCAATGATTTGGGACCCATTTTTGTTTTAGACCAAAATTTGGCCCAAATACTTTCCTAAAACGTGTGCTAGAAGTTATGATGAGTTGCTGTACAATGTAAAATGCAAAAAAAAAAAAAAAAGAAAAAAGAAAAAAAATCCTTAAATATTAGCACTCATCTGGCTGTATTAACTATTCCCTTATAAATTAATATTTAGTGCTGCATATATAAATTCTAACACTACAATAATAAATCTTGGTGCTATAAATACACTGACTTGCAAGCCCTGACTTTTTAAAAACACTGTTCTATTCTGAGCTGGAACAATATGTTGTCCTTGGAAGCCTATTTTAGAGCTTTTCTTTCAGTACAGGTTTTCTTCACTCAGTGTTTTGTCACTGGAATGCAATGCTCCTACTGACAGTGGCAGCAAGAGCAGGGAAGGGGTTTTTACACAGAAGGTTTTTTGTTTGCCTGTTTGTTTGTTTGTACATATAAACATAATTGAATGCCTGCAATTTCATTTGAAGGACAAGAAGAGGTCTTCAGCTCCTCACACAAAATAAGTGCTGGAAAATTGTTGTACATATAACATGTGCCTGTCTGCCCACTCATCTTTTACTCACTTTCCCTGTCTTTAATCAGACCCTGTTGTTACTGAGTAACAGTTTTCTCTGCTGGAGAAAAAAGAAAAACAAAACAAAACAAAAAACACCCGGCTGTAAATTACTAGCATTCCAGGATTCTCAGATAATATAATTTCCCCTTTCATGTTACGTCCCATTCCTCAAACAATGCAGGGAATAAGAAAGAAAAAAACATTTTTATAGGAAATCCCCTCTTACATTTTTCAGTTGCATAAGCATGGCCAGGACGTGTATACCATAGAGGTTCCCCATGCATATGGTCAACATGCGCCCAGCTGGGGCCTTCCTGCAAACCCCAGGGAGATGCCACCTTCATGTTAAGCCGGTAGGCAGTCCCTGGAGTCAGCCTCTCCAGCTAGGATCTCTCCTTAACAAGAAGGGGGAGGGAAAGAATTCTGAATTACAAAGGCAGAATGGGAAGCCCCTGAAGTGACAAAACACTGAATTATTCATTGTGCAGTTTCTAATTGTTTAAGATAGTGGTAATGTTTGTATTTAAGTCAGCTCAGAGTTGCTGTTTTCCCTTCCTCTCCCTCCTTCCTGAGGACTAGAGAAGAAGGGAAGAGAGACATCCCCGAAGTGCTCCTGTCAGTCCTGCTGCAGCTGTCCTCACACGGTGAGCCAGAACTGAGAACTAAATGCACATTAAAAACTAAATGTTGTCAATTATTTATAGGCATATATTATAATCTCAATTCTGATATTTAACCGAGTTTCTCATTAAAGGTCTCAGCGTTTGCTGTTCTAGATCAGACCAATCTAATCTGGTCTCCTATTTTTCACAGTGGGTAGCTAACATTAAGCATTTCAGAGACAGCGTCAGAACACCCAGTGCTGGACATATATGGACTAAACTATCCATGAGGAAAATACTTTCCTGTTCTTCATGAGCAAGTCGCTGGACAACATCTGGATGCATAATGATGTGCATAGCATTAAAGGAAGAGCATCACAATTACACATTACCCAGAATAACCTGAACTTCCAGTTTGAATAGAACTGAAGTCTTGGTCACAGTGACATCAGACAATAACAGTTCATTCCATAAATTAAGTATGCAGTGTGCTAGGAAAAATTACATTTTTTTTTTTTAATTTATGTCTGTTATAGGTTAATTGGCGACATCCACTTGACATTGTCTTTGCTTGCCACTATTACACATGGCTTTATCATTTCACATCTTGAAATTGTGTTTCACCATCTGAATTAACTATTCCCAACCTTTGAATCCCACATTACTGTTTGCTGAATCATTTCTGTCATTTGGCTCTCAATTCCTTCTGTTTTTACTGTAGCCTTTTGAGATGGGAAGATTAGAACTCATTGATTCATGTAATGGCATTATACATGCTAACATGTTGTTTCCTTTTTGACCACCAATGCAGAATGAGCAAAGGTCAATTAATCTGACACCACTGCTTATCCTTCCAATCAATATTGCCTCATTGTTTCCTTGTTCTCCCACATCTGCCTGTCTCCTATTACACTCGAATTGCAAGGTCTTTCAGGCTGGAGACAGAATACTGTGCTCTGTACAATGCATGAGCACAGTAGAGGCCCAGTCAGTGTCTGGAGATTCTGTTGCAATATAAGGAGTTAATACACAAATGACAAATAGTAAAGGGTTCACATTGGTGCACTAGTTTTATTTTTTTATTATTATTTTTTCACAGCTTGATTTCAGTTAATTTAGAACCCAGTAATGTGTATAAATCAAATTATTTACTGGAATATGCATTACTTAGCATTTATCTTTATAGAATTTCATTTGCCATCAAGCTGTACATTTAATTTATTAGATTCCCTGAATCTACTAAATACAAAGTCTCAGATAGATCTTCTGTCTTGGGAAGTGTCTTTGCTTCAGATAGCTAGAAGCTAGGAGGATATACCAGGGGAAGTATTAATGTTTGCCTTTCTTCATAGGATGTTCTTTCACTGTATGTTTGCTATCAGAAATAGGGTAGCAGACTAAGCTAATTTATAATCTGACCCTGTATATCTGTTCTAATCTTCTTAGGTCTTTCTGCATTTTCCTGAGTCGGTTAATGTTAACAGCTGTGTCATATACAGACTTTGCCACCTCATTGCTCCATCGTTTTATATGAATATTTTAAAGTGGATGTAAGAGAAATGAAAGGTCAGGCAACCTCACTTTTTTTTATTCCTTGATGAAATTTGAATACCTTTTTTGTGCCTCACCTTGTTTTTAAACTGATAGTACTTTTCCTGCAAACCAGTCATTGTTTAGCTTCCCTAGAATCTTCCCAAGTGGAATTTAGCAAACTCTTTGAAAAACAGATAAAATGTTTCCAATTTTTTTTGCCTACTATTTTGTTTACATGCACTGGGAACAAATTGGACCAAAACCCCCTTGTATTCGTATGTGAAGTAAAGCTTGTTTATCTTCCTCCCACTGGAGGAGAAGATCAGGTTTGAGACCATCTAAGGAACCTGAAGGTGCACAAGCAGGACCTGATGAGATGAATCTGTGAGTCTGGAGGGAACTGGCAGGTGAAGTTGTAAAGTCGGTATCCATCGTGTTTGAGGAGACATGGCAGCCTGGTGAAGTCTGCAGTGACTGGAAAAGGGGAAACGTAGCCCTCATTTTTAAAAAGGGAAAAAAGGAAGACCCAGGGAACTACAGGCCAGTCAGTCTCACCTTTGTACCTGGCAAGATCGTGGAGCAAATCCTTCTGGAAACTATGCTAACGTACAAGGAAAATAAGATGATTAGTGACAGTCAACATGGTTTCAGTAAGGGCAAATCGTGCCTGACAAATTTAGTGGACTTCTATGATGGGGCTACAGCGTTGGTGGATAAGGGAAGAGCAACTGACAGCACCTACCTGGACTTGTGCAAAGCATTTGACACTGTCCTGGACAACATTCTTGTCTCTAAATTGGAGAGATATGGATTTGACAGCTGAAACACACGATTGATAAGGAATTGGGTAGGTGGTCGCACTCAGAGAGTTGTGGTCAGCGGCTCAGTGTCCAAGTGGACACGAGTCACGAGTGGTGTTCTGCAGGGGTTGGAAAGAATTCCTCACATGTGGAAGTTTTATAAGTTATATTTTAATTACTGCTGTAACATATATATATCAATATATATATAACAATATACAATATGAATAACCAATGCACCTGTTATTCAAAGAAAACTTATCAGTATTCAGTGTTCCAGATTTTTCTCAAAACAATTTTAGATAGATGCACTTCATGCCCTCAAACACTCACACAAACTTTAGGATTCAGAAGTACAAAATACATTAATGAGAAGTTTTAAAATTCTGTTTTACACTTCTCTCTCAAACTCCAGAACCCAGACACACACAGTCCTGCGCTCAGGAGCTGCTGCTCATCAGTCTACCAATTTTTCAAGGGGAAATCCTCTGTAAGGGTAGAAATCATTTGTCTTCCCTGTAACGGCGTTTTTAATTGCTTCTCCCTGATACTTACGCAAGCCAACCAATCCCTAGAAGCTTTCTTGTTTGCAGTTTAGCACAATATATTTATTTTCTTTGTTTAGCTATTTGGTATTCAAGGTCCATCTTACCACTCAAACTTTTTATCTCCTGTTCTATGTGTGGCAATACTTGAGTTCCATATTCTGAAAGACTCCTGTTTGACTGGAGTAATCTTAAGAATGTTGCCTGGTACCTGTGTTACTCTTACTTCCAAAACTTAGGCATCCAAACTTATGACTGCTTGCCACTGCTGTACACTGTTCACTAATTATTATCTGTAGTTACTGTACGTCCAGTGTGGCCTCAGGATCCCAGAATTATCTGTTGTCAATACACAAGAATGAGTTCAGCACTGAAAAGCCATATGGGAGGCTGTGCCTCAGACCTACGTGTTAATATACAATCATAGAATCGTAGATTAGCCTGGGTTGAAAAGGACCTTAAAGATCATCTAGTTTCAACCCCCCTGCTGTGGGCAGGGTTACCAAGCATTAAAGCAGCCTGCCCATGGTCCCATTCAGCCTGGCCTTGAATGCCTCCAGGGATGGGGCATCCACAACTTCTCTGGGCAACCTGTTCCGGTGCCTCACCACCCTCTGAGTGAAAAAGTTCTGCCTAATAGCCAAACTAAATCTCTCCTTTCTTAGTTTAAAAACATTCCCCCCCTATCACTATGAACCCCTGTAAACCATTGCTCCCCCTCCTGTTTATGGGCTCCCTTCAAGTACTGGAAGGCCACAATGAGGTCTCCCCAGAGCCTTCTCTTTTCCAAGCTGAACAAGCCCAGTTCCCTCAAACTTCGTTTATAGCAGAGGTGCTCCAGCCTTCTGATCATTTTTGTGGCCCTCCTCTGGACCCATCCCAAGAGCTCCACATCTCTCTTGTGTTGGGGTCCCCAGGCCTGGACACTACTCCAGATGGGGCCTCACAAGAGCATAGTAGAGGGGGAGAGTCACCTCCCTCTCCCTGCTGGCCACCCCTTTTTCAATGCAGCCCAGGACATAGTTGGCCCTCTGGGCTGCAAGCACACACTGCTGGCTCATGTCCAGTTTCTCATCCGCCAGGACCCTCAAGTCCTTTTCTGCAGGGCTGCTCTCAAAGAGTTCTTCTCCCAGTCTATACAAGTACCTGGGATTGCCCCGGCCCAAGTGCAACAACTTGTATTTGGCCTTGTTGAACCTCATTAGGTTCTCATGGGCCCACTTCTCCAGTCTGTCCAGGTCCCTCTGGATGGCATCCCTTCCCTCTACTGTATCAACTGTACAACTCAGCTGTGCGTCATCTGCAAATTTACTGAGAGTGCACTCAATTCCCTCATCTATGTCGTTGATAAACATGTTGAAGAGCACTGGTCCCAAGACAGAGCCTTGAGGGACATCATTTGTGACCAGCCTCCGTCCAGACATAGAGCCGTTGACCACAACCCTTTGGCTGTGACCAGCCAACCAATTCTTTATCCATTGAACAGTTCATCATTCAAATCCATACCTCTTCAATTTAGAGAGAAAGATGTGGTGAGGGACCATGTCAAAGGCTTTGCACAAGTCCAGGTAAATTACATCCATCGCCCTTCCTTTGTCCACCGAAGCCATCACTCCATCACAGAAGGCCACCACATTGTTCAGGCAAGATCTGCCTTTGGTGAAGCCATGTTGGCTGTCTCAGATCACCTCTTGATCTTGTGTGTGCTTTAACATCGCTTCAAGGAGGATCAGCTGCGTGACCTTCGCAGGTACAGAGGTGATGCTCATCGGGCTGTAGTGTTCTTTTCTCCCTTTCTTAAAAATGGTAGTAATGTTTCCTTTTTTCCAGTCATCGGGGACTTCACCAGACAGCCATGATTTTCCAAATATGTTGGAGAGCAGCTCAGCAATCACAAGTATCCCCTTCGTGTCTCTAATGTATTATTCATAAAAAGTCTTTAAAGAAGCATCATTTGGAAGGGTAATATGTCTCAGCACTGTGATAGATTTAAAGAAACAGTTCTTTCTTTTTAACTCCAGGTTAACTGACATTGACCATCGGTTTCTGTCCCAAACAGCTATTCTACTTTATCAGTTGAAACATTGGGCATCTTGAACTGCATCAGTAGGTTTCACCAAATTAACTAGATTCTTTATAAATTAGCATATTCTGACTCTGCAGGTTGTCCATTAGCTGATTCATTAATTAGAACAAGGTAGAGCACTACCTACTGCTACAAAGCAGAGTTTATTATGACTGAAGATAATTAAATAGGTAAGTATGAAATCACTCAGAGCACCATGAAAATGCTTCCCTAGAGCACTTCCTAACTTGGGCAGCTTAAATGAAAAGGACAAGGATAATTCTTTCTAACCTTAAAATTATATTTGATTTTCAAGGAAAGCAGCTTTCATGTGGGTCTAGGAAAAGGTGATTTGGAGTGCTGGCGACACTAAGCTGAAAACATTCTTAACTACTGAACCTTTTCTTCTTCATCTCTTGTGCTGGCCACAGTTCTACTGGATACATCTGCACCACTAAATTAAATGTGCCATGGATCATTCGTCGGACCTGAGGCCAGCTGGCACTGGGTAGCTCATATCAGTCCATAGAGCTAAGCCCTCTTCCCTCCCAGAAGAGAGTAGCCAAGTCCAAACAGTCTATTAGGAACGATCCCCTGTCCCTGGTGACTCCCTAGCTCTGCCCAGGCACAGTTGGCACAGTCCAAAACCAAGTTAGGGATCATGCTAACAATTAACAGTATAGTTATTCAGAGAGCTCTTGAACCCATGCCTGAACTGTTTAGCTTCCCAGCACAAACGTAGCAATTGTATTTCCAACAGGACTGAATAAATGATACTTTTGATATAGCCACAGTCTCCTCAAATAAAAAACAAATGCTTCATTCTCTCTGAAAAACAGAAAGGAATGACAAAAAAAAAAAAGAGATTAAATTAACTGTTTATCTGATACTATGTCAACCAGATAGGTTACAAAAGTTATGATTAGTAAACTGTGAGCAAAACCCCAGAGGGGTGGTAATTGCAAAGCGTGTATTCACTGATCCCAAAAGTATATTTTCTCCTATCGCTACCTGCAGTGATGAAGAACCTAATTTCAGACAGCAGTTGAGCTGGAAACACTGTCAAGAAGTTGCTGGAATAGCAGGTTCACTCTCAGAGAAATAAATTACCAACCACCAGCTGACCTGCAAAAAGTCAGTGATTGTGAGGGAGACTAGAATTGAGGTTTGGTGTACCAAATCCCCAGTTTGCCTGCCCAGAATTTACATAGCTGTGAACTGCCAGTCTTGGTAGGTCACTATTCTGCGAAGTGAGCTGCCTCATATAACATTTTTTATTTTCCATAGGGCTATAGGAAGTGCTCTTGCTGCTGATCAGAGTAGTTCTCTTTAGACTTGTATGCTAAAAATGACTGTGAGTCATCATCTACTGGGAAGAGATATAATAATAATAATAATATGACAATAAAACCTGCAGTTTTCTCTGCATTTCATCATGTTTCAAGAACTTAAAGGAAGACCTTGATTCTAAGGAGAAATAAAATACTTGATTACAAATAGAGCTGGATGGAAAACAGGTTTTCCAGCCTGTAAAACACTGAAATCAGTCTTTTGGTTCCAGACTGGGCAAAGTGCAGAACACATTATAAAGCCTTAAAGAGGAGGAACCCAAGGCACAGAAGAGCTAATGGCTAGGGCATTCATCCTGTGAAACAACATTTAAGAACATGCCATGAATCGGAGAGAGGAGGAATTTTATCTTGTTTGTCATACCTCAGGCGTATGTCCTAACCACTAGACTGTTAGCTTTCTCACATTTGGGCAAAGAAGTGTTCCCTTCAAAAATTTTTTCAGATGAATTGCTGGAAGCAATTAATTTCTACAGAAAGTCTGATTTAACTGAACTGGCATTTTCCAAACAGAAACAATCTTACCTTGCTCTTGCAATTGGTTCGCATTATCTTGGGGTGTTTGAAGAATTTCACTATGCAAAGTGCATTGCAACAGATACTTTATTCTGAAACACTGAAAAAATTGATTAGCTATAAATGTCAACACAATCAATAACTAATTTCTTTAATGCTGTGCAGAATGAAATTAATTAAAATAGCAAAGGGAACTGTTAGTTCTCTTTGTGTTCCTCAGGCAAAGATCATTAACAAAGTCTGTGAATAAAGACACAACAAAACATTTGTGCTCTACAACTGAATGGCAGTTACATTTTCAAAATTATTCATATTCTTCCTTATTCAGAATTATGAAGTATCTTCCAGTTCTGTGTTTCCTTTTTTTACTCCCTTTTACTTCCTCTGCAATACTGTTTCTTAGATTTCCAACAATCTGATCTCTTCTGTTTCTACAGAATATTAGTGGTTAATATTCCCTCAGTACTTCGATCTCTTTAGGTTTTATGTTATTTCAAGTGATATTCTACTGGAAGATCCATGTACTCAGATGAGAGATCTCCAAGAAACAACTGGGTAATTTCAGAAGTAATACAATCTAATTGTTAATGGCTGCTTTTTTTCTTTTTTTTTAATCTAGGCATGCTGGATTTTCTCTGCCCACGGTAAAGGAGACTTGTGCCATTCCCATTAGTAGAAGGAAGGAAGAATCCTGAAACATTATTCATTCAAAATAGACAGTAAAGAGCTCTATTTCTGAGTCTAATAGTGTCTATCTCAGGACTTTCCAGGCCTTGTTTAACAGAAAAATCTTTATATACCTTAGAAGTGCTAGAATGAATAAATAGTTTCTAACAGTTATTATTTAAACATTTCTGTGTTCAGCAAACAGTACTTGTAGCGTATTTGAGACAATAAATACTATCTCAAAGGAAAATGTTCATATATTTCTCAGTCTCTTACATTATACAGGGCTAGCTATACTTAATTGACTATCACGATGATAATGCAAAATAAAAAAAAAAACCCACGTTGTTTCATCTGGTAAAGAAAGCAGTTTATTAATGTCTGCTTGCATGTGCATTTTTTAAACTTGCCCTAGTCTAGGGAACAGTTTAATGATACAATATTTTAAACCACTAAAAAAAAATAAAAGTTCCTAATTAATAAAAACCCAGGAAAAATGTTCCAGATAGATATTTGCACTGTATATTTTATAAAATTACTTTCTTGGTCATGTCACTGCTTTTTCAATAATTTAAATGCTCTCAGTAATGATGAAGCATTTATAGTTGTTGAAGAAGAACTGACAAATGAAATCCCTCCTTTCTGTTGCTCAGTTCCTTTTTTCATAATGGTTCAATATTTCAAGCTCGAAGGCATTGGAAGCAGTAAAGACAATGGGTATTTTAAAAATAATTTGTTTATGCCAGTCACTAGCATTAAATTTTATGTCATTCAAGTGACAATCTGTAATGTATTAGCAGTTCTATAAGACATTCCATGAATATTTAATAACTTTATTGTGATTCTTTCAAATACACGGCATTTTTACGAGTTTCCGTGTTTTTTGTCATTGTTGAAGTCAATAGTCTTGTCTAGTATATTTGCATTAAAAGCATTATATGCCATTTGCAGTCCACGCTGTTGTTTGCAAGAATGTCAACATTAACAATGTCATCATATTTTTATGTAAGCTATACTGACCTCAATTAAGCGAACAGGGAAAGAAGATCATGATTAGATTAAACAACCACAGTGAAGGAGTGAGCATTTCATGCTTAAATCAAAGTTTCTGCTTGTTTTGACAGAATCAAACATTAAAGGATTCCTGTCAATAATCGTAACAAGTCTAGTGTATTGGCAAGTATGTTTTGCAAAATAAAGTATATGAAATCAAATTGTATCAGTATCAGCTCAGTATTGTGACTCCAGCGGTGTCTGTTATCAGAAAATAAGATCAGGTTCTTGGCCTCTATGTTCTCTCAGGGACTTACATTTACTTTTCTTTAATTAGAAGTCGTTCTTGCACTGGCATGATGGAAAAGTGTATCTGAAAGTTTCCAGTATCATTACTTTTAGCACATTTTGAATATTCTAAATCTTTAAATTTTGCAAAACTTGAGTTTTACTGGGCAACATATGCAGAAATATGCATGTCCTTTTTTTTGCCGGCTCTGAATAAGTCTTCATTCTTGCAAATGTGACATACTAAATTAGATATTTAATATCTGCTGGGCACCTGGCCAGTTTGCTTCTTTCACTGCAATTACAGTTTTGGCAAGTTTTTGACACATCTATGCAACCATGCTTATGGCTGGCATATAGTAAAACATTACATATGGTAAATTATTATTAATGATCAGCACTTAAGTAGGTCTTCAAAATCCTTCATGCATATTAACTGATTAATACACAGCACTTGCATTGGAAGTGTAACGTCTTCATAGTAAAGTCACAATGTACTGCTAGAAAGTTGTGCTGTAATTCTATAGAGCTGAATGATATTTTTTATTTGGTATGAGCATCTGTTTTTCCCAACTGTTCCAAAACACAGTCAAAACTTACTTGCGTTATTTGCAAAGCAACTAATCAAGAATAATCAATTCCTTCTATTTAAAGTAATTAAGAGTAAATTCGTACAAACTGAACCAAATTATAAATCTACTGACTTTAATTACGGGCCAGATTTCTTCTCTAAGGTTAATTCTGAGTTTAGGCCTAGGAAAACCACTCTAATCTCTTTCTGCCTATTAATTACAAACTTCAACCAGAAAATATATTAATCAGATTTTCCTGAAGGAATACATTACCTGACAACTAGATGGGTCAACCTATTCCTATAATGCTTCTGTGCTTCCAAACCCAAAACATACTGTTTTCTTGTTTAGGCTACTATAACCCTCTCCAGCTTCTTTCTATAGTAATAGAGAACATTTGCAATGTAAGTAAAAAATGCAAATGTCTATACATGTCTGTATGCATAGAAACCTGCAAAACTGACAATTGCAAAGTCAAGCTTTCCAAACTAAAACAATGCCATGAATAAGGCTGCCTATGCACTCACAATGCAGCTCTGCATAACATATCCAGTATAGCAAATCCTTATTTAAGCTCCTTGTAAATTTTAGTTAACATAATATTTTTCAATAAAACCAGAAGCTCAGTCCACAAGATGGACGGTGTTTACTTCCTGAGCAGCTATTTAATATCTTGCCTTTCCTTATTGTTCTTCATGGAGTCCTGCGCTCTGTTTACCGCATGCGATTAAAACTCGTCTCAGTTAAAGACATGTTTGCTCACAGGCTTTTCTTCCATTTTCCCCACTGCCATATTTGAAAGTTTGTTAATACTATGCACTATCATCCCAATATAGTGAGCTAAACAATTAAGTGTTAGTATTACAGATAAGGAACTGAGATAGCCAGAGCTCAAAGTGCTCCTTAATTTTGCTTGAGAAGTCCTCAATGTTTAGAAGTATGCAGCTCTACATAGGGCTATGTGTTCAAAGACCATTTAGCAATGTCTTTGCAGAAAATTCATTCAGAAGAAAAAGTGTAATGCAACTCTTTATCAATACAAAGAAACTCTAAGGCATAACCAGGAAGGACTTTTGTAGTTCCTACTTTTAAAGACAAAACTTAATTGGGTTACTCACAAGGTAGTCTTTGTGTGGTCTCTGACCACACATGCTATGTGTCCATCAACTTCTATAACAAATGATGCAAGATCCTACAGGCAACATTTTTCGTTACACAACTTTGATTTTTAGCCTGCACACTAAATGAAAGCCTGGGGGAAAGCTATTTTAAAGGCTTTTTTGAAATCTCAGTTATGATACTTATATTTGACGACTATGTTCTAGACCACTGATAGTTACGTGAAAATACTGGTTTACCTCCATTTGTGAATTTGACAGACATGGTGTGAAATGCTTAGTTTACAATAACTCTTACGTTAACATAAATTGAAGAACACAACTTTAAATTTATTTATTGAATACAGCAGTAGTACAAGAAATATATAGGAATACATATAGTTATATAAGAACTAAGCTTATATCACATTCTTCATTAATAATCACATCTGGAAACCTAAGAACTTGTGCAACTAATATAATTTCCTTAAAAATATGATGCTATTTGATCTGTAATGTAACTTCACATGATCATACACGTATGGCTTCACGAGGGGCAAATCGTGCCTGACAAATTTGGTGACCTTCTACGACAGGGCCACAGCGTTGGTGGATAAAGGAAGGGCAACAGACATTATTTACCTGGACTTGTGCAAAGCCTTTGACACTGTTCTGAACAACATCCTTGACTCTAAGTTGGAAAGACACAGATTCGATGGAAGGACCACTCGCTGGGTAAGGAATTGGCTGTATGGTCACACTCAAAGAATTGTGGTCAATGGCTCAATGTCCAAGTGGAGTCCAGTGATGAGTGGTGTTCCACAGGGGTTGGTATTGGGACCAGTGTTCTTCAATACCTTTGTCAGCGACATGGACTGTGGGGTTGAGTGCACTCTCAAAAAGTTTGCCAACAACACCAAGCTGTGTGGTGTGGTCGACACGCTGGAGGGAAGGGATGCCATCCAGAGGGACCTTGCCAGCCTTCAGAGGTGGCCCCATGCCAACCTCAAGAAGTTCAACGAGGCCAAGTGCAAGGTCCTGCACGTGGGTCGAGGCAATCCCAAGCACAATCACAGGCTGGGCAGAGAATGGATTGAGAGCAGCCCTGAGGAGAAGTACCTGGGGTGCTCAACATGAGCCAGCGGTGTGCGCTTGCAGCCCAGAAAGCCAACCATGTCCTGGGCTGCATCAAGAGAAGCATGGGTAGCAGGTCGAAGGAGGTGTTTCTCTGCCTCCACTCTGCTCTCATGAGAACCCACCCGGAGTACCTCATTCAGCTGTGGGCCCCCCAACATAAAAAAGACATGGATCTGTTGGAACAAGTCCAGAGGATGGGCACAAAGAAGGTCAGAGGGCTGGAGTACCTCGCCTATGAGGACAGGTTGAGAGAATTGGGGTTGTTCAGCCTGGAGAAGAGAAGGCTTCCGGGAGACCTTATAGCAGCCTTCTAGTACTTAAAGGGGGCCTACAAGAGAGACGGAGAAACACTCTTTATCAGGGAGTGTAGTGACAGGACAAGGGGTAACGGCTTTAAGCTGAAAGAGGGTAGATTTAGATTAGATATTAGGAGGAAGTTTTTTACGGTGTGGGTGGTGAGGCACTGGAACAGGTTGCCCAGGGAAGTTGTGGATGCCCCATCCCTGTAAGTGTTCAAGGCCAGGCTGGATGAGGCTTTGAGCAACCTGGTCTAGTGGAGGGTGTCCCTGCCCATGGCAGGGAGGTAGGAACTTGATGATCTTTAAGGTCTCTTCCAACCCAAACCATTCTATGATTCTATGTAATACAGCAAGATGGATTCTTTGTCATAACAAAGAAAAAGGTTAAGATCTCATTATTAGGTGTACAGTTTTCCTTAATAACACTGCACCCTTTAAAATATTTTTTTTCAATATATTCAGTCACTTGGCATTTAAGAAGGACAAAAAAAAAAGGAGAGGAAGAAAATTGTTTATGTCTGTTTAGGTTTCAACAATGAATTTCAGGCAGTTTATGCCATGATTGATTGCTAATATGTAGTGCCTTTGTGTCTGTTTCGAGTTTCATAAAAACAGATGTGAAGAAGAATTTAAAATAAAAGTGAATCTAATCAGATTATCTTTTGCTGGTTTTCCCCTTTGCATTTCAGCCAAGTGCATAATGAAATTGGTCCAGTGGTCTGAGATCACATCTCTGCCACAGAGTTGAGAGAGTGGGTAAAAAAATTTTCCATTCAACTACCCTGACAGTAATAACTATTTTCCTCAAATCCTGCAATACTGCACATGACAAACAAAACACAGCAATGAAAAACAAACCTGTTGCTTCCTAGACACTACTCCAAAACTGGTTTTAAACATGTAAATAAAATTTCATGCAGTAGCAAGCACAGTGCTAAGTGTGACTTAATTAAAGCAAATATTGTCATTTCTGGAAGGAGGAATTTAATAAGATGATTTTAAATACACAATAAAGACAGAAATGTATTCTTTGGCAAAACAGACATAAGAATACTTGGGTGTATGTGAATTAAGTTTAGCAGAGCTACGTGTCATGGATCCCTGATTTGGGCCCCAGGTAGAAAAAGTTTTGAAGTTGTCCAATTTCAGAAAGATTTCTGCTACTCAAAAAAGGGCAAAAACCTGAGATATAAGTGAATCTGGAAAATAGTGCTTTGTATAAAGCAAAAGCTTATGAAAAGAGCTTCTCTCATGACATTTCTGATACATCCAAACTGGTACTTACAATCAGCTCTGTCAGCTTCAGACACTCAAATTTTACTTGGACACACAACCAGGTAGGCGAGTTCAAATGCGAGGAATTCCTTTTTAATCTGCTCATGCCCTGCTAGAACCTTCAAATAGATATTTTTTTTTCAGTTTTATCTTTTCTTACATCATAGGACATCTCTGATTTTTCACTGGATTTATATGCAGCTATGTCTTATATGCATAGAGTATAGGGAAGAACATATAAATATGTATCAGACATTTATTTTTATCTTTGAGATAGAGAACAAACTTGAAGAATCAAAACAGGGTGCTTCAGTTTTCTCTGTGTTATAATAAGCAGAACTAAAGATTCTGCTAGGTTAAGTTCATTTTACTAAACATTTTTATTGTGTCATTTTTCCAGTTTTTATAACTTCGCTAGATCACCAGGGCTGTAATGTTCCTTGCTGAAACTTTGCCTCAAGTTTTACTCTTACACAAAGTTTAGCAAAAACAAAGCCGGTTCTTTTAGAGAATTAAGACACAGAAAAACTTCTGAGCTTGTCAAACTTCATAGGAAAAATTTTACCTTTTTTGGAGTTCTAGCATTTTTGTAGTTCTGGATGAGGAAAGGAAAATTTAGTGATATGGAAAAATTGGGACAAAGGGATTTTCCATCTTCTTAAAAGCCATGCCAATGTTCCTGAAAAATACCTAAGTACTCTCTATAGATGAGGACAAAAATCACCATTTTCCAAATATACTTCCTCTCTTGAACACGAATTTGAGAACTACAAGACTTTTCCTTCAAGTCTAGGACCTAGTTTGGTGCCAAGAGTTGGAAAGGAGACTAGGAAACTTCCCTCAAGATCCTCCATAACCCTATCACAGTTACTTGATAGATGAGCAGAGCAAGTTCTGTAAGAAATCACCTGTTTTTATAAGTCCTCTTATTTTACAGAGGGTTAAGTACACACAGAACTGTCTCAAGAGTTAGCTTAAAAATCATAACAGTACAGGAGTGCAAAATTACACATTAATCTTAACAATTCTAGCTATATATAAAAATCAGATGGAAAATTTGGTTTTTTTGTCCATTAAGATAGAACTCGCATGACTTTTGTTAAGTGGGAAAGTGGAACTTTTCACAGTTCAAAACGTAGAAAATAATGTGAAGATACATGTGTTAAACACATCTATCGTGCACCTTTTTACAAAATTAATTGCACTACATTTGTCAAGGGGCACTTAGTCGGTTAGTGGGACTACAGCTAGTACTGTACAACAAAGCAGAAATCTGCTAGCATCTAAGGGGTTAAGGAGCACCAGGTCCACTGACAGCTGAACATCCTTGTGCCCTTTGTATCTTCACTTCAAAGATGTTTCCCAAGTTTTTGAGTGGCTTCCAAGAAATAAAAAGTCAGAATTAACTTCTTCCTATTGCAAAATAAGAATTTAGCCCATATAGTATACTTAGTGCTCTAAAATGTTCAAGGACCTCCAGCTATTACCTATGGATAAAGTGAGAAGACAAACATCCCAATACTGTCATCTGTTCCCTTTCCCAGTCCTATGTCTTAGAGCCTCCTCTGACTGCTCAGGGTATCAGTAGCGGCCAGAAATGACGATAAAGAGGAAGGAAGGAAAGAGGTAGCAGTTCTCCTAATACCTGTCATCACAGTTGACATAAAGTTTGTGTGATGATAACTTAAAAATCAATCTACAAAGGCATTCTTAAACTGCTGCATGCATGCACCATCAGAGACCCTTATTTAGCAAAGAAAAGTTGCAAATTAATAGCAGAACAGTCGCCTCTACGGCTTCTACATTTTGCCCAGCAAAATATTTACTATTATATGCAATATCTTATCAATTAATTGTACAGCAGATTATTAATATTCTGATTATTAAACACAATTGCCGGTAAGGCCTGCAGAAATTATAAATGAGTCAGCAAAGACTCCAGAGTCATCTTTTTGTGCTGTTGAATTTGTAGTATTAAAAATTTGCTGCATAGGTTAGTGGCATTTATAGTATCCCAGAATTGTCTTTAACAACCAGTTTTCTTATGACAAGTCATATCTTATGTTTTAATCTATCATGATAATTTCAGAAGAAAATGCAAGCTCTTCATGAATGATACCACCTAGGTACTGAGGGCTGGGGAGCAGCTCTGTGGAAAAGGACCTTGGAGTCTGGTGGACAGCAAGCTGAGCATCAGCCTACAGTGCCTGGCAGCAGAGGGACAACCACCTCCTAGGCTGCATCAGCAGTATCAGATCCGATATGTTGAAGGAAGGGATTGTCTTCCTCTACTCAACACTTGTCAGACCATCAGACCACAGATAGAGTACTGTGTCCAGTTTTGGATCCCCTAGTATGAGACAGTTATCAATAAATAGGAGTAAGTTCAGTGGAGGGCTTGGAACACTTGCCCTGTGAGGAGAGGTTGAGGGAACACAACTTATTAAGCCTGGAGAAACAGTGACTTCAGGAGGACAAAACAGCTGTCCCTTTAGCAAGTATGATCTAGCTATCATCTAGTTCTCTGTGGCAGGAGGACAAGAGACAGCATGCAAAAACTGAAACAGGAGTGGTTTGGATTGGGTGTAAGGAGAATTTTTTCCCTTTGAGGACAGTCAAGCATTGAATGGAGTTACTCAGGGAAGGTGTGCAGCTTCTGTCTGTCCTTGGAGGTTTTAAAGACATGACTGCATAAAGCCTTTAGCTACTTGTGTCTGAGCTCACATTGACCCTGCTTTGAGCAGGATCTCCTGAGGTCCCTTCCAATGTGAGCTGTCCTATGATTGTTGTACTCTTCCACTCTTTGGATAGTTAAGGACCAGAATGCAGTGCCTTGGGATGATGGGGGATTTCTACCCTGGAAGATTTTAAAGGGAGTAAGTGGGAAAAGGAGGAGTTCAGCAAACAAACACCTCTCGGGAATGCGTTAAATGGCTTTGTGCTGGGATTGGGACATAGATCCATAGACTTTCAACACTTAAAGTGGGCCTCCAGAAAAGACGGGGACGGACTTTTTAATAGGGCTTGTGGAGATATGACAAGGAGTAATGGTTTTAAACTAAAAGATGGTAGATTTAGATTAGATATAAGAAAGAATTTTTTTTACGATGAGGGTAATGAAACACCGAAACAGGTTGACCACAGAGGTTGTAGATGCCTCATCCCTGGGAGCATTCAAGGTCAGGTTGGATGGGGCTCTGAGAAACCTGATCTAGTTGAAGATGCCCCTGCCCATTGCAGGTGGGGATTGGACTAGATGACCTTTAAAAGTCCCTTCCAACCCAAGTCATGATTCTAGACTACATGAGTTATATGGGTTGCTTCTAATGCCAATTGCAAAGTAAAACTCTCACAAATTGTGAATTCTTTAAGACAAATAAATGACTAAAATTATATCAGTACCACTTCAGGTTCAAAATAACACCAGCAAGCTGGAGCTTATGCTGTATAACTCACTCCCTCAGAAGCCTGAAGAATCTCTTCAGTGGGTTAATGCTTTCTTAGCTGCATCTCTATTTTCTGATATAAATCAGAATATGCTATATCAAATTTCAGATAAGATGCAGTACAATGATGTTTCTCAGCCTCCTGTCTACAGACTGCTCATGGTGTATAAGACATCAGACAGCCATCAAAAAAAAAAGGTTGCAGAAATGGCAGCAATGTTTAGATACATAAGGTCACATACGCATACACACACAACACACACATGCATGGGCACACATAGTTTTTTTTTCAAAGGATGCATATTGGTGCTGCCTGCTCCAGCACACCTGAGTAGTTTCTCCCAGCTGCTGTTTTTATCTGCAGGTAGGCACTATTAAATGGTTAAATCTGCAGGCAAGTCACATTAAACAGTATCCAGTCTCAATAGTTTCAGTGGAAATGTTTGCAGCTGTAGCACTTACAGTTTGATACCAGAAAACAATAGAGAAGATATTTTCCTAAATGATAAGTATTTTATTCATCATTCTCTCTAAACCTGCTGACTCATTAAACGATCCTAAGATGCAAGATGTTTTGCAGATGTGTTTCATAATGTCTAGGCAAAACAGAAAAAAAGTTGACACTTTCCTGTCCAGCCTGAGAAATGGTTTCTAGGTCATGTTATCAATATCAAGTGATGATACATCATACTGCTGTTAAGCTTACTAAAAGAAAACTGTTCTGTGTATCACTGTGTTTATGCTCTCAGATGACCACAGTCATCAACAGAAAGCAAACCAGCATAATTATCTGCCCTATGCTGCCTTGAGAAAGCCACAAATTCTTTTGGCCCCTGGGGTCAGACAGCAAATAAATTTTCCTTAGAACTGAGCTAGAATTTTTACTTGCTTTGATTTACATAGGAGAACAGTTTACTCACTAGTATAAATTCTTACAATTTGTATAACCTTGATGGCCTTTTTTTGTGTGTAAGTGGCGAAGAGAGTTCTTTTGTTTGCTTTCAAGTTAACAGATTTTTTTTTACTTCTGTATGTTTGATACACAAAGAAATGTGAACCATGCAACCTTCTCTGTGGCTTTTATCCTTTGTAAAGGTTACATTCATGAGATCTAGCATTGTAACTATAGCAGAACACGATATGTTATTCAGCTGGGATTCTTGAAGTCAAGTTGTTTACAGTTCTCTTGTGCGCTTGTAGTCTCAGCCCATAGGTCTGTTTATACTGATTTTGCCAAGCTGAAAGCAATTCTGTCACTGTGCCATAGGCTTCTACGTAAGACTTAGCATTGCAGTGAGTTGAGTCAGTGGTATTGGCAAACAACCAGATTTCATTACTGCCTCAGGTTTTCTGGCTTAGCTAGTGTCCAGGTCAGAGTGCTATAAAAGATGTAGCAAAGAAAGGCTGCGTCTTTTCAAATGTAGTTTATTAAAGTTGTTATTTGCCCAGAACATTAGGCGAATATAAACCTTTCTGACTAAATTCATTGCATGTGTAATACAGTTGTAAACCCCTGATTTAGATACCTAAGAATCACATAAGAATTTTCTCATCTTTGCTAAAACTAAAAAGGTAAAACCTATGAAAATGGAGAAGAGCAGGATCCTTTTCCAAGTTTCCTAATTATTGATTCCTTCTCTGTAGAATAAAAGGTTGTAAGGAACGTATAGTCTGGATTTAACCCACAACTTTTTTAAAAATTAAGCAAGTATCACTGACTGTGATGGGACATTGTCTCTTACATGTTCATTGTGTAAAATCTTGTCCCTTAAATTTAATAATGCTTATGCACTTCTACATTTAATGATTCCTACTGATTATACTAGCAGTTTCCACATTAGCTTTTCTTGATCAGAGAATCAGAGAATCATAGAATCATTAAGGTTGGAAAAGACCTCAAGGATCATCAAGTCCAACTCAACACCACCTAACTCACTAAACCATGTCCCTGAACACCATATCTACGTGTTTCTGTGCTTCAGTCAGTCTGAAAACTTTGACATTTCTCCTAGCAAATTCAAAAGAAATGCTCCCACAGCTCCCCTTACTGTCTCTCATGGTGGTATTTGGAGCAAAAAGTTTAAATCTCTGCCATGAAAGAAGTTTTAAGCGTCTTTAAGCAGTTTTAAGTACATTGTAAGCATCTGGAATGTTAAGAGGTAAAACGAAAGTTTTGATAGAATTTTGAAGTCTTTAGAAGTAAAGCAAACTGATAAGAGATTGAATGTGTTTGCATCAAAACATGCTGGAGAGAGAACCAGGCATGTTCCTGAAGCTCTGACGTGCCAAATCAATTAAAGTAGCCAGTATGGTACAAAATGTTCATATACGTAAAACTAACCTTTCAATTGTTCTTGAGCTGAGTGCCTCACATTACTTTGGCTCCTGTGCCGTAGCTCTCTTGTTGGAAATCGCAAAATGCATATTGGGCAAAGTACAGCTTGAACTACAGAGCAGCCTGTCCCGGGAAACAGAGAGGACAAAAGGGAAATAGAAAGGGTTACCTAATTCTTTAATTTTGTTTAAATTGCTCCCCTTGCTTTTCGTCACTTCTGCCTTTCTCCCAAATGGTATATTCTTTAAGAAAGGTTTTGCCTATACAAAAGCACAATTAGATAGCACATTACCAGCTCACCAGCTCTGATAATTTTAAAGTAACACAGGTGGCATAAGGCAAAAAATTAATCACTTAAGGAAAAAAAAAAGTAAAAAGGTAAATCTTTAAATCCCAAAGTTAATGAGGTTGCAAAAAGACTCATGTAAAATCATACTCTTACTTGATAGTTTTGAATGCACTTTTTTACCGTTATATGTACATATTCCAGATCCTCATAAAAGATTGATGCCTAGCTCTTTTGGAAAAAGTAATGTCTCTGAAGTATCATTCCCACTAGTATTTCATCACACATCCATGCTGATAAGTAGCTGGGCTGAATATTTTTGGTGTATAGTGTCGCCAAAAGGGAATCCTACTGTGCTCTTTCTAGTCAAGTATGGTTTTACTCCATAAATTATGGGTGCTGCAAATGTGGTGTATTTCCAAATAGTTTACATGTAAACATACTAATCAGCAAAGTACCCCGTCCCAAACTGTGTCAGAATCTGTCTAAAAACTGGCAACTGGAATAGTACTGACAGAAGTTGACACTACTGAGAAGCACAGGTGGGACACTGGTATGGGTGGGGTTGTAGGGTGGTATCTGAGTCCCGCAACATATATGAAGCACGATGCTGCCATGACCAGCAGTTATTGTCAATATCATTAATTAAACTTTTAGACATTTTTCACATTACTGGTTGACTACTCCCTTGTGCTTCCCAAATACTTTGAACTAATAACACTGAGGTATGAAATGTTTGTTTCTGTTTTCAAGGGATGACTTAAATAACACACTACTTCTTTGATCAGTTTTGTTGCCTGAACATGAGCCTTCAGCTGAATTTCAGATGTTCTGGGGTATTTGCAACTGCAAATTCAGAAAAGCACAGACCGCTATAGGTTCTGTGACAAATATGATATACAGATATTTAAAAGTATTTCAAACGGCACTCCATATAGGTAGTAATATTAAGCCCTCTACTTCCAGATATGAAAACAAACTTCTTAAACTGAAGCTTGTCATCAGAGCAACTTCTATCATCTTGAGACACCTAGAAGAATTCCAGTACTTCTGAATGGGCCATGTGAGATGACTCCCACCCAAATGCTGCTGCTTTGTAGCATCGTGAAGGACTCCATCCCTCCAGGCAGAGCATCAAAAGTGACTGAAGACATCCCACAAGAAACATACATCCTTCTTTTGATCAGTCTTAGAAACAAAAACAGAGACATACAGAGGCCCAGATTTGTATTCATTGTGATTAGAAATAAATTTGGATTCGCAATATATTTGCATAAGAGTGTGGTTAAAAGTGAAGAGATGAATTTGAAGAAGACAGGAATTTTGTGGTTTTAACACAAGCAGAAACTGTCTAGTTTACATACCAAAATTAATTTAAGACACTTGCATAAGATTAACATCATCTAATTTCAGTTAGCTGAAAGTTGTATGTCTGATTTAAATTGTTCATATAGACTCCTCTCTGAAATAGAACAGAAAAAAAAAACAAATTGGTATGTCCAGAAAGCAATCTATCTCACCTGAGACACAATTTATCTGAGAAAAATCACTATCTGAAGATTATTTTTTTAGTTTTTAGCTATAGAAGAAACTTAGACATATTGTCCAGATTAGACATCAGACTTTCGAATGGCTGAAGATAGGTGAGATTAAACCACTCCTGTGTGTTTTATCTAGACAAGCCTCATTCTACCCAAGCAAAAATTAAAAATCCTACCTCTAACACATTTATTAAAAGGGAGACAGTGAACACATTAAACTCTGTTAGAAGCTTTTAATACAGTCTGTGACTGCATGCGGATTAATTGGTCGTGAGTGATGGGGAATGCTCACCTTTGCAGTAGCAACATGATCATTTTTCAAGGTCATGCCAATATGCTACTGTAAATACCTGATTTGTTTTTATTAAAATAAGGACATGGCAAGCAGATTACACTGTTTTGAATAGATAACAATACAGCACCTATATATTTCAAAAGTTAGATGCATACATCTTGAATTTACTTTATGCTTTACAAAATTGTTAGCTGTTATGGGAAGATGTTATGGTGGAGGAGAAGCCAACTCAATTAAAATAGAATTCAGACTTTCCAGAGAACCCAAAATAAGTTTATTTATAAATGCAAAGACTCCATAAGAATCGTATTTTTCTGAGATGTCAGTGTAGAAGAGATTAAACAGTCTTAACCTCCAAACCATATATGCTATACTGTGTCTGCCTTTAAAGCCATTGAGGGGAGATTCAGTGACCCACACACAGATCCACATCTTGGAGGTACAGCTGAACAAGATATAACTTGTCTCACTATATCTGTCAAAAAGATATAACAGTACTCTATTTGTGCAAGAGTCATAAAGAGTTCTAATTTCTATTTACAGATAATTTAAAACTTGATTCCAGTTATACTATAACACAAGGAAAAATAAAACGGAGACTTTATTTTCCTCTATAAACTTTTTTCTGGAAAGACATGAACACAAGAAAGTAAGAAAAATCAAAACTAATTTTCTCAGTTCTTTTAAATTGTTGTAATTTGCATTACAACAGTTTGGAAAGAGACAGCTGAAACTGATATAAACCATAATTTACAATTCTACAGTTCTATCTCATCAGGAATGAGGGAGATTGTCATCTGGAAGAGAAAGCCTGTACATTGCACACAGCCAAAGGGTGATAAGTCAGAATGTAAATAGACCCTACAAAGGAGCTTCAGAGATTCTTCTAGTTGAAAAAATAGTTTCTAATCCCATTGGAATGGCTGAACACTACTGCCTATCCCAAAACAGCTCCATTACACGAGAATGGTGCAGAGAAAGGGGTCATTTTTGAAATCTGTTTTTACTAAGATCATAAGATCCTCAGAGCACCTGTGTGATATTACTCTGCATGAACGCAATGAGATTATTGTTACAGAAACCATGCAGGAATAGTAAAACTGTAGCATAAATAAGGAACATTCCCTCAAACATAAAACCAAACATTATAGTTAAAAAAAAAGGCAGGGATTGTTTTGCCCCAATCTTAACAGCATTGATCTCCTGACAAGACAAAATATTTACCTGTAAAAAACAACCCCTGAATACTCTCAGGCAAAGGAGAAGCAAAATTTTTAATTTCTGCAAGATGATTAGAGTGATAGCTGCAGCAGACAGACATAATATAATTCTGAGGAGACCATAAACTTGAGGGTAAAAGCCAAGTTTAGGTGAGGCAGTACAGGTCTCTTACTTTAAAACTGTTTTTCCGGGTGCTGGTTATTTTGGCAAATAAAGATATTTAGAATAGACTTCATCTGAATCATTACTACAAGTGCTACCTCCAGAATTCTGAACCAAATCTTTTGCTGATGCTTAGTCTTCTGGCTAAAAGAACGTTAAAATTCAGAGTCTGACTGCAATTTAATGTTATAACTCAACAGAAACAAAAAAAAATAGTGAGAAAGAGTAGTAAAGGACAAACACTTGAAATAAGCAAGAGATCATTTGGAAGAAAGGCACAGAGGCAAGAATAGAGATTTTTCCAACAGTTAGGGTTAAAAAGTACATCAAGAACAAGGTGTTACAAGACAGAATAAGAACCAAAAGATAACAAAGCACAGGCAGAGAAACGGAAATTCTCAGGAAGTTCTAGAAGTTTAAAGCCTTAAAAGCTTCAATAAGCTTAGGTATTTGGATGCTTATCTGAACTCATACGCTGAATCTCCTGAAGATTTTTACAGTATTTGTAACAGGTTGGAGGTCATCCAGGAGATGACATCTTTCTCTGTATATTGTCAAACTATTCCTTGGAACAACACAGGCATAAGTAGGGTATAAATAGACTTTTAAAAAATACTTTTTTAATTAACAGCTATCATAAACTACATGGTATTTTGACCATTAGACTGTAAGAATGGACAGACCAATTTTTACCTACCCTGTATACCATCAACTTAAGGATGTCTGGTTTATTACTTTTCCTGTGATACAAGATGAAAAAAAAAATAGTGTATGTCTTGAGAAAGCTTGATTGCTTCTCTTTGTGTTGGCACATGACTACACTGGTTCTAATGTATTCTTGCTTAACTGTCTTAACTATAGCATTGTAAGCTAAATTGGAGTTAGTATATCATCTCTTCTTGATTACATTTCATTTGCAAAAAGAATATCCCGCACAATTTTAATTATGTAAAGGTGTTACGTATCTTTCTTGCCTGCTTAAACTGTACATTTATTCAAGTGCATTAACTATAATTACCGTACTGGCTCCTTGTACCAAAATATCAGAAAACTATGGTTTTATGTTTGTGGGATATACACTATTCCATACTTCAGCTATCGTATGAGGCTGATTTAGGTACATGTAAGTATGAAACAGCAATTAAGTCTTAACATTGTGGCAGCTTTAAAGGAATAGATTTTTATTCTTCAAAAATCATAAAGAAAATAATTTAAAAATCATCTTCTATAAACTGAAGAGGTTTTGAGCAAGGACACCTGGTGATTAATCCCTCTCACAAACATGAATTCCCACGGTTATAACTGAGCACTTAAAAGGGTCTGAAAGTCCAATTAAAAGCAGTATCATGTTTATATTTCTCTTATCTTCCTGGAAATAGAGAGAGTATAGTTTCATATTCCAGTATATCTGTCTCCTCTTAAGGCTTTCCCCCCCCCCCCCCCCCACTTTTTCCCCTCTAGCCTTTCCTTCTCTTTATTTCTTCTTTCAAAAAATAAAAACAAGAAAACAGTATTACACATTTTTCTAAAACTGCATGAATTTTCTGGTAGTGAGTAGCTTCCAGTCTCAGAGGGCTAAAATTGAGGAACTGTGTTTGACTGAATGTAATTTATGTCACTGAATGAGGAGCTGTAAGGCGAACCTCTGACACCTTCCCTTCACCTGTGGTCTGAGGAGAAGTGAGAGTAAGTTAATTCATCCCATCTGAGGTAAAACCACTCTTTTATATATTTTGAAAGTAGGAAGACTAGAATCAAGGTTTCTACTCTCCTTCTCAGCTGTTTCTCCTACTCTCACTTTGCAGTAGGACATGTTAGATAAAGAGCCTTTTTTCTTTTCTCTTATGAGTGCTGCAGAGTAATCCTCATTTAGCTGAGGATAGCTTTGAAATGTTGTTACAGCCTTTTCTCACAGCAAAGATTCTTCGTATAAAAGCATGCCAGCATGTCAATAGCTTTCTATGAATCATCTCTCACTAAGTGTAAGTTCACACTAACTGTTATTATATACTAAGCAAAAGAGGAATTCCGGTTCCTAAAGATAACTTTAGATGGAGGTTGAAAAAGCTTCTTGCCTGTCCTCTAGTACTACTTAAAAATGCAGAATCTACTTCCTTCATTTTTTTAAATTTTTTCTATTCCTCCAGCAAAGGAAAAAAAAAAGACAAAAATAACTCTGCCAATAGAAATATCTTATGAGGTAATTTTAAGTATTAAAAAGCTCTATGATAATGTTGCTCTCTCAACGTCTGTGTAGTAATGTTAATAAACTATGGTTGCAAATTACTGAAAAATATGAGCAAACAAATTACATTTGATTTGGGAACAACAGTCTTTGGAAGAGTCTGTAAGAATTTGAGATGCTAGCAGTGTACAGTCACTGTTTATTCAGTGACCAGTTTGAGCAACCCATGGCGCTCACTTTGAGTTCTCTGCTGATAACTTGGTATGGTCCCACTGGGAACTTGACCTATTCACAAGCATATTTCCCTAAAAGATCCATGCCCTGTAGCTGAATGGTTGCTCTTGGACCCCAAAAGAAGCTATATCCTTCTAACTGGAATTGAGGGACCTCACAAGCTGCACAACAGATGCATTCTTCATATATGTAGAAACAAAGCATAACACATTCATTTCCACTATATTTTAAATAGGACAGATATGTCCTCATATGTCCTTCTTCTTATTGGTTTGTAGTTTGGGGTTTTTTTTAACTCTCATGTTGGGTTATTTTTCTTTGGGAGTAGAGGAAAGGTTTCATTCTCCTTGGGTCACATTTAAAAATAATACAAGCAGTACACCAGATGCTGCTTCTATTTGGATATTGAAAACATTAAGAATTTTAATAGAACATTTGAATTATCCTTTTCAAACTGAGTCCCTCGGCCCTACCTTGGGGCACTCCCAGGCCCTCTGTCAAACTTCACCATGTCACCCCAGGCTATCTCAGTGTTCAGGGCCCCTGTGATGTTTGTTGCCAGTACCTATCATCCTCAAGGATATTTGCATCTCAGGACCAAAGTTTTGAGCCTTGCAGGAGGTTGACTTGGAAAGACCACAGTTTTGCAGCAGTACTGCCGAAGGACTCCAGCAGAAGTGTGCTGCTCACCTTTCAGGGACATTGATGCAGTACCTCCTTCCCTCTTCC
This sequence comes from Pterocles orientalis, assembly GCA_011057875.1. Lineage (NCBI taxonomy): Eukaryota > Metazoa > Chordata > Aves > Pterocliformes > Pteroclidae > Pterocles > Pterocles orientalis. Next base: position 534,104 of record WKFP01015068.1, on the reverse strand, counting down.
TGAAATGCTGTTGGCGCCCTTCTTTCCTCTGCTTCCGAGCCACTTCAAGAAAAATGAAAGCATAAAAGGCTACAAAAAGTCTTACAGCTTCATAGATACGTAATACGTGACAAATCAACTGTTAGAGCTGGCAGAATGTATAGAAGTGCTATAGTTACACGTGACATGTTCAAAGCTACATACTACATGTATTTTCAATAAGCACACATCCAGGGCAAATTCCATTGAATTTCTTGCTTTACAACAGCAAGGCTGAAAGCAAAAATAAACTTCTATTCTTTGTCTAGAGTCTTCTAGATGCTAAGAGAGAACCTAGTTGACTGGCAAGTTAATCAGAGCAAATACAATAAGCCATCAGAACAGAACTGAACACCCACTCATACACCCCCACGTACTCTCACCCACGCACACGTACACATACTGGCCAAGTGAGACATTGCTTTTCTCTAAAATAAAATGGTATTTTGTTAGTTGGTATCCTGACCATGAGACATTACACCTTAGCATACAACTTACCTTCATTTCAAGTTATTGTACAAGTATAGATACACACTGTAGATTACTCTGATGCAGACACTACTTTACATATTGTGGAGGCACATACTTATAATTGTCACAAACTGGTGATGATTTTATTCCCTGAGAATAAACATTGGTAGCACAAATGTTTTTTGAACAAAAAGTTCAAAATTTGGAGTCTTTTTCTAAATTTAACACATCCATTTCAATGCTTCTCCAGTTTGCCTGTCCACAAGCCACCCCTGAGTATACCTGTGTTTGGAAAGGTAACTCAACAAGCTCAGCACATCTTTATAAAAGCACAAAATCCAGCATTTTAGATCTAAAAAAACCCAAAAACCAACCCTAAAACCAAAACAGGAAAAGGTTGCTTTCAAATACAAATAAAAACAGTCTTGTTCTTGATTGAAAAAAACACATATATCAGCAGGAAGCCACTATATGCAGGAACCTTATCATCAATTTCTACTCCACATACATGTAGTAAGCTACTTTTATTTAAAAAGTGTTGCCAAAATAAAAAATTAAATATTCTGCTTTTGTAATACTGTATGTGACTCAGTTCAGGTTTTTTCCTAATTGAGTATGTTATTAAATATAAAACCTACCCATATAACTTGACTACACATAGCTCTTTATGAAAGAAACTTATTTTTAATAACTTTCCAAACATACATCTGCATTTTTATATATAGAGATGTCAAAGTACATCAGTAAATTCCTCAGCTGTCTTCCCACAAATGAGAAAAGAATATACAAGGCGCGAATCTGGCTCTTGTGATCTACTGTACACCAAGCTAAAGTCAGACAGTTTGTCTGACTCTTGGGAACGTGCCTACTTCTTTTGAGGGAATGCCAACACAAATGGGAGAACATGAACTGGAGAAAATGATATGAAATTTTACACAGAAATTGAGAATAAAAGGCTTCAGGGGAAGTACCTACCTTGTAAGAAAGATTTCAGGGATGGAATAAATGCCATTATCACAAAGCAAGTGGACTTTCAGGATCCAGGGGTTTTGCTGTAAACATAAGCAACCCCAAATGAGGGGAATTATTTAGCTCCTCCATGTCAGCATGAGGGATGACACTTGCAAAAGGAGAGGAAGAATATATCCCCAGCTTTCTCCAGAGTGGGAGTTAGCTGCTCCTCTCTTCCTCACTGCCATTTCCTTATTTTGCTTTGTGAGAACTTAATGCACTGAAACTTGGCTACCTACATTATGTTGAATTTCTTGTTCTAGAAACTGTTTTGATCAGTGGATCAGTTAACCCTGTATTCCAACTGATACTAATTTAAATCTACTGTTCAGCTGTCAGATATCAATGGACTCAGAAGCGTATGTTCAGAATTAAATCTTGTCTTCAAAAAAAAAACCCACAAAAACCTAGCATGTAAAACAGAATAAAAATAGTATTTCTCAACTCTTCTCAATTTCACAGAAGAGCTGAAGTGACTGGCAGAAAAAGGTTAATAGAGTTACATCTGTTTTAAAGAGGACAGGGAAGGAAGTTTCTTTACCCAGAATCACGCAGCAAATCAATTATGAACAGGGAATTGAGTCTTGACTCTAAAATCCAAGCTCATAATTGAAAAGAGTGCTTACAGTACATATATAATAACAGATCTCTTTTTCAACTAGTTGATTAGCTTGATTAAACCTTTATGACAATCTTTTAATTCTGGAGTTTAGAAATCATCTCCAAATAACAACATCTCACATTTCATGGAAGAATATCAGAATTCAGTATTTATAGAAACCAGAATACTTGCAATACTGCAACAGTGCAAAAGTCACTTGTATTGTTTATGGCCAAAGAGAGACAATTTTATTAAAAGATAACAAAAGAGGAGAACAGTAACATGACTCATCATTTAAACCCTACCACAGTAAGAAAAAAAACCAACCAAACAAAAAAAAAAACAAACAACAAATAAAGGAAAAGAGTACTTGCATTTGGGAACATGTAACTGTGCATCTGTCAAACTGTATTTTTTTCAGGTGAGACTATGGGCTGAGACTCCGACATATTTGAACATTATGGAAAAGAAGAAGGGGACAGATGTGTAAAAAAGGTGGATCTAGGTGTCTTGAGTCTTATCAAAAAGATAGGAAAATATTCAGAGTGGCAGTCTGACCTTATTAAATAGGTGAGCACTGTGTATTTCAGTCCGCAGAGGGCTTTCTGGATTCTGACAAGCATAGCACATCTGCCAGTGTTTTCAAGTTTCCCTTAAAGCCTAATATAACAGCTATTTTCCCTTAGCACCACCTTCTTCCTCCATTCTCACGTTCATTTATCTCTTTTTTGTGTTGCCTTCTGGTCTCAGCTTTTCAGCAAAACCCACTACCCTTGGGAAAAGTAGTGCAGAAACTGATGATTTATGAAAATGCCTCTAATCTGAGGATATATGCTGACATAAATTAGCCTCTTAAAAAAGCTACTCCAAGAACTGGATATCAGTATTCCTGTGATGAATATGCACGTAAAGAGACACATGATACTTTAAATTGAGAGGAAAACTGACTCTCTGTCTTAAGGAGTTTGCAGCTTGTATAAAGGAGAATATAGCACACATCCTCAAGAGTGAAAAGCCAAATTCAGGAATGATCAGAGTTTTAACAAAAAAGGAAAAGAAAATAATTATGGAGAGATATATATCTACAATCTCTTCCACTGATTTTACCAATTAGACATATACATTGTGCAAGATGGTCTACACATTTAACATTTCTAAATTCTATTTATTTTATTTTTTCCTAAAAATCTGACAGTCATTGGCAATGAAATTCACTGCACCTGTTACTTTAATTCTGATCACAAGGGGGAAGCAACATAATACCTGCTTGAAATCCTAGCATTACATACATAACCCATGTCTGCAAAGTTAAAACATTATTCTGGTGGGGGCGTGGAAAAAGCCGTTTAAGTTTTAACAAATAAATTCATAGGAATCACAATGTGCTGCTGGAAAGCTAAAGTGGTTAAAAGGCTAGATGTGTCAAGTAAATTGAATTATTCATTTACTACCACATAAGTGTAACCTTACATCTCCTATAAGACAGTCATACACATGAGCCTGGGAAGAGAGGTCAGATGCAAGAAAAATGACACCAATGCACTCCCACAGAATATACTACACGCTTATAAGCATTTTTTTCCTTTTTTAAAAAAGCTATCATGCCTGTTTTGCTTAATATGCCTCTGCTTTCTATGAAAGCCATGAATTCATTTCATAGTTTATCAAGCACTAAATATTTTACCACTTTGCTCACTAAATACAAACTATATGTGACAAATACCTAGTCATTTTCAAGGTATGAGGAAAGCAGTAAACATTTCCTATCCTTCTTCACTTCCCCTGTAAACTATTTTTCTTTTTTCCTCTGGCCACACTCATATCCTTGTACTGTCAGGGATAATATATATAGATCTATTTCAAGCATCCATAAGTACTCTGAATTATTCTTTTCCAGAATAGACAACCAGAAGCTATTATAAATGACAGCAAAACATGTGCAATTCCAAGTAATGTGTAACCACACTGAAAAGGCCTATACATAAAAAATAAAATAATCTTCAAGCTGCATAAATATGAAACTAAACCACATATAAAGTAATCTAGTACACCGCTATATATTGAATTTATTTCCAAATTTCAGAGCCAAAAGAAAGAATTATGGAGCATCTTTCTTTTTAAATACATTAAGCAGACACAGTCTGTTTTGCTAACAAAACAAGGGTTAGTTCCAGCTGAGCCTAAGTCTTACACTAGTCACGTTGTCCTGGTTTTGGCTGGGATAGAGTTAACACTCCATAGTAGCTACTGTGAGGCTGTGTTTTGGATTTGTGCTGAGGAGAAGGCTGATAATATACTGATGCTTAGAGCTGTTGCCAGGACATGAAACCAGGAGATGCCCCTATGGGTCTACAGCAATTATTTTGCAGATGTGTTTTAATTTGAATTGTCTGATATCATGGCATGTGTACATTACACTCCTTCACAGAAGCATTTTTTAGAAAGAAACTAATGTTCCTGTTAGGATCCTGAGTGTAGCAGTAGGCCTTAATTTCCCTGACGAGCCTCAGCTGGGACCTCCACCAATACTCTCTGCCCATTGGCCCTGGAGACCCATTTAAACTCAGGTGTAGGTCCCCTTATCGTTGTTGAGGCTATGTTGTAAGGGTACTGTTGTAAATTCCTCTGTTTCCATCTCTGCTTCCTGGATAGATGTTAGGGTTATGTTGTAGACCTGTCTCCTGCTCTTCCTGCTGGACTCCAATGGATTCATTGCCTTGTCTGGGACTTATGCTATTCAGATGTTGTGGGACTGCACCCTGTTGATCTGCTGCCTGTGCTGTGACCACCCTTGGCTCTTGTCTCATCCCCTTTTGTAGAGCAGCCCTGGTCCTGCTGCTACCTGACAGCATGTTTAAAAACTAGTGCTTAAGAACACAAACCCAGTGGTGTTGTATCTGAGCACTGTAGAAGAAACCAGACTTGTAATCCTGCTCCACTGCCTTTCAGAGTAGCCCCAAGTATATGCTGTCCTCCAGATATTGTCTTAGACAGTGCTGGTCGGCATAAGAAAAAACTGTGTCAAGAAGATAATGATGAAGAGGTTTAGATAATGATCATTCTAGTGTCTGTACTTAGTCCCTAGCTCTGCTGTAAACATGGATATATTTCTTACCTTTGAGTACAAATATGGGTACAAGTTACTCCTGGGGAGACTGTGATTGGACCCAACAGGAAAATTTTTCACATTGAGAACAATCAGATACTGGAATAACCTCCCCAGGGAAGTGGTGAATTCCCCAACATTGAACACTTTTAAGAGCCAGCTGAACAGGGTGCTGGGCCATCTTGTTTAGGCTGTGGTTTTGCCAAGAAAGTTTGGACTAGATGATCCTTCAAGCCCCTTCCAACCCGGTATTCTATGGTTTCATGATTCTATGAAATAGAAGAGAGGAAGTGGTGTTCTGCTCTATACCTTCCGGGGAGGTGCAGGATATGGGGTGGGCCAGGAAAACACAAGTAATGAATAATTGGCTGAGGGGCTGGTGTCGAGACAGGAACTTTGGGTTCTTTGACCATGGGGCAGTTTACTCAGCCCCTGGCCTGTTGTCAAGGGATGGAACTCATCTGTCTCATAGGGGGAAATGCATGCTAGCGCAGG
>WKFP01015068.1:504486-526667 GCA_011057875.1 Pterocles orientalis | reverse complement strand
GGAACAGGCTGCCCAGAGAGGTTGTGGAGTCTCCTTCTCTGGAGACATTCAAAGCCCGCCTGGATGCGTTCCTGTGCGATCTGATCTAGGTGTTCCTGCTCTGGCAGGGGGATTGGACTAGATGATCTTTCGAGGTCCCTTCCAATCCCTAACATTCTGTGATTCTGTGATTCTGTGATTCTGTGAAATATGGCTCTTATCTTGGTTGCTACACTAGAAAACCACTTGGAAGTGTCAATACAATCAATACTGCCTTCCCTTTCTCTTATTGAAACAGTAACTTTTTCATCTTCAGGGTATAATAGATGAAAAAGTCTTGCACAGAACAGAGTACTTTCCATAGATACGAGCATGATTTGATGTACTGATATATGTCTTGTATCAAAATTACACTAGCTTAATGGACTTTGAATTTAGATATCTAATAACCATTCCATCAGGAAAATGGATTCACTGGGAGATTTTTTCCAGCACAGAGCTCTCTATTGGCAGAGATGTGAATACAAGCATGAGGGTACTACAAAGAGGCCAGTTACAAAACCAAACCACAGGCAAAACAGACTTTGTTTGTTGGGTTTTTTTAACCTTGTATAAAGCAGTGTTATTTACAGTATTAGTTTAGAGCACACCCAAGCACAATTTTTCCAAAAGCAACTGTGTTGATCAGAATTTGTTTTAGAAGACATTCAAAGTCTGTTCTTTCCAAATAAAATGCATTTCCTCTGGTATTAGTGCTGAGTGGTAAAATAATAAAAGATAGGTATTAATTTAAAATCTTCAAAAACAGGACACGATAAAAAATGTCATTGGGTCCTACTGGAATATAAAGAACAGCGCGTTCTATCTGGAATTTCACCTCTTTCAAATAATCAATGACGGTTTCATTCACTTTTTTGCATGTTGACTCCAACTTATCAGCATCACTGAGTAAAGAATGTTAACTCAGTCACGCAGAGACAGTGATTTGTATTTAACACACTGGAACTTTGGATACGTTGATAGAGCCAACGTGCTTGCTAACATGATTCAATATACAGCATTTTGTTATTTATTGAAGCATTCATTACCATTCTGGTTTTATTACCAGCAAGTCATGGCTATGTTTAATAGATGTTTCTGTATTTTTCCCTACAGCAGCAGAGTCACAAATTTTGAAAGGGGCTAACAGATAATGCCTGAATTAATTCACTACACTGACACCTCTGCATTTAAGTTTTGGCTTTGGCTCAAATTGTAGAAAGTCTCATTTCGACCATATGGCTTGATTGTCATATTGTAATTAAGAAAATGGTGGGGGAGCATTTTATTAGACTGGTAACTGGCTCTGCACTCTTTCGAGAGTTTAGCAGGCCATTACATACGACATGGTAGAAACCAGTGTAACATAGAAAAAGGAGGCGGACAAAAACAGAAGAAAAGTGAGAAGCTCTGTAAAAGTCCTACCTTCACAGAGATGGCACATACTAGCTTGTTCCTTCTCCTTTGTTCCTACACATCAGAAATTGTCCTCTTTCTCCACTGTAAGTCTAAAGGAAGTCCTGGAGGGATGGTGAATAACTGTCTTGCTGTCCTAAAGCAAATAAATCCTTCCTCCCCCAAATGTAAAGTGTGCAAATTCTCTACTTTGAGAATTTTAGAGAGAGAGAGTTTTTCTTTCTCTCTTCCCTGCCACTGCTCAGGACACTTCAACCAGAATAAGGAAAATATGGCACTAATAGTTTCTCCTCCCAACTGCCTCAGTGCCCATTCATGCAACATGAACTCAGTCTAAAATCACTGCACAGTCGTGCCTTCCTTAGCACATACTTGGGCTTTGGCCTTTAGCTGTTCATCCTTCAATTTATGTTTAGATTCCTATTTATGTCATGTGGCAAGACCTCTTTCTAGCAGTACTGTCTGCATTTGTTGTTGAACAACTTTTCAAGCAGTGGTACCAGTGGCCATTATATACAATATATTCAAAAGATTAGCGTGACATTGTTTGTTAGACACCATAAGAAAGAACACTGTGAGAAGATTTCGCTATTCCTTTGTTGACATAAGAAGATGGTAGCTTTAAATTTTTATAATACTATAAGACCAGGGCCCTGCTATACTAACTCTTGTAAAACTTACAGATGAGAGAGATTATTTTCCAACCCAAAGAGATTACAGTCTGCATATCCAATACCAAATTTGTGATAGATACAAGATTAATCTTAGCATAATAGGCCATGTCATCAGTGCTCTGGAAAGTTAGTGGTTATCAGCCACTGAAATATTTTCACAGATAATTTAAAGAAGGTGATGGATTTCTGAGTAGTACAGGAAGTTCTTCCTAAGTATGAGAGGCAACATGACAAAAAGCATGAAGGTATTTGACATACAAGTGATCCAATCTGCCATCAGAGAGAGGCAGTACGTGCAGCTTGATGTAAACATGAGGATAATTCCAGAAGTGTCCTAATGATGATAACAATTTATGTTTGTGAGATGTAAGCAGATGTGCATAGCCATAATTGAAGAAGCTGGATAAAGGCAATCCCAACACAATCAGATTCCAATGAGCCTATTAATAAGAGCTTTGAAGTTTAGACACTGGCTTAGTAGATCTGTCCAAACATCTCTTAAGGGTTCATAGAACAGATTTATGTTGAGTTTTGTCCGTGTCTTTGAAATGCAAGCTTTGTGCCCTCACTACTGAAACAGAAAGTGTCATTGTCCTTTAGTCAGTTTGGTTATAAAAACAGCGAGGAAAATCAGAACTTTTTAATAGCATTATTGAAGTACAAACTTCAGAGAATATACCACGTGACTGTATTGGGTCTGGCTGATATGGAGTTAATTTCCCCACAGCAGCCCTCATAGGGCTCTGTCTATACTATCTCCTCTTCAACTTTCTTGTGTTTCCTGGACTGTTTCTAAACCTTTCGTATTTTTATCTTCATTAATAAGATCTAAGTACTCTGAAGAAGGCTGAAATTCTATAATTCAACCTCCTTTCATATGTCACTTATCAGAAAGGCAACTCCACATGGTCACGACTAGTGTGCCAACTTCTAATTTTTAGAGGGATAAGAACTCATGGGAAGATCAAAAGCAATTACTAACTCTTATTTTCAGGAACTTTCCAAGTTGTTTACTCAAACAGCATTACAATTTCCCCAAGCTGAAAAGTGAAAGAAAGCAATTCCTTCCATATGTCAGCTTTTTAACAATCAATTAAGTTAGCAAGAGCTCTGCCATCTGCACCTGCTCTAGTGACAGAATAGCACTCTTAGAGGGGAAGCATCTTCAGTTCGCATTCACCTGAATCACAAATAACTAAGAAGGTGAGCAGAGGAATCAAAGGGAATGAAAGAACAAGCAAGGTAAAGTCCCAGCTGGAGGAAAGGAGGAAAGAAGCAAAGATGAATCCTTTCATATCCAGCAGGAAGACATTAAATGTGAGGTGTTTCACCAGAGAGAAATAAACTTCAAACTTTCCATACTTGTAAAAGTGTAACTTCAGCTAAAACAAAAGGCCTCATTTACAAAGTTTACCCATACACAAATGTTGCCCGTACGCCGGTCAGATTCAGTTTTTCGAATGTGATATAAAACTTAAGCCTGAAGATAATGTAGCGTGAAGAGAGTACGCTAAACCAAGGCATCGATCCAAAGCTCAGGGGATCAGAGGTGAATTTACAGCCCTGTTGTAGGGATTTACCCTGTTGTAACTCTGCATGGGCTGCAATGGTGGGTATGGTGTTGTCATACTGGTCTGTTTAGGTTACCGACTGTTCTGGGAGAGTGCTATCTTTTGCACAAGAAAAAAAATCTACAGCTCACATTTTTCACCTAGATATATTGATCTTCTAAATTTCCAGAAAAACTTCCAGCTTTCTGTTGATAGCACACACCAAAGTGGTACTGATCCTCCAGCATACAGTCTCGGACTTGTCTGCTAGGCACTCACAGTATATATCTCTCTAGACCACACTTTTCTCACAAAACAGAGCTCACAAGAAAAAATACAGAAATAAGTACCTTTTTTATTTTTAGTTGTTTTATATAAATCACAGAATCACAGAATGTTAGGGATCGGAAGGGACCTCGAAAGATCATCTAGTCCAATCCCCCTGCCGGAGCAGGAACACCTAGATCAGATCGTACAGGAACACATCCAGGCGGGCTTTGAATGTCTCCAGAGAAAGAGACTCCACAACCTCTCTGGGCAGCCTGTTCCAGTGCTCTGTCACCCTCACTGTAAAGAAGTGTTTTCTCATATTCAAGTGGAACCTCCTATGTTCCAGCTTGAACCCATTGCCCCTTGTCCTGTCACTGGATGTCACAGAGAAGAGCCTGGCTCCATCCTCTTGACACTCACCCTTCACATATTTATAAACGTTAATAAGGTCACCCCTCAGTCTCCTCTTTTCCAAGCTAAAGAGGCCCAGCTCCCTCAGCCTTTCCTTGTAAGGGAGATGCTCCATTCCCTTAATCATCTTTGTGGCTCTGCGCTGGACTCTCTCCAGCAGTTCCCTGTCCCTCTTGAACTGAGGGGCCCAGAACTGGACACAATATTCCAGATGAGGTCTCACCAGGGCAGAGTAGAGGGGGAGGAGAACCTCTCTTGACCTACTGACCACCCCCCTTCTGATACACCCCAGGATGCCATTGGCCTTCTTGGCCACAAGGACACAGTGCTGGCTCATGGTCATCCTGCTGTCCACCAGGACCCCCAGGTCCCTCTCCGCTACACTACTCTTCAACAGCTCAGTACCCAACTTATACTGGAACCTGGTGTTGTTCTTGCCCAGATGCAAGACTCTACACTTGCTCTTGTTAAATTGCTTTAAATTTTTCCCCGCCCAAATCTCCAGCCTGTCTAAGTCTCGCTGGATGGAAGCACAGCCTTCTGGCATGTGATACGAAACTCCTCCCAGTTTCGTATCACCAGGAGACTTGCTGAGGGTGCACTCTATTCCCTCATCCAAGTCGTTGATGAATATATTGAATAGCACTGGTCCCAACACCGAACCCTGGGGGACTCCACTAGATACAGGCCTCCAACTAGACTCCATCCCATTCACAACAACTCTCTGGCTTCTTTTCTCCAGCCAGTTCACAATCCATCTCACTATCTGATCATCCAGACCGCACTTCCTCAGTTTAGCCGCAAGGATACTGTGGGAGACAGTGTCAAATGCTTTTCCGAAATCGAGATAGACCACATCTACTGCTTTACCATAATCTATCCACCTGGTAATGTCCTCATAAAAGGCTATCAGGTTGGTCAAGCATGACTTCCCCTTGGTGAAGCCATGTTGACTGCCTCTAATGACCTTCTTATCCCTGATATGCCTAGAGACAGCATCAAGAATAAGTTGTTCCATCACCTTTCCAGGGATGGAGGTGAGGCTGACCGGTCTATAGTTACCCGGGTCCTCCTTCTTGCCTTTTTTGAAGACTGGTGTGACATTCGCTTTCCTCCAGTCCTCAGGCACCTCCCCTGTTTCCCACGACCTACCAAAGATGATGGAGAGTGGTCTAGCAATGACTACCGCCATCTCCCTCAGCACCCACAGGTGCATCCCATCAGGACCCATGGGAGCCATTTCTCTTCAGAATCAGTTCCCTGATCAATGGCCCTTTATGCTTTTTTTTTTTTTAAAAAAAGGAAAAAAAGATGAAAGAAAAAAGAGAAAAAGAAAAGCTCCTGCAAAAATAAGTCTGCCTGAATGAAAGTATAGAGGAGCTACAGATGGTGTCTGATAAACTTCACTGAGAGTTCACATCATTATTCTGATTTGCCTTTTGACCATACATCATTACAAAAAAAGTTATGCATTTTAATTTTCATAGAACCATAGAATCATAGAATGGTTAGGGTTAGAAGGGACCTTAAAGATTACCAGGGACATCTTCCACTAGACCAGGTTGCTCAAAGCCTCATCCAGCCTGGCCTTGAACACCTCCAGGGATGGGGCATCCACAGCTTCCCTGGGCAACCTGTTCCAGTGCCTCAGCACCCTCCCAGTAAAATTTTGCAAGGGCAATGAAGACGTTAAGCTTGAGAAACCACAATTACAGCAAAAGTACATGAATTACAAATTACTTCTGTCCAGTGGATTCTGCTGAATCTAACTGCAGCAGATGGGAGAGCAGACAGCAAGAGATGGGGGTAACTGCTAGATGACCACAGTGAGATAGATTTTCTACAGCTGTGCCCCAAGTACCTGAGGAAGCTGACTACTTTGGAGAGAACAAGGGAGAATTAGAGGCAAGAGCAGAGATTGTATAGCTACATCTATACAGTATGTTCAATTATTAGCACCTGCACATGCTCTGTACTGACTGATTGGCACTGACTGCCAACCAACAGCCCCTGGCAAGCTTTTGGCCTGGGCCAGCTCACGCTCTTCCAGATACTTCCTGGGCACTGTTCAGCATGTAAGTGTTTTGTGAGCAGTCTGCCTATTTTGGTGGCTGATACAGTTTACTGTCAGACAGAGGACACTCCCTTTACTCAGTTCCCAAGAACACACCTGGGCATATTGAAGTTGCTAATATAGTATACATATTAAATGCCCCTCCACAGTCTGCTGCATGGATGTAATGGAAAAAGAAAAGGAAAAAAAAAGTCCTTCCCAAACAAAACTCACCCATAAATTACTTTTAGCAGAGCTAACTAGCACTATTAAAACAGATTTTTTTTTTTCACATTATCCAGTTCTCTCTCCCAAAAGCACAGAAAACCATGAGAAAAATCAAAAATATTTTCTGAAAACTTTCTGGACAGGACACAGTCACAAGGTTAAACATTACTGAGGCATCAGGAGTGGCAACTGGGCCTCATACAGTAATCACCAACCACAGTGCTGGTGGGTTAGTGTTACTTATGTTTTTTAGTGAGAAAATGCAGGATGGTTGAAGGTCTTACATCAATTCTAGAAAGCTTTAAGGTTTTGATGTATGCAAGGTCAATTGAGAGCTGGAACACTTGAGCTAACTCTTGATCCATAATTGGTTTGCATTTTGTACATATTCCTTACACTGGCGACCATTGCCTCTTGGCTGACAAGCAGTAGCTATGTGAATGCCCTTTAAAAACAAGGCAAATGTCCTTCACCTCACATAATTACAGTCTGTTGCATTATGCCATATGAGTGAAAAAAACCTCTTATTTGTCAAGCTTTTACAAGAACAAGAAAAAAATTGCCTGCATATTGAGTGACAAAAATAAGATCGATGGCCAAAACAACTTAAAGGTATAGATTCCTTGACAGAAATTGCAGCCAGATAATGTGTGAAGCTTTTCTATGTCTGCTACAAAGATATGATTATAAAATATTCAGAGTTTACCTTTCTCTAGTCAGCTGAGTTAAGGACAGAAAAAGACAGCTTGGAGTAAAAAAGAAAGCAGCAGCAAACAGCAGGTATTCAGCATATTTAAAAAAATATATTTCTCCTTGTAAAGGCCACATACACGTGCAAATTCTGCTGCAACACAAGTCAAGCACAGACAATGAGGAAAGGTCATTCTGATGTTTTTCACTTTTTCCAGTGCCCAGATAATACTTACTGGTCGTTATCATCTCTGCCAGTGGCCTTCAAATAAGATTGCTCTAAGATGAGCAAACCATTCAAAATATCTGCATTTTCCATACCAAACCCCACCAAATGACGATCATATGGATCTGCTACTTTTACTTTGCCTTAGAGGAGAATTCCCTGAAAACAACACACATATAGTCCAGATTATTCATTTACCTGTACATGTTGCCACAATACAAAAGAGAGAATTCTTGTCTAGTGTAATCTGTCCCCATGTTCAAGACAGGACATTGTAGCAGAGTATTGTCAGCTGATTCCTGTCCTAGACAGTTTTATCCTCTGGAATAGCTTGAGAAACTCCACATCAGCTATGACAAACACCTAATCTCCTTTATTTTCCAGAGACAACAAATTCTAAATCTGAATTTATTTATTCACTTGAAGTAATTTATTTGTTTTAGTTCAGTCTAGAACTTTTATTGGTTCCTACCGCCTGCTTATAACCTGGCACAACTAGCAGTGTAAATATACTAAATAAATAATCTTCTTAATTTAGACCTGTTCAGAACTCTGCAGCAGGAAGCTTTAGAATGATAATTGTTTTGTGAGAGGGAACAAAAAAAAAAACACACAATGGGTAATAAAGATGCCTCCTTATTTTAGGATACAATGTTTCGGTAGGTAGGCAGGCTGACCTTTGTAAACAGAGTAATCTTGAGCTGCTTTATTAACAATTTTAAGATTAGGATATGAACAGATAAGACAATCAGACAACTATAGAATAGAAGTCCTTGAGAAACTCAAAGCTGCAAAGTTGTTTTACAATCTCGTAAAACAAAGCTGAGTGTAATCACAGACGTTTTCAGAAGTAACGGTATTGGGTTTGTGTTGCAGGGTTTTGGTAGGAACGGAGCTACAGTGGTGGTTTCTGTGAGAAGGTGCTAGAAGTTTCCTTTGTGTCTGATAGAGCCAATGCCAGCCGGCTCCAAGACAGACCCACCACTGGCCAAAGCTGAGCCCATCACCGACAGTGGTCGTGCCTCATGATAACATATTTAAGAAGGGGAAAAAACTGCTGTTCAACAGCAGCTGGGAGAGAGGAGTGAGAATATGTGAGAGAAGCAACTCTGCAGACACCATGGTCAGGGAAGAAGGAGGGACAGGAGGTGCTCCAGGTGCTGGAGGAGAGATTCCCCTGCAGCCCGTGGTGCAGCCCGTGGTGAGGCAGCTGTGCCCCTGCAGCCATGGAGGTAATGGTGGAGCAGAGACCCACCTGCAGCCCAGGGGGGATCCCACACTGGAGCAGGTGGATACCTCAAGGAGGCCGTGATCCCATGGGAAGCCCACACTGGAGCAGGCTCCTAGCAGGCCTGTGGCACCGTGGAGAGAGAAGCCCAGGCTGGAGCAGGTTTGCTGGCAGGACTTGGGACCCACACTGGATCAGTTAATGAAGAACTGCAGCCCGTGGGAAGGATCCACATTGGAGAAGATCATTCAGGACTGTCTCCTGTGGGAGGGACCCCACTTGGAGCAAGGGAAGAGTGTGAGGAGGAAGGAGTGACAGAGACAACGTGTGATGAACAGACTACAACCACCACTCCCCAGGTCACAAGAGCAAAGCCAAATAGCTGACCTTTAAAACATCTGCTCCTAACTCCTTTTAGCTCAGAAATGATAATGGAAATGTGTATGATTTATTAGAGAGTTACATTTATGAAAATGTCTTAAAGGGGTAGGAGTGGGAGAGTAAGAATAGTTAAGTCCGCTACTGGCACACTGTTTGAGGTGTGAAAAAAAAGATCCACCGTCCAGAAATTCTCTGCCCAAGAAAACTCTTTGCACATGTCTATCAAAGGCATTATTGGAACTGCTACTCTCATTCTCCATGGGGTTGGGAATACTGCACATTTAATTATAGCTTATCTTATTTTTCCACTATTCTGACAGAATATGTTGAAGAGTCTTTAACTGTTTTAAAAAACTGAATGCAATTTGTCACTTTTTTTAGAGTCACTTCATTAGAAGTTAAGTTTATCAAGTATATTGTCTGTGAAAACAAAGATAGTCAAGTAGGAAATCACACTTCAGCCACAAGACTTAAATCCAGTATGGAGAAACAGTGATAATTTTGATTATGAACTTAATAATTCTCTAAAACATTTTTTAAATGGCAGACAAATCAGAAGGATGTAATTTTAGCTTATCAGCAACCAACAGCAGCACTGTAGCTAAATTTAGCTTTATGAATGCTAGTCCTGCTGCAAGTTGTATGGTACTTAAAGTTAATCATAAGACCTTGTAGCTGTATAATGTGGAAAACTATTCCTCAGGGGAGAGGGAAAAAAAAGTTCTTTTCAAGCATTGTGACAAACATTGCAAGTTTTAAAATAAGATTTCACATAAGGGCTTGTCATAAGTAACCTGTGTGTTTGGCACCTAGAATTTTCCTGCCTTTTCCTTCATCTCAAAGGATGGGTGCTCATACTTTCCAAGATCATGAGGTTCTAGCAGGCAAATGAGTCTATACTGAAACTAATTTCAAGTCACTTTGATGTATGCCCACAATATCCACTCAAATATTCATATGCTTGAAATATCCAAATCTCTCAATAAGGTCTTTATCCAAAGTTCCTGAAAGCTGACAGGACCTCTTCCACTGCTTTTGCTGTATTTGGTCAGAAATCCAAATCAATAAGAGGAAAGGCATAGGAAAACATCTGTAAGTCATGAATCTCTAAGGACATTTTTTTTTTATTTTTCTGTTGTAGAAGAAAAAAGTCCATATAATTTAAGAGTAGTGTTTTATTCTATGATGTGATGCATTCCATCCAACTCATACACAGCTTTTGGTGAAGAAATGAAGGACTTCAAGTTACTTGTAGGGAACATCAGAACTGAAAATGCGTCTCTGTTGTGTGCCTTTATGTATATATCCCTGGACATATATGCTGATCATAAGACCAAAAAAATTAGTCAGTTTAAAAAAGTAACATTAACTTTTCAGACAATGAAAATAATAAACCAAAATCAAACAAACAATGTTGTGACATTCTCTGACTGGAAAGATTAATTTTAAGAGAACTTCAAAAAACTGATATTCAATACTGGTGCTCAGAAAAATGTACTCGGCATGTTTCTAGGTTACAATTATTGAGAGAAAACCACATTTACATTTCAATATGTGATGAATTATTTCTCTTATTCCCTCCAAACATTATAAGTTGTTGTTGTTGTTTATTCAGTTAGATTTTAATCTCTTTTTGGTAGGAAAACTTTATTTAATATGTTTTATAAATATTTTGTAATCCCAGCAATTGTTTGCTTCAATTTTTATTATTTCTGAAGATATTGCCTAAAGTGCCAAAATGCTCAGTAAGTGTAATATGCCCTGAAAATTGTTTTGTAAATATTTTTGAGTTATATTAAGATATGCAAAATTTAGATCTCTAGCTGCTCAACAATGATTTATTTTTATTGCTTTTTAGCAATTACATATTTTGGAAACACTTTTAGATCTCTCCGCTAAATTCTGTGCTAGCTCTGTACTGATTGTTTTCCTGATACTTTCCTGAGTTCGGTAATTTTAAGAAATAAATTTCATATGTGCTAGATAATTGTAAACAATTAAATGTATGTTCATTTCAGGAACAAAATTAATAGTCAGCAAAGTCTGTCTTGAATATTGAAAGTCTTAAGTTATCATAAAATATATACTGTTCTTAATACAGTCAAATGAAAGTTGCAGGAACCACAGTGTTAAATGGGAAAGCATATGAGTGCTTTAAAATAGTGTTTTAGAACTTAATTTAGAAAGCTCCTGATTTTTTTTATTATTATTTTTAGCATCTTCACATTTATTTCCTGCTTCCTTCAATCTAGGTATGCAATCTTTTCTAAAGAAAACTCATCACAAGCAACAATTAATTTGTATAGGATTATGAACAATTAAGCTTTTGCTGGCCTACAGCTTCAGCATTCTAATTCCAGATACACTCACATGATGGTACTATAATTAAAAACAGAGAGAGTGTAAATACAACATGCAGTCACACTATAAAACATGTCTTCAGCAGCTACTGAGGAGTCACATGGTTATAATCACAGCAAATTAATAAGACTCTAAAAATAGTTATGTTCATTTCCTGTGCATTACACGTTGCATATCACTGATAAATTATTTTCACACTATGTTGCAGGTCACTGATAAATTAGCTACAAACATTCTGTCCTCCTGAATAGATTAGTTTATCATTAGCTACATTAATGCTTTCCACATGACTCTTAATCAGGAGTTAAGAAAACTATATTCTTGAGTTATCACATCTAATCCAATGTATTCAATCAATGCTGTAAAATCGTCAGGAAAGAAATACATTCTTTCTATATATTATTTTAATGGGATTGACTGATCTTTCACTGAACTTCATTGTAAACAAGGGCAAGATAGTGAATGATTTATTCTTCTAGATCATATTCTGAATGAAGAATGTAAACAAAACAATAAGAACCTTTTTCTAAATCATTCCCCTTGACACAACTGAAAAATCCTTTAGAACTAGAATCTATATGAAAATAAAAAGCATATAGGCATCTTTTCCAAAGAGTATTAAAGTCAGTAAAAAGACTTACTTTGACTGTAATGGGTTGTAAATCCAGGTGAAATGTAGAATGGTGGTTGTTCCCGTCACCTTCATGTTGTTTCACTCAGGTTCTCAGTAGCAACTCCGGCAGTTAGATGTCCCATGGCTCCCTCTTAACCACTGAGTAAAGACCATTAACCAGGATATATAAACTGCTGGGTTTTAGTCTTCCTGATTGCCCTCATAGCCAGGGTAAGTTTTTCTTCAGAAGCTTTAGATGATTATGAAAAAAGCATGTTATGCTGACACACTTTGAAGGAAGTAGCATGAAAATTTTGTCTAGCGAATGGTACAGGTGTTGTCTGCAAGTACATTTCCGGTGTGAGATCTAACAGAATTCTCCTATCACTTCATCATTCCTGCAGAATGGAAAGAAAATGCCTCATTCAACAGAACTGTCCGGCAAAATGTCTCTCAATTTTTTCCATGAGACTGCAGTCTACCTGTCTTAAGCGAAAGGACTTTTTAAATTCCAAGGGACTATAGAGAGTTGAATTAATATCTCTTTTCCTCCATCCAAATTCCTATCTGTCCCTTTGTAGCATGCAGTACAAAAGCATTGCAAAAGATGCATCAAAACCACAGGCCTGGCAGCATATGGGGTTTTCTGGGTTGCTCTTTTAGTCTCTGATTTCTAGTTGCAAGAGAGCAAGTCCATTTTCAGCTTCTAACTATGTTATTAAATTACCCAATTGTAAAATAAAATATTTATATGGGTTATCTTAGCTGAGAACTGAGTTGAGATTAAGGATTTTCTAAGGCTAATAAGATTAGAGTTTTGGTAGCAAACCAAAACACCCTTCAGATAAGCATGTCTGTGCAAATCACTAGACTCTTCTCATAATTGACAGAATTGTCTCTCCTTTAATATTTTTCCAATGAGGAACAAGTTAAACATCTCAGAATAGCACCGAACTTTGGATGGAATGGAAATATACCGCACTTTAAAATGAAACTTAAGGATTTATCATATAAACTGTATGACTTTCTTTTGACTCAAAAAGCATACTGACAAAACTAAAGAGGAAGAGGAACTAAAGATCAGCTCTACACATGCAGAAAAACAGGAGCTCCTCCCTTCCTATCTTTCCTGTTCATCTTCTTCCTCTTTCCTGGTATTTGACTGCTTGTTTTTTTGGAAAAATTAAAGTCCCTCCTTAGTCACAGGTAACTCTCATTTCATATTTTCTTATAAGAAGATATCAAGCAAAATACCATGAGTTGTTTTGATACAATACAAAACTTGTTTGTTTTTTTTTTCTGCCTAGTACTGTTTGCTCTTTCTGTACCATTATCTTGCATTGGCAAAACCTGAAAGGAGATGGGAATTTAACAAGTCTGCAAATTAATGTAAAATAGACTTAAACAGAAATATGGCTTTTAAGGTGAATTTTTGAGCCATTTCTGGTAACTGGCACAGCTCCCTGGAAATCTCAAATCTAAGCCATGTTTAAATAGTTGCAGAAAAGAGGAGATTAAAAAAAGGAACAGGTAGTTCTGCAGACATCTAAACCCAGATAAGTGGGCATATTCCATTCCAGAAATGAAAGAAGTCGGGCCAAAAATGACTTGAGCAAGGTGTCCCCGGAGAGGAGCTCAAATTGCTTCTTGCTCTGGAATGGTTACAGTTTTCCTTTCATGAAACAGGGAAAAGAATAAAGAAAGAAGTGTTGAAAGTGAAAAGTTGAGGTTTGTTTCCTTTTCCTGTTTCATTGAATAGTAAAAAGAAAAATTCTTAATGTTGCTGAGCAGTAGAAACCAACTCAAATTCGTATGACTTCAAAGCTAGCCAATTTTTTTGTCAAAAAAAAATGGGTTAAAAATGGTAACTGAGTATCAAGAATTTCAGGGGAGCACTTTTTTAACCTCACCTGACATGAAAAATTGTTTTAAACTGGTGAGTTATTTACCTAGCAATTTACCTAGCAAATTGGAGACAAAATGACAAAAGGTAAGGCATGGGCTTGGCACTGGAAACCCCATGACTATAACCAATTTCCCAGTGGTCAGTTAATAGAAATATAAACCTGGAGCTGGACAAAACTGGTTTTAGAATTAAAGAAGAGAACAAACATAGCATCTGACAAATATGAATGGAACCATGTGTAGTAAACTTAGCTGTAATATGCAGCTGCAGATCATTGAAGAAAGAGCAAAGGTGTAAAAATATGCCAGCAAACATTTAAAATTACTCCAAATGGATCCTAGAGTGGGACAGAAGAAACTGTTAACAAGAACATTTTGTTTTTTTCAGTGATGGATGATCAACCTTAAGACCAAAGCAGCAGAGGAATCATGAGCATAACACCAGGACAAGGGGTAGAAACTAAGAGTGTATACACCAATTTTAGTTGCATTTTTATTCCTTATGTTTTTTGTAATAATTACATCTAGACTAATAATTACTCTTTAATTAGACTGCCAAGATTTCATTTGTACTAACAATAAATTGTTGCTTTATAGATTGATGTGCTTCCTCTTTGCCCATAAATATTATTTTGACAGTAACATACACACAGGCTCTTTCTGAAGCAATATACTTATTCAGACAATGCAACTTAATTCAAGGAAGTATTAAAAAAGCCTCAGGTTTTTTTTAGTTGAGAAGACACACCACATTACGGATGTATATATTTAGTCATATCATAGCAACAAATTACATTTTACCTCATTGACAGACACAAAGTAGGCACTTTGTGAGTAACTGCAAACTGCATCTGCCTTTGAAATAACAGCTCTTTTGAAAAGTAACAATTTTACAGAGACTATGTACTAGGTTATTTGGTGTCAAAAGGTATATATTTTTGTATAGCATATTTTAGGATGAAATATTTGTCAGGTTAAGTACAGAGGAAACCACTAGAAACCACTCAGATCTTGTCTGAATGGCATTTTCTAAAAATATTTTGTGCTCCCTTTTCCTTAAACAAATAAAATAATGTGAACTTTTGTCAAAAATCTCTTAGATTATTCTTTGAAAGCATTGAAAAAACGCTGAGTGACGTTTGTTTCTGACTGGTACAAGTTCAGTGTCTTGTAATCAGGTCCATGGAGCTCTTTGCAGTCTCTAATGAACAGCAAACCAGCCTTCAAATGCCTTTAGGTTTATAATAAGAAGCAGCATTACATTACTCAGATACAACTGGAAAAAAGTCCTAAACAGTCCCTAATGTGCAGTAAGTGACAGGTCAGGTCTTTTTTTGGAAGAAAAGAATTTCCATACCAACTGTTCCATTGTGCAAGAATGGGAGCAGAGGGTAAGACTGCTCCTCCTGGAAAAAAAAATGATGTTTTTTTTATTAATTGTGTTTAGCTGGATTGAAATGTGAATCCTGTAAGCCTCTAACCCCTATAATGAGCTTAATCACACAGTAAAGTCAAGTTAAAGAATCAGCCTGAAGCTCAAGAAGCCAGACACCCAGCTGGACACCTACTTACTCTCTTTTATCAGTAGGAAGCATATTGTCAGTCTTCATCAAAATCCCTAGTGATGGCTTTTGCAGAGCACCCAGAAAAATCAGCACACCTGAGGAACAATTTAGGGGAGATTTAGCCTCCTGCAAATTCTTAATAGAAATACATTTTCCAAGAGTCTCAGCTCTGAGTGTGGCAAAGGCAGCAGCGCATGGAGAGAAATGTCCATACAGCCAGAGCAGACCCATTTTCAAATCATGCAAAACCTTTACTTTTGATGGGCAAAAAACCAAAGTCATTAGTTTGTGTGTGTTCATGTATAGATCTTCTTTTGCCTGGACTACTGCAACTCTTAAAGTGCATGTCCAATACTACTTTTGCTTGAATTAATATCTTTACATCGAAAAGTTAGAGGACTCTGGTGTATAATGGAAACATAACCATTCGCACTCCAAAAAACAAAACAAAACAAACCCAAAAAAACCAAACCTAGACATATTCAGGAATGTTAATAATTGAACTGGTTTATCTCCTTTAAGGTCCACCAATGTGATCTCAGTATTGGGCTTCAGTCCTCAAATACATCATTAAAACCTTCAAAATATTTCACTTCTAAGAGATTACAGTAAATGTGTTCTGAACATTCTATTACAAATATGGGACGCAGTGAGTGGAAAAGTACACATAACTGGTATAGAAGCCTTGTTTGTAAGTTGGTGCAAACTTATCACAAGACAGTGTTGATGGCAAATGTTCTGCAAAACTGGCCATGCTGTCCTTAATCAAAAGTAGGTGAGGATGCCCAATGATCAAAAATAATTTCTAAGGCTGTCCATTGGCAGTGGGCAGCTCTGAGAGGGAGTACCTTACTCTCAATTTGTGTCTCTGACTCCTCAGCTGAGAGAAGACTATGCTCATGCATTCTCAGTTCCACCCGTCTTACTTATTTCCCTTGTTTGAACAAAAGATTTGGCACCTCACCTTTTAGTCCTTTCCACATCTGTACATCAATTAGCCTTCAGTCCCACACAGGCCTATATAAGTTGTCTATGCATGACCTTTAGACCAACATATTTGTCTTCCCAGCAACTGAGAGGCACTGAGCACTGTTTGACCTCCCCCAGACTGAGAAGTAGCATGGTGTCCCATGTCTCTAATAAGACACTGTGTACATCTAACTACAGTTAGTCTGGCAAAATGTGGTGTTTCCTGGGGACAGCGGCAGTTACAGCAGTTACAGCTTAGGTCAAGGGAGGTAAAACAGGAAGGGTGCTATCGCATCAGGAAAGGAGAAAGCAGGAGATGTTGGATTTGCAGTAGGAAAGGAACAGAGAAGGTAAAGAAACTTATGAGAAAAAGGGAAGAAGAATTGCAAAGGAGAGGAGTGACATAGGCATGGGTAGTACATTGTGGGAAGACAGATACTGCTGCAGAAAAGGAGTATACCACTGTGCTTCCTGCCTGCTCTTTTCTCCAGAAAGAGAAAGCAACAGCTTAAGTTCGTTGCTTTTTCACTTTGCAAAAGAAAAAAACTTAATATTTTTTTAATTCTTCCTAAAGGTTTTGGAGCCTCAGGCCTAACTTGTGTTAATATTAACATCTCTATTCTAAAGTGTCAGGTGCAGAAGGTATGCAGCTCAATCTGTTCTTCAGGTCTTTAATCTCCAGTCCTACTTACGCTGCATAGATGAAATACCCTTTATTCACAACTTCACAACTCCCAAGGTTCAGTAAGGAGAAGTCAGCATGTATATGGTAAAAGACTGCTCTCTGGTCTCTTGCAAATAGCAAACAGAAAAATACAGCCTATGGAAAATTTGAGAAGGACAGAGGCCCTTAAACATCTTGAAAGGCTGTGAGTGGCCTTACTGTTCATGTTGCAGAATCCACAAGTGCTCTGCCAGGGCAGCAGGGCAACGGTGCAGCTAAGCCTGCCCTGTGATATGTAATCCATATGTACAGGCACTGGGATTTCTCTTTGCCTCTGAGCTTTCTATAGCACTACAAGCAGTGACAAAAAGCTAATGAAATAAAAGCAAGGTTTTTTTTTCATTTAAATCCAGAACAGGTTTGTAGTGAGGTACTCAGGTTCCTCCCAGTGTGGAATAAAGCCCTTTGTTCTACCCCTTAGGAGAAGTTAGGAGAAGGGAGGTGGTACAGATCATATGTCCTTGGAGGAAGCGGTGTGGCAAAACTCCTGCTTCTCTGAACTCAGGAAGGGCACAGTGGGCTGTCTCTTAAATATCAACAGGATTAAAAGACAGCAGCATGGCCTTGCTTCCTGATAAAGAATCGGTTTATCGAGCACAGCATTTCATGTCCAGGCAGCAAGAGCAACACACACTTTTCCGAGCTGTTTGTTCAAATACCACTGTTGATACATAAACACCAAGCACGTTTGAAAGCAATCAGTTATAGTTCTCAGGCCATCGATGTTCTCTACTATAAGCTTTGAGCTTCAATGCAAAATAAGTAGTGCCTTGGCTCTCTACTACTCTGCACCATTGTTGATAAAATTAATATGTGAACATTTTGTGCAGGCACATACTACTTTTGTAGTTGATTCATAAAAACACCTTTACAGTTGACACTCATGATACAATGCAAGAGAGAGAGCATCCTCTGATCTGGCATGCCTCAGTGAAGGCCATCATAGATGATCAACACATATGTGCCTGAAGTAACATATTTTAAAATGAGGTTTATGACCTTCTTGCTCATACCCATTAAGATTTATTTTCTTGAATATCCAAGCAATCCAACATCAAGATTCAATTATTTGAGTTCTATAAAAAACATTTTCTCAGGAAAACCAGAGTTTTCTCAGAAAGCACAGTTCATCAAGGTTTTAATTAAATGAAGAAGCTTTAACTTTAGGAATCCAGTAAAACTTGTAATTTAGTGGCACAGATTTTCTTATCGTTTATGGAACTCTCTCACACTGATTCCTCACTTAATATTATGAATTGAGAACAATTTATCAAGTCTTTATATTTTTCTGTAATTATACTGGCTGTAGAAGAAACTCCCATTTAAAAAAAAAATCCCTATTCTCCAAACTTAGTTGACACAGACAGTGTATCAACTGTATCAACAACAGATCTTAGTATACACCAACAGCAGAACAAAATTTGACAGGGCAGAATCAGAATGTAACATTTTGATGAGTGTCTCAAATCTACAGTTTTGTACTCTTTTTCTATGTTTCAAAGAGAAAAGAGACATTATTAAAACCCACGTTATGCAGAAACATGTAACCGTCAAACTACAATTATATTTTAGTGCAAACCCAGTTTTGTTTTGTAACATAAACACAAGAAGGAGTTAGGTATGCAGCTTCTCACCACAACCAGCAAAACCAGAAACCATTACTGACAACATCCTTGTTTTTTCCTCCAAGAATTCTGACCCACAGATTCAAACTCCATGAGTACATTTATTTTCTTCTTTACCACAAAGGAATGTTTCTCAATGCCAACTCAGTATTTCAATTTTGTGCATAGAAATACATGCACTATTTTCAAAGTTTCAAATTTTCAAAGCAAGTGTACATAGGTGTCTCATTGTCCTCAATGACTTGAGGAATGATGCAACACAATTTTATTTACCTCAGCAACTGCAAAAACATCACAAATCAACTTCTCAGAGTCAAGCACCAAATCACACTTATCAATTATCACTAGACATCACTTGTCAATTAAGCAAGCACCAAATAACACTCAATAATTATTTGAAGCAAAAATCAGACAGAAGACAGAGTAGGAAAAGAGTTGAAAGGTAAGAAAGAGGGGCAGAAAGACAGAGAGCCAGAGACACACAAACACAGAGAGGACATCACCAATCCCTCGTTCCAGCACATGTATTCTCTTCTTTTAAGGTAGAAACTCCTCAAGTGGGTTGGTGATAGGTCAATGGGGAGTGCAGTTTGGGCTCACCTTTTATACAGTTTGGTCCAGTCCGGTCCTGAACTGCTCGTCGGGGAGGGGGGAGCATCCAGATCACATTCGGGGTTGACCTTTGTGGGGCACAACAGCAACAGCCCTGCATCCAGGTTGCCTTCATGGGGGGGCAGATGGGGAGGGGGGCAGCTGGTTCTCCACTGAGGAGATGACGCCAGCCCTCAGAACTCATGCCCCACCTCAACAGGTGTGCCCGTCACTCAAGACACTAACAACTTGCTAGTGTTCATTAGAAATGCTTTGTCTGAGTGCTCTGCTCAAGCACTCCTGGTGGAGTCTCTTGAGAAAATGTTCTGCCCACTGTCTGAGACATAAAAATGGATCATCCTGGAGGGGATGGGTAGGAGTCCAGTCCCTAACAATAGGTATGGCCACAAAAATATTTTTCCCACTTGTATTCCAACAATGAGCCTTTTGAAGAGTACTTACTTGAAAATGTGGTAGTAAGAAAGATGTAAAACCTTTTCAAACTCTAAACCAGACATTTGCCTTCTAGTTTCATCTAAAAAGGAATTAGCCCCTTCCATTTCTCTAGGATTGAGTATTTTGACTTGAATTAATTTTTTTCTGAAGAGCAGATAACTGGGAGAATAAATTTATAAGGATAATTTTAAGTCGTGAGTGTTCTGATTTAGCGACTCCATTAAAAATTATGCTAAAATCTTTTCTAATCAAACACTCTTGTAAAAGGTAGTTTTAACAGCCATCAGAAGTAGTTATGGACAGCAGCAGAAATCACCATCTGTAATTTGTCTTGAGTAAGAAAATCATGCATTTTTGTAATAGTTTCATTCCCATTAGCAGGCTATATCCATTATTCAATTACATGCATTAAAACAGGAAAGTTTGTGTTGAAGCAACAGCTCTTCCTAACAGCTCATTCATATTCATGCAAAAATAACAGTATGCAGCAACTCTTCCCACCTCACACAGAAAAATGAAATAATGACCTCTTTTTTCTCACCTCTTAACCTCTAGCAAAGGGAAGACTGTAGGGGTCAAAAGAAAGAACTGAAATTGGGTTTGGAATGGTGAAGAATGACAGGTGTCCAACCTCTCCTGCCAGGAGATGGAAATGTGCAAGACAGAAACGAAGACCTACATTCTAAGCAACACTGGGAGGTGATCCCCAGGAGAGTTAGACTGACAAAGTTATGACCTAATTAAAGAGCATATCCTATATGTCATTCTTCCTGCAAGTCTAGGACAAAATACTTCTTCCCATTATGTCAGTATTAAGACTGTAGGTGAAATACAGTGCCATACTGACACCGTGTCGTGACTCTAAGGCATCCACTTTTAAGACCAAAAGCAAGTGCCCAAGACCACCTTGCATTTATTATGTTTCAACAGGATCTAAGTGAATTTTAAAAAAAATTTGTTAGCTGTTTTGTATTAGTATCCTGAAATTACATGAAGCATTGTTACACTACTTTTTTTCCTGTTAAGCTGCGTGGAAATGTTATGTGATGGGTGTAATTTTGTTTAGTAACTAAGGTATTAAAGATTTCCAGTGAAATGAGGATCTACAGTGAAGCTGTAGTTCCACAGTCACTGTAAACCAATGCAATGTGTCGCTGTAAATAACAGGAGCTCTACTTCCCATGCCTATTTCTCTCTTTCTTTAATTCAGCAAAATTCATTCTGCAGCTGCAGTGAGAACCACATAAGATATCTGACCCAGAGCATACTAATGCCAGAAAAGAACTTCCAGTCATGATAAAGTCATTAGTACTAGATGACAAACCACTTCTTTTAACAATAGGCCAATTTAAGTATACCAAGCCTGTCAAGTGCCGTTAGTGCACCCACACTGCTAATTAAGACGTGTTTTTTACAGTATGAACTCTGCCATGCAGCGCATCATTACATCTGTAATATTTGTCAGTATCTAATTTGTTTAATTAGCACCATACAGTCAGTAATGCAGATTGACTAGAACTTTTCACTTTTCTCCACTCCTCCTGCTCCAGAAAATTTCTATGAATGCTTATTTCAGCACTAGGACAATTCACAGAATCACAAAATCACAGAATGTTAGAGATTGGAAGGGACCTCGAAAGATCATCTAGTCCAATCCCCCTGCCAGAGCAGGAACACCTAAATCAGATCACCCAGGAACACATCCAGGTGGGCTTTGAATGTCTCCAGAGAAGGAGACTCCACAACCTCTCTGGGCAGCCTGTTCCAGTGCTCTGTCACCCTCACTGTAAAGAAGTTTTTTCTCATATTCAACTGGAACCTCCTATGTTCCAGCTTGAACCCATTGCCCCTTGTCCTATCACTGGATGTCACAGAGAAGAGCCTGGCTCCATCCTCCTGACACTCACCCTTCACATATTTATAAACATTGATTAGGTCACCCCTCAGTCTCCTCTTTTCCAAGCTAAAGAGACCCAGCTGCCTCAGTCTTTCCTCATAAGGGAGATGCTCCATTCCCTTAATCATCTTCGTGGCTCTGCGCTGGACTCTCTCTCGCAGTTCCTTGTCCCTCTTGAACTGAGGGGCCCAGAACTGGACACAATATTCCAGATGCGGTCTCACCAGGGCAGAGTAGAGGGGGAGGAGAACTTCTCTCGACCTACTGACCACCCCCCTTCTGATACACCCCAGGATGCCATTGGCCTTCTTGGCCACAAGGGCACAGTGC
>WKFP01015068.1:388663-504466 GCA_011057875.1 Pterocles orientalis | reverse complement strand
CATCTACCAGAGTAAACTCCTCCCTTGTCCTGACTTCCTCTGGGGTTTCAGAGGTACGGGGCTCCTCAGGACAGCCTCTGGCAGTATAGACAGAGACAAAGAAGGCATTCAGTAACTCTGCCTTCCCTGTATCCTCAGTCACCAGAGCACCCACCTCATTCATCAATGGGCCTACATTGCCTCTGGTGTTAGTTTTATCTGCAATTAAAGCAAAGATTCTGAAAGGTTCTTCAGACTTTTTTTCTCCTCCACAACCATTGGATATTTTGTAAGAGTGCACACAAATCAATGAATTGTACAGGGTGTACATGATGGCAGAGAAGATTAGGTGAAGATTCACCCGCATGAGGAACAAGTAGAATATTTCATTGGTTATCTAGATAAGGGTGGAATGAGTTTGGGGTGACTGTGAATACTAACAATAGAGGGAGAGCTAGAACTGAAACCAGATGGACAAATTTTGAATGAGACTCTCCATCATAGCATTATTTGAGTTTGCACAATACTATCCTTAGGAATAGTGATGAAGGCATGAGAGTGTTTAGCTTGTAAAATATTACAGGATTAGAGACAGTAGAAGTTGGAAACAATTTTCAATAGAAAATAAATTTTCTATGAAATAGAAAACACCAAAAGTTTAGGTTCTCATCCATGTCAGAGAGCATATGTAGGCAAAATAATGTGGGGGTGACGAGGGAGGTGAATATTTTGTGATCCCCTGAAAAGGAGCACCGAACGAAATTGCTGATTACTGCTTGTCAGGACTGCAGAGTCAGTGGAGTCAGACAATGACTCAGAGGAACAGTGCAATATTGCTTTGTTGAACTTTTTTAACAACTGCGAAAAACGTTACAGATAAAGGTGTTTTGGCATAAGGAGTAGCTTTATGTATCAACTGTTCAGGGTCAAGCACCAGGTAACACTTATCAATTGCTTGGGGCTAAAATGAGGTAATGTTTGTCAGAACAGAAAATAGAGTAGAAAAGAGCTGACAGGAAAAAGAGGGGGCAGAGAGAGATAGTGACAGAGACAGAGAGAGAGAAAAGCGTATCACCATCCTTGGATTCAGCACCAAGGTCTTGTATGGCAGTTTTGGTGTAAGGTAGCCTTACCTCTGAATTTTCCTTTTCTAAACTTGTTTTAATGTTAACCTAATTTCAAGTTACTTCTCTGTTTTGTTTTAGTTGTAAAACTTTCAGTATCTTTGACTAGATATTTTTAATCATGATCCTTTTTACACAAAAATCAGGCTAGCTCATATAAAATGTATTATATGTGCCTGAGAAAATCTATTCACCTACACAGCCCTTACCTTGGATAAAATTCAAGATAAAGTGAATTTAAATTCTTCAAAGTACATCTTCCTATTGGAGTTCCACAAAAATAAGTAGTATGTACCACTTAAAGTCATCATATGTTAAGAGAGAAAAAAATATCAAGCTGCAAATGGCAGCATTAGTGTATTTTTAGTACCTAAAATATTATTTCTGAGGAGTGATGCTAATTTAACTGAGTATTCCAGGCTCTGATACTGAACTCTGACCTGCTTCAGGTTCTGCAGATGGTAACCAAGGCCAGGTTAACTTAACCTAAATGGTAGCTTAGGATGCATCAGCAGAAGTGTTTCAGTTCAGGCAAAGTGCACTGCTGAAGGAAACCTCCCAGTCACCTGGGCACTGACCACCTACTAGAGTTCTCTGTGTCTGGGTCCTTCAACTGAAACCTTCTGGATGACACATAAGCTAGAAAGTGTGATCCAGGAACATAATGAATGCCTATAGTCAGTGATGGGCACTCAGTCCAATGGAACAGACTAGGGTGAGCCTGAAGTTAAAAAAAATGTGATATGTGTATTTGTAACACATATTTGTTCCTCATCAGTGATTCATTCTGCACATCTGCTCCTATTGGTCTGCACTACTTGCTAATATATAAGCATAGGCTTAAAATCTCTGCTTTGTATAGAGTGCTTGTAAATTCAACAAATTGAAGTGTCCTTTCTTGAGAATGCACATTCTCTTCACTTTCAAAGCAAATGACATTCATAATCTTTTGAAGTCAAAGTTTACAAAATACAATATTTGATCATCTGTGGCTTGATGGAAAAGTTTGTTTAAAACTAAAAGTATGGAAAAGTTTGTTTAAAACTAAGTGCTAAAGTTAGGTTTCCCTCTAGATATAAATTTCTCATATTAACTTTATGGTAGTTCAAAAGTCAAATTGACATTAATTTTACAAAAAAAAATATCCTCTTCAACATAAAAATTAATAAAAAACTTCACAGCTGAAAAAAAGCAGAATGCAACCTCACTTGCTTCAGAAAACTCATAGTCAAACAGCAGGCTAGGTCTAGGCATGCATACTTACTAATGGGGTCTAACCTACTGTAGACAAGGAAGTTTGTTGCTGTCTTCCCACTATGACTCCAAATGTCATCCTCATTTTAGATGAGTTTTATTTTTTAGATACGGTTTTAAAGAATAGGCATTCCTGTCCTGTTCCCCATGTCTGCTGAATAAAATTGACTTTCACTAGAAAATTCCCAGCTACTTCATTGAATTACAAGAAAAATCAGCCTACTTTCACTATAGGCTTCAAGTGCCAGCTTTGAGTGTGGCATTCAATTCACTGTGGATCAATGGGAAAAGAAAAGCAGGCTTTGGAGACTGAATTGTAGTTTCGGTTATAGAGTAGTCGTTGTCTTCCAAGAATGATGCTCTGTCATGTTATTTCCTAAGGATGCAGTAATTGCAGGTTCTGATGGTCAGTTTCTTTCCTGCATATGTAACATCCGTTAGCTCAACATATAGACATAGTCCAAGGGCAGAAACAAGAAAAGGAGGAAGCAAGCAAATAAAGCACTTTAAGTGTCATTAAATTGCTTGTTTCATCATTCTTCAGTTTAGTGCACAATGTTGAAGTGTTGGACAAAGAAAGGCAAGGCAAATTCTTTCCAAACACTGCCTTTGAGATTTACTGCCTTTATTTTTTGTTTTGGTTTGAGTTTGGGTTTTTTTAATACTGCTAATATGTCATCCATAAGCAAAGTAACATTTTTTACACTCACATTCTTCAACTTGTATGCTTGTTGTCCACTTCACTGCAAAACTGGAAAATTTCTACCCAATAGCACACCCAGAACTTCATTTAGGCAATTTCCAACACATGCCGTCTGGAGCACACCACCTGCCGTCACTTCTGCTTCTGTTACTCTCCTGCAAACATTTCCTTTGATGCCAGGAATAAGACTGAACAAAAGACAATGGAACACATGGCACAAGACAGGAATGTCTATACTTGATGTTCTCCCATCTTATCTTTGTCGTCACTGTCGTCCACATCATCTCTGTTCTGTTCGCATCAGCTCTGATTTTCAGTTTACAAGTTTCTGTTAGCCACAGCGTCTTTCTTTAAGAGGTTTATTAAAGCAGACATACCCAAACATATATACTTGCTCCCTATATATGTCAGTTTAAAAACAAAGCACAGACAACTGATCTATTGGAGAAAGGCAGAATAAATAGACCTTCACAGTAGATTTGTCATCTTTCCCCATTTAAATCCCTAAGGAGATTCATTTTGCTGCCTGAAATGAGCTCATTTTCCTTACCTTGTTGAGTTTTTTTACTTGCTTAACAAATGGCTAAATATATGTAAATCATCAAATTAAGTAAAACAATGGCTCTGCAAAAGAAGGATGCTTCTAGTTGTCTTGTAGTAATTATATGATGAAGGTGTTGATAAATTTGCTGTATGATTCAGGAACATGATGGGCCATGGGCCGCCATCCAGGGGACCTTTGGATGAACCTTGCCTGGTTCACCAACCTGAAGAAATCATTTTGTGGCTTCTGCACTTTTGTAGCTAGCACTGCTGCACAAGCTTTATCATCAGCTTCCCTATCCCCAAGGTGATTGCCCCATTTGGCCAGGCAAAAAGACACCCTTGCGGGCCAAGAACCAGAACTAACCTATTTCCTATTGTGGTATACTCCCCAGAATTCCAGTCTCTTTATTGGAACTTTTTATGGAGCAAATATAATCTGTATTTTTAGCTTATTTTATTTTGCCCTGGTCCTCACACTGAAAGATTGTAACTCCTTTTGAATTTCAGCACTAACTAACAGGGTCAAAGTTGAAGTGAAATTTGTTGCTCTGCACTCACTGTTGTGGCTGCATTAATGCCTTGGAGAAGAATGCAAAGTTTTGTTTTCACTTCTTTTTGCTGACAAAGATTCTCTCATCGCTATTTTTTTTTTTTTTTGAGACTAATTTTTTCTCTTTGCTCCAACACGCATGGAAGAACAAGCTAACCCTCTTGACTCAGCTGTGGTGAGAAATGCTTTGAGCAGAAGAAAAATTTCCATGGGGCCCAGTAGATAGCGGTTTTATGCAGCTGAGGTCTCTGGGGCTATGCTTGAACTCCCCTTATTCAAGCGTATTGGGAGAAGGACCACATAGATGTCCATTCATAGAAATGTGACCTTAGGTTCTGCTTCTATAGACTAGTAAACAGTCCATAGCTCACAACCAACCACATGGGTTAAGTATCAGCAGAGACCCTAGCACAGTTTTGGCTCGTGTCAACTCTTGTTCTTTCAGATTGTGCTTGGGCGTTGTTTGGATGTGATGTACATGTCAGGGACTACTCCTAAAGATGTGTGACCACTGTGTTTGGGAATGGGGAAAGTTTGGAGGTATGAGACAGAATATAACCTCAGAGCCAAAAAACTGTCACTGGCCTGCTCTGTTTAGAAACATTCAATAGGTCAGCTTGCTCAGATTCAAAATTGCCTGTTAGGCTGCTGATCAGTAAGCTACTCAAGATTCTTATGCCAAGAGGTGGAAAAGGTTCCCAGAAAATTTAGTTGAGTCATCCCACAGATGATCCCTTCTAGAAGATGGAACCACAAAGAGCCAGAATGGACGGCTGCTCCCAAGACATGAGCTAGTGCCAGAGGTCACAGCAGAATAGCTTCTGTTGGCCTAGTCAAGAAGAAATCTGGGTCAGGTCAAGAGTTCATGTCCTCTGTACAGAGAACTATCCTGAACACGACACCTCATGACACAGTGCCACGGAACAAATAGAGTACAGTCTGGCACTGAAAGTTTAGTAGGTGGCAGTGAGGCTCCAACAGCAATATTTTATAAGAAACAGAAATCACCCCCAAGAAGTGAAAGTTTATATCAACAGTTGTTTGCTGACAGTTAGCTGGGATGGTGCATTTCTCAGTATAACAGAACCAAACTCAATGAACTTCTACATTACTGATACAAGACACTAGCTGGAAAATTTTTAGTCCCTGGATATTTTTGTTCTAATTCACACAAGACATTTACAATATCTTGATAATAAAATGATAATAAAATCAGTCGATGCTGCTGGCATGAACTATATGTGCTGTCAGCTGTGCATACGTTATATGCAGTTGGACTCATTGACACCTGCAGAGCCATTAACTTTCTGATTTAAAAATCCATTGATCTACAAGCACTTAAACTCTATAAGTAGACTTTTTAAATCAAAAACAGTACAACATTAAATAGCGTGAACATTTCAATAAAAAAGGTGTAATTGCTTTTCTCTGCTAGTTGGGTGGGTTTCCAGCTGAGACACTCTGAAAATATGAAAACTCTTTTGGATCTATTGTTGGATCTTATTTTATTCCCCTGCAGGTTTGGGTGTATAGATTGATTACACTGCTTAGCAGCTTGCCTAGTTAAAAACAACCCAGTATTTCCCTTAGAGACATCTCTCTAGAAAATCCTCACACAATACAGTAATCTTTGGTATTTGTTCAGTTTCAGTTAATTTGCAGACTATGAAAAACAACAACAACAAAATATCCAGAAGTACAATGATCTTGACCACATGAATCAGACACATCAAATACATGGAGGAGACTAAATTAAGTGGCCTTTATTCTTATTTTTCCTTGTGGATCCAAAGGATTTTCCTGCTGCTTTGTCTGTGCTGAAGTTCTTCAGAAAATAGATTCTGGAGCTCTGAGAAGGCAATCAGTACAAGTAACAGAAAAGGCATTTTTACAGCCACATGCTATTTATAGTAATCATCCCATCATTTTCTAGCCTTACAGATCTAATAATTATCCTGTTAATTAGTGATTTATGCAGTGTGGTCATAATAATAGATATGAAGAGCTTTCTTCAGTGTTCAGCAGTTACAGTGTGTGATACTAAAAATATCCTTGTGTAAATAACATACTAAATATTCTTGTGTAAATTCAATCATGGAGCTTTTCCACAGCTGAGTGTCTTGCTTCCAAAAAATATTCTATAATGACAAATACACAGAAGGCTAAACTGCAAAATTTTAAGTAGACAGGTATAGATTTTGAGTAGAACATACTGAAAAGTAATGGTATCACTTTGCTACACTACATGATTTGCAATTCTGGAACATAATTTTCCAAAAAGATTGTTGATTTATTGGCAAAGATTAATCTAGTTTCACAACAAAAAATGTTAACTGTTAATTCAAGCAAATTATATCATCATTTCCTGTAGAAATATGATTTATATGTTCATTTAAATTACAGTCTTAAAGGAGACACCCTTCCAAATCTCTGCCAGGCTGGAGTTCCAAAGCACTCATGAACATCCAGAGATGTCTAAGAAAAAATGTGCTTTGCATTTCCTGCACATAATTAGAAACATGATAAAGCAAAAGTGACAGAGTGTATCTGGTACAGAGCATCTGTCTCCAGAAAGAACTCACTGGATCATACATAGCAGATTTCCCCCTCCTTTAATAGGAAAATTATTTACTTGCTTTCACAAACTTTCTAGTTCCATCCAAAAACTAGTAACGTTTCTTTAGATAACTGCTCTTACTTGAGTTTACTTTTTGAGTTACTTCCTGAATTTAATTGTAGTCGTTCTGAAAATCACATTTCTTTCACTTACATTTCTTTTCTCTCCCTTGGTAATAATCTGAGTGTTTCTATTCATACCAATCATATATAGTTGCAGTTTATTTTCCTAGGACCAGCTGTACTCATGGTGAAAGACATTCCCCAGTCATCTTTCCTCTACACCACACCAGCTGGAATTCCTTTCTTTGGATGTGAATGATAAGAGCATGAGGGGTGGTCTGATTTGGATTCTACTTGATACCAATTTTAGTTTCCTCTATCTGACAGACTTCAACTTATACATACAAGAATTTCATTTTCCTATGGATCTATTAAATTCAGGTGTTTCTCACAAGAATCCTGTTCTTTCGATGAGATACAGAGCTCTCATCTGTGGTCACCTTCAGCTGGTAGGACCCTATAAAAAGAATCTTTCCTACAAAAAGACAAAAAGTCTATATTCATTCACTAGTAGTCTTAGTAATGATAACTTTGTGCCAGTTCTGTTCCTACATATCACAGCTTTTGCTCCATATTATACCTTGGCAATGATTAGTTTTGGTGTTGACTCCCAGCTTTGTTGCCATAAATCTGTGGTTTTATTTGTAAGTGTAACTGTGAAGGGAAATTTATATGCTTCTCATAAGTTTTAAAGTGTAAGGAAGCAAAATCTAGAGCTGGACTGCTTGTATTATTCCGAAAATAGTGTCTGTCTTCAAGTTACTTGAGATGCTGCTCAAGATGAGGCAACGCAAAGATATTGAGATTGTAGACCTACAGAAATGAAGGATAACCTATCCTGAGACTTTATGAACTGGTTAAGGAAAATTGTCCATACTAAACAGGGTCTTATTCTGAGTTACCCGGACAGTAAGTCCCAAGTCAACATGGTAAAGCAAGGCATGTAGTTAGGCAATTGAACATTCCAGAAGGTGTTGCAGAATTAACATTTGTTTCAGAAGAGTGACACTGAGTAATCTGTGTTGGGTTTTGCCTGGGTGCTAAAAATCATATTTGGGTAAGCAGAAAAGCTTGTATGCCATAGAAATGAAAGAAAAAGAGGAACAATTCTTGAGGAAGAGGAGACATTGGTTGTCATTTTTTGGCAGAAGTCCAACCCATGTATTTTTGTTCTTCCTCAAGAAAAGCACCTGCAGAACAAACAACAAAACAGAATGCACCATGAAATAGAGACTCATCCCTCACTCTTCCGTTCTGACATAACTTTAACTGAAGGTAGTCCTGTAAAAGACTGCTGTTGTTTATCAAACAACATTAACTAGTAAAGTATGACAATGGGCTGTAGTTTTATGCATGTGTATTTACAAAGGCCAGCTGCACAAAGACATTTTGAGTGGAACCATGTCATGTTAGTAGAAAGATTACTAATGGAATTGGAGGGATTATAGATGGGTTTCAATGTATAATAATATTCTTTGGCCCCTCTAATGGCTTCATAAAGCCAGTGCAACTTTGTGCAGTTAAGACAATTGTTTTCTGTCAATAATGAGGGGACAAAGTCAGGAAGAAGCCAGAAGGAAGGAAAATCTTCTTGGAAAGTAGTAGTTCTTCTTTTAGTCTGTTTGGTGAAAATAGCTTTTTGAAATAAATAATCCATTCCCTTGTTATAGCATGAACAAATTAAGACACTCAACACTGAAGTCTGAGTGCTCACTTTGGTCACTTGCCTCTTAAAATATCTGCCCTTGGTAGTGTGCAGCCTCTACTGCCTTGAAAAATATCACAGTTAACAAGAGGGAAAAAGCAGTGTCACCACTTCCCAAAGAGGTGAAAAGAACAGCTTTCTATATAAAAAGACAGCCACGCCCATTTGCAGAATACAGGTGGTGATGCATCTCACAATGCTACCAAACTGTCCTATAGGGCCATAGCTGAGGGAAAGCTGTACGCTGGGTCCAGCTAGATAGGTATTATTACTTTTGGGGAACTGAGAGCTCTGTAATGCTGCAATTGCAAGCACAATGCGTGTCACTACTGTGAAACTGCCACAGTGAGGAACAGACAGGGGTTTGGGGACTAAAACCTCCTTAACCTTCCTGGGTTATTAGCCTCTAAATAAAAATCATCCCCTGCACAACCTTCATGCCTGGAATGAATCCAAATGTCCAAGAGTTTGTGTACACATGGGTGTGTGTGCGCATATATGTGCGTGTTTGGGAGGAGTTGTCTTTATGTATTTTTATGTCTTTTTTTTTTAATTAAACCTTGTCAGCAGATTCAGAAAATGAAAATTAAAGGAGTTTCCTCTCCTGAACAAGTTCAGCTTGAAACACACGCATACAAAAAGCAAAACAAAACAAAACAAAACAAAACGAAATAAAACAAAACAAAACAAAACAAAACAAAATAGACTGTATGGCCAAACGGCTTCTGCATCGTGCTGAGAATTCCATGGAAATAATCTTGCTTCTAATTAGAACTGCTGATAGTTATGGTACATCAGATCCATGATCTTTACTTTCTTTTCTTCATCAAAAAACGAGGACAGATAATTCCCCTTTCACAATCAATCCTCTTCTGTTTAATTACACCTATTGACAGCAAGGGTGGTCTCAGATCTCAGAGCCAGCACCGAAAGATTAAAGCATAGTTAGTAAATCCCTTTTCTTTACAAAGACCATTAACTTAAGGCCCAATATGAACTTTATTGGGAATAGTTTCAGCTGCAACTTTAAAATTTAGCAGAGACTTTTAAAATGAACAATTCAGGTGGAAATAAGATTTTATGTTGACCCGTCCTTCATCCTGGAACATACCTAAAGTCATGAACATCATCCATATTTATTCACAATTTGTATTATGTCCTTACCTGTCACTATTCTGCTGGGTGTCACACAAATATCTGACGAGATCTTGTTTCTAAATAAGTAATATAAGACAACAGGTAGTGCATGAATAAATCGGGCCAATAGCAGTGCCAAGAAACAAAGGAAGAGACAGTAAAAATCCAATTGTTAAGAAACTGAGACCAAATTCATATAAAAAAGATGGGCCAACTGCTAAATGTGCCTATGGTAGGCAGCATTTAAAATTCATAGTGCAACACAGCCAATTATGTGTTTAAATCCTAATTTATCACTGTTTTTTCTTGCATTCAAGTCTTGTTTCTTCTTCCCATTCTACTTCTCTACTTAGCCTTCTGAAGAAGGTGGGTTTTTTCAGTTTTTTTTCTCTTGGTCACCATACACAATTAGCCTCAGTTTCCAGAGGTGTCTTTGCAAATTAATAATTATCCTCTTGTGACCAGTCACTAGTTAGTGTGTGTCACTAGGGGTTTTCAACAGTTTTGTTCACTTTTTTGGCAGTACCTTCCACAAACAGACCATCTAGACAATCAATATTTCTACAGAGGGTAAGCTGTCCCTTTTGTATTCTGAAAACTGAGATGTTGGCAGCCCTCAGGCGCAGCTGCCAAGGAAAATTGTGGCTTCAGAGTTCAGTAACAGGAGACAAGTCAGTCAAGCCTACTTAATGCAATGTTTCACATCTAGCTGTTCCAGGGTCCGATGTAGAAGTGTATGAATAAAGCAGGGAGATGAAGTGGATGATCATCTACCTGAAAATTACCACTTTGTTCCTCATTAGTGTGACTGCCTCATGACTCTTAGAATTGTTAATATATCTTGTTCAGAATACAAAAAAATGTTGTTCACATCAGGTCCTCCTTTTTGCAAGAAGAGACACTGCAGAGATGTTATTTTAGGCCCATGGAACAAGCTCAAAATGTTTTTGTCTTTTATGAAATCTGAGAACTTCTCATAATAAGTTCACAGATCCAGTTTTTGAGACATAACTTCTAATTGTGACCATTGAATTAAAAATTTAAGTGAAGGTAGGATTAAAAGCTTTTGCAGCCTTTACCCAATTCTCAAAGCTGTGCATATGTGAGCAGTCATATTGCATAGTGTGTGTAGACAACACATGTTGGGAGATTCATTAAATTCAACTTATGTCTTGTTTTATGTGATCATGCAAATGCTGAATCAAACTAAATGTTGAACTGTGACTAGGGCATTTATATGGCATTTTAATGACACTGCCAAGAGCAGTACTTGTACCTCCCTGAGTCAAAGGGAGGACTCTGCTTAAACTAGCAATTCTATACATCAGAAGGACGAATTGTGGTTCTTCTTTGTCCGCTAACAAACATAAGATGGCAGGGCAGTATACTGTATCAAGTACAAAGTAGTAATATAGCCATGATTCTTTACTAGCACGGAAGGAAATAGAAAGACAAAGTTTCTTCAGGGACTTCAAAAAGGTGTGAATTTCTCCAGATCACCATTGCTACACATGTCAGGGCAGCAAAACATCGAGTTGTCAGCAGGGTGAAAAGAGGATCAAGCACATGATTCAGTTTTGGAGCTTGGTTCCCTGTATTGGATTATTTAAAAGGACTTTGAGCTTTATTTTATAAATTTCTGTCTTCAATCACTACAAATTCAAGCGTCTGGATTCTTGAAGATTTGGCATATGCCATATATGCAGGCATATAAGATGAATATTAAAATTTTAACATCTGTTGCATTTTCTGGTCCAAACATTGTCTTCCTGCAGTTTTATTTGTCTCAGGCTAATGCACAGTAATGTGATAGACCAAATGGCCACAAGAAAACCAGAGGGAGTGATTTTCTTTTTCACAGATAGATAGATGAGGTCAGAAGGGATCACAATGGTCATTCAGCCTAATCTCATATTACTGCGTTCAGGTAGTGATTCCTGCATCTACCTAGTAACTACAGCAACTTTAAAAAAATTATTGCCCGGATTTGAGGACTTTTCCTGCCTGAGACTGGCACCATCCCCTGGGAATTCTGTTTGATGGCTGTTTAGCCTCACTTAAAAAAAAAAAAAAAAAAAAGTAAAATAATAATAATTATTATAATAAAAATTCCAGTGTGAACTCTGACCTGAAATGTCAGTCATTTTACATTTTTTTTCTATTCGGTTATAGAGTCCTTCACATTTAATGAGCTAAGAAACACACCATGAAAAAATGTATTTCTTCCTCTGAAATAGTACTAAAAGTTTCTTTGTGATCATTCAAAATCATAAGACATTTACCCTGTATAAAAAGTAAGCAGAATTCTAGCAGAGTTGGAAGCTGAGTGTATTCTAATATGAACTTAACAGTGTCAAGTGAGTCAGCTTTTGCTGTCAACAACAAAGAGTGTGTCACCACCTAATTTAATTAGGGTGAGAACATATTTTGTGGGTTATGTTTAATAGGCAAGTACAATTGAAATAATGAACACAAATAGTAGATCGACAAACACTGAAGTGAATATAACCATTTAGAAGCTTAACAATTTATTTGTTCCTCAAAATAAAACACACAGGAACTATGAGAAAATAAGCTTTGAATGTAACAATGCATACAAATTTCTACACAACTAGTACTGCGTTGTTGTCTGTGTCAATGATAGAGATGCTCTTCATAAAAGTAAATAAAATACCGAGTGAGAGTCCCTGGGTCAATTCATTGGACTAAAATGACATTAAACCTCAAACATGGTCAGGGGTAATACATTATATGTCCATTAAAAAGCCCTACAAAGTAGTGGGCATCTGTAAGGTGGCAAGGTAAGATTAAACAGAATGTAAAAATTAGCAGATGGCCAATGATAAGCACATGGCCAGTGGCCAGAGTTTAACATAGGATTGCTTATTTATTTAGGGAATTGTGCTTAGCATTTCAGAAAAATTCCCACAGGCTACTAGTTTCTATATATACGTGCATATGTGTGTGTATATTTGTATCTTATATCTTACATGCATCATGAAGGCAGTTGGCAACTTCTGTTTGTAAGTATGACTACTCAGGGCAGGTTTTGTAGAAAGTGACAGAACGTCACAAATGCTGATCTGTGTAGATTCCATGAATAATTCTGTGTTTTGCAAGAGAAAGGCCAAAATAGGTTTTGGCCCTGAAAATATTTTCCATTGAGGTGGCAGGAGGACACAAAAATAAAAAACTTACTGTTTAAGATGAAGAAAAAATGGTCAGTAGGGAACAATATTGCTAAGACAGTAATCTAGTAGAGGGAACTGTTGATCATTAAAAGTATTTATGCACTTGGGACAATTAACAGAAATAAATCCTTCTTCAATTTTCATGAAATAGCTTGAAAATTCCCAAATAAATGTTCAACTTTAGTTAAATATTGTCCACTACTGATTTAAAAGTCCATGGTAAAGCCAAGGTTAAAAACATACAAGCAAGATATCAAGAGATAACCTGTCAGAACTAAATAACTGTGTGTAAATCATGCACAGCTACAGCAGGACAAAGGATCCTCTGTTTTTTTCCTTGAACCCTTTATTGTACATTATGCACTCCACTGAAACTAAGGAATCAGCTGAGCAATCTGAGCTTTGTCCCAAGTTTGGAGCTGGTAGATGGAAAGATTTGCCTTGAAGGTATTACATGCTCCCCAGCAGAATTATGTCTGAGAACAAGTCTGATTCTGCTGTCAAGATTTAATCTTGATTTGTACTGTATGGGAGAGGTGTTGCAGGAAATGGGTTTGAATAAAATCGCACCAAGTCAATTTGTTATGAAATGCTAACAGGGCTCAGTAAGATAGGGGATATTTTTGCAACTATTGGCTTTTTTCTTTTTATATTTTTGCCAGGATTTTTGACAAAGTGTACAAGCTCAGTGTTCTGTTTTCACATAGACCACCTTACAAAATTTAGGTCTATCACTGTTATCTCAAAGCTGTGCAATGTTCTGATATTTCAAATCTGTTGATCAAGGTGGCTGGCATAGCGGCAGAAGGTAACATATGCCTAGAGTCTCGGTCTACAGAGATCATCATTAAGTCACTAGTTATTATCTACAAATAATTTCTAATGGTCTTACACAGAGTTCTTTTCCTCACTTAAAGCAAACTGATAGGATACATAAACTGCCAAGGTTTAGACTGTCTTCATAAATTTTCCTGATGCAAAATATTTGCAGACTAATATATCCAAATATATTTCACCACTAGTTTTAAAAATTTATAACCTGTATAGCAAATGCACATTTTTGAGACCCCTGTGTGTTTTTCTATATCAGA
Organism: Pterocles orientalis; assembly: GCA_011057875.1. NCBI lineage: Eukaryota > Metazoa > Chordata > Aves > Pterocliformes > Pteroclidae > Pterocles > Pterocles orientalis. Next base: position 490,507 of record WKFP01015068.1, on the reverse strand, counting down.
AAGCATGCTCGACATTTTCCTGTGCTTTAGAAACCCATAATCAGTTTCTGAAATATATTAAAGAGATAAAAATTTCTTCAACTATCTTCTAATAAACCAAGTTAATGTTTCAGATAAGCCCACTTCAAGATCATCTCACATGCTTTGTGGAGGACTGCACCACAAGACTTGTTTTTCAGAAACAGTAATAAAAAACCCAGTGGTAATCACTGTTATCCTGGCCTCTTTTAAAAGTTCTGAAACAAACTCCTGTTCTGAGATAAAAGAATGAGTTGCCTCGGTTTATCCTAGTACGTATTTCACATATGTGTAGTTCTATTTACACTTCGCTATCAAAACAGTCTATTTACACCCGCACCTTCAAAACAGAGTTTAAAGAATAATATAATTATGAAGGAGAGCCTAGAATTTAGAATGTCTTGTATTTTATTTCCTAAAAGTCTGATTCTCTTCCAGGTCTACCCAGTAGCCAGTGATGTTATCCAGTGAAAAGACTGGAATCAGCCACTCTCAATAAGCAGATCACTGTACATCAAAGGCACATGAGATGTGATCTTAATTCAATGTGTTGAAAGCAAATATTTTTATAATTCATCTGTTCCTTCTACATCCATGTGAGTAAGAGTTCAGTCTCATGGACTTTTCTGTGCCTTCTGTCCTCACTTCTGATCCCCTCTAATCTTGCCTTTAGGGAACAGAGGTGAATTTACAGGGGGTAAGAAACTGTCCACAAACCATTGGGTGAGTGTCAAGTTGTTACCTGCTATTTCATAGTTCTATTTACCACTAGACTAGTAGATAAAAACTGGGCATAGCTTGAATAGATGTGGAAGAACTGAGGGGATCTGAAGAGGTAATAGGAAATAATTCATGTTAATGTGGTTCCTTCCCACCTCCCCAGCTTCTTTTTCCACCTGTACAGCTATTCAGAGAAACAGAGATTTGGGATGAAAATATACCCTGTTTTACAAATCACACACATGAATGACTTGGGTGCAAGTACACAGGGTCACATCATGTAATTTGAGCAGCTTAATCAGAAACTAATGGGGATCGTCAAATTTACCAACCAATAACGTCTATTTTATTTCACATGAAGTCTGGGGTAAGTGAATGGCTGCCATAAGTATCACTGCTGCATTTGGAGGTTTTATAGACCCTGGAACATCTTTGTGCCATTTGTCAGAGCACTGTAATGAAATAATAGCTCTTTTCTCCAAGCAGAGGAATATCTAAAGCCATAGAAACACCCTCTGCTAACAGGGGAGGTGATCCTACCACTTTTATTCACTTATGAAGGGCTATACTCTTTAAATAATAATTTCTTTCCAAGCCCTTTATAGGAGTAAAGGAGGCAGAATCTGGCCTACCATAAACCATTTGTTACCTCTGAAACCACATTTACATTTTCCAGGATATGATTAAAACCAGAACATTTTGCCAGAGACATTTGAAGTTTAAATACATGTTATTGCAGTTTGGTATTTGTGGGGATTACTTGGATGTGTAACCTTTAAAAGTGGAAAAAAGCCAACATTTTCAAGTTGTTTGGATCGTAAACATTCAGAGATTACACACTCATGTATCAGAAAAAGAACTTTGTTCCATTTACATAATCAGTTACTAAACATGCTATAAAGAAACCTTTTCAAGCTAATATTGTGCAGTCTTAAAAATGACTGTAGTGTTACACATATTATGTCATTTTTTATAGCCAACGCCTTTAGGCACTGCACTGTATAAGAAGGGCCAAGTAGCAGCGCCTCCACAAGGAAATCCCAGGGGACAAATAGGTGACTTTAAAAGTAATTACAAATCCCTTTCCATTCCTCTTGTTCCTCAGTTTATGGGCAGAAGTGGGAATTAGCTGACATGTAAACACTGTTGTCTCCAAACCACCTTTTTTTGTGCCACTTCAGAGGCCATTTCAGGGATTCCAATGAATGTGTGACTTACATGCTATAGCATCCTGCTCCCATAAGGAGCTTTACATGTCCAAGCTTCCAGACATTCTCTTTTATGTGATTAGGACAAATTAAAACCTGCTGGACCTGAGTATCAGACAAGTAACAATCAGGTAGCATTGCACAAAAGTGCTGTTTGTCACTTACTTTTGTTGTAAAAGTTAAAGGTAGCCGTAGAATGAACCCATGTTCAGTACTGTGAGCCCAAATCCAGCAGACAGGTCATTGCATACCGAAAGGCACTTCTGTATTTCCAAATGTCTAAATTAACTAAGACAAGCCAACAAGAACATTTACTGGCTGTATTTTCCTCTTTATGTTGTGCTCAATGGTCAGGGAATAATTTCTTATTAAAAACATTTTGATTTAGGCTTGCATGGCTGCATGATGTGTTGCTTTTATTTGTATTCTAGCTGGTTTGTTTATGTAAATTTTTAAATAAACCATGAAAATAAACATTTTTCAACTCTTCTCTTCCAACTGCTGCTTGCCTTGGCAATGGATCTGGTCACAGAGGGCATCTCCTTCTACCGGTCATTCATGGCAGAAATACATGGCTTGCTTGCTTACTTGTTACTATGGACAGTCTTGCACCTCCTGCCTGCTTCTCATATATATTGTTGAAGGGATACAAGAAGGAATTCACTGGAGCCCTAAAATAATACCAGTTTGTAAAATAAACAATCTTTTCTTTATAATCTTCTTCTTTCCCCGTCTTTCATCCACACCTTTTTTCTCTCGACTTTTACTGATGTCCCTTTTATTGTCTGAGGTTTTTTTTCACCTTACTGGAGATATGTGGTATTTTAAAGAGGGCCCATAATCTTGAAGAGAAAATAGGATAAAAGTATACTGGAATAAGAAACCATGGGATCAAAGCCAAGTTGGATTAGACTATTCTTTCAAATTAAATTTACCTTAGGAGATGCTGAGCTTTTCTTTTTGGAAGAGGCAGAGCGTTCTTTTTCATTTTGCAAATGGGACTGTCTAAAATAGTGCAACTTCATTCCAGTTAAGAGGGTTACCTTAAAATGTTTCCTGGAAAAATAAAAGGAACTGTTTCTTACACATACGTAGATATTAGAGCAATTCTTAAAGGGAGTTTCTTTCTGATAAATCTTCACCTATACATGAAATGGGGGTAGATTAAGAAGAGATGAAAATTTTCAGAGAAAATAAAGGACTGCATTGCCGTGCTGTTAACCTCTGACTCTGGTGAACTGCTGCATGCTGCTCATGGCACAAGCTAAAGTTGTGCTGAGTTACAGGCAGCCAACAAAAGGCAAAGTCACCACTGTGTAAGCTGCCGGAGCAAAGTGTGTGAGAACACATGTGTGCACATCTGGGTGCACGTGTGTGTTTATATGGCCTCAATAAAATACTGACTCAAAAGGCAAAGAGCTGATCCTTTCTCACTATGTACATGTCAGGAACTAGTTTTATAATATGCAGGGGAAGAACACTTTAGGCGTTTACTTGCTTAAAGGTTTGAATGAGCAGCTTTTTTGTTCTCATCAAATAATTGGTGATACCCAACAAAAAAGAGATGTTATAACTTAGACATACATCACATGTGATACATACATCATATCACATTATTGATTAGATTGTATTTCAGAATATTAATATGAATTGTAGCTAACGCACTGGGTTGTCTCAGTTAGATACACATGGCGAATATGAATGGCATTTACCTCAGGAGTTAGGCAGGACTTGAAGCTGAATGACAGAAGAGTTAATTTATGGCACACAGTAGGACTGCAACGTCTGGAATTCTTCATCAAGAGAAGAATTGTTGGAATAATTTAAGGAAACTGGGTGCGCAACACTATCCTGGGGAGCTATGTAATTAATGTTCTGTCTGCCACATTAAAGATTTACCACTGAGATGGTCCATTTGCATACAACATACCCCTAGTGCCAGGAAAAGCTTCACTTGCTTTCACCACCCAGTACGACACCAGACAGCAATAGTGAGATGCTGCTTTGATTCAGTTACTGCTCAGCTGTATATCAAACATGTTATAGAAACAGGCCTTGACTTCAACATGTTTGGTTTGGATCAGTGAATTGAGCACTTGCTGAGCTCTGGAATACAAATGATCAACCTATCTGTCTGAGCAGTTCCCCTGTTGGTGCTATCCTCTTGCTGCCTACTGCTAATGCAGTAATATGTATGCAGTGCACAGCATCCTATGTGACTGCCACTTGACAAAATGTGCCAGCTCATCATTGTCTCCAGACGAGACAGATTTATTATAATTCAATATGTTCCTCGTGAGCACTTTTTTCTGTCTTACGTTACAGTCTGCATAGCATCCAGAATAATAACTACATGCTCTTATGACATTGCAGCACTGAATTCTTGCAGCAGAAAAAATCATTTCCTTGTCTCTGACAGAAATTCACCCACAGCAATACCTTCCTGTTGCTGAAAATTAATGTGGGATTTCCCTGCCCCATCCTAAACTGAGCACTTCTTGAAGTAAAGCTAAGCAGAGTGATTTTAATTTTTTTTTTAATAAAGTGTGTTCAGTACTAAAAAACTGCAAAGCCATGAGCTTGGCTGTGTCGCAATGCAGATAAAAAACAGTTGTACAAGCTGGCGAAACTATAAGATTCTAGATGCAGGTTTTTGTACTCTCAAAGTCAAATAAGGCATAGCAAGAATCAAGGAAAAGCTGGGCAGGACCAACAGCTGTTCTTGTTAAATTAAAGCTATTCTATATGTTGAGACTGTCACCTGATAATGGAAGCAGGAGTGTTTGCAAGTGGTCCAGATAGATACTCAAAAATGCACATGTTTCACACTTCTTAAGAGAATGGTGTTCTTTCACAGTGGATCAGTCATTTCAGTTGACTTTGGCTGCCAGGATGACCTTTACAAAGTGGTACAGACAATAAGATTGAATATGCAATTCACCAAATGCGAATATTGGCACATTTTGGCTCATGAATATTTACCATCAAGACTGCTGCTGACAGCATCTCAGAAGCCCTAATCTGCAGTCTGGCAGCCAGCCAGGTTTCCCACTTTTCCCAGACATAAGGAGGAATTCCAGTCCTACTGGCCAAGAGGCAAGGAAAGATCCCAATTTGATTTGCACTCCGTTTGAAAAAAAAAAATTCTCTGGTTAGAGTTAATGATTAAACTAGATTCTCTAGCAGGCACCACACCCAGGATCCCCCTGCAAAATGTGTGAATGTCATAGCAAACATTTACAATATCAGGCAAAAAGGGACTCAGCATCCATTTGATATTGCCTTAAGGCAACATCAGCAGTACCTTGAACAGAGCATACAGCTTTTCTGGGTATGGATGATGAAACATTTTTGTGAATGTCAGGCACACACATTTCCATCATACATGCCTGGCTGTAGGTGACACTTGGTTGTTGTTCTTCCCTAACAGGTGTTTCCTATATCCACCACAAACCACCTCCTTTTCTCCCTAACTGTGGTTCCTAGCCTGGAACTGATGGGACTGATCCAAACAGATCCCAGATGGGTCACATCACCTTAGACCCTTGCTTGTGGATGACCAGCCCTGAGCAAGAGCCTGCCATTTCCCTGGGCAGTCTCTTCCCTTGTCTCGCAGGTCCTGCTGCTGCACTCTTTCTTCTCTCTTTCACTTCTTGTGTAGATAAGTAAGCAGATTTCTTTCTTCTACTCCAATGAATGCAAAGGAGAATAAAGCTCATGATTAGTTAATTAACTAATTATTAACCCTCATGTTCAAAGTCCTTGTCCCCCTTCTGAATCTTCTGAATTTTTTGTGGGTTTTGGGTTGGGTTTTTTTTTTTGTCTGTCACCTTATCTGCCTTCACCTTACACTGTTCTCACTATTTTAACCTTTCTTCACATGTCATTTTTCTTCTCTTCTTGTTGCCCTCCCCTCTGGTACCCAGACCTAAGGGAGCCAGCTGAGACTGCACTTGCTCAGTGACAAAACTACCTGCTGGGAGAGGCATAACAGTCTTACTGATGCATCCCAGCAAGATATTTACCTTTTTGAGAGAACACTGCATTAGCTTGCACTTGTGAGCTTAGACCTCAAGGCTCAGATCATTTTTTTGCTGCACAGCTAATTAGCCTGTTATTGTCCATTTTGTATTTCTACATTTTTGTCTCTTACAAATAAATTATTCTGCATTACTCTTTGTTGAATTTCATCCAGCTGATTGCAAACCCTTTCTCCTATTTAACAAGAACTTTCTGAAATATTAACTTATCTCTCTCTCCTTCTCCCTCAGATTATTGTAACCACATTTAACTTAGTATCAGCATGTTAAAGAATATTTTCTATCATGTCACCCATAGTACTGTCAAGATTAATTAAAATATCACCCAGTAATAGTTCCATCCAAGCCCTCATTTGAGTCCTCCTCCTGGTCTTTTGCAAAGACTTAATAATAGCTGCACAATTTTTCAAGCAGCTGTTTATCTATTCTACACTAATTTCACCCAACCTTGTCTTCCTAATTTGTACATTCAAGATCATGTCAGCAGTCCTACTCAAGCCAAAATAAATCTCATCCCTTGTTTTCCTCTACCTACTGGACTGATTAATTACTTAGGGAGTAAATGAGACTGCTTGACTGACCACTTTTGAATTTTTCTCACCATATGGCTCTTAAAATGTTCACAGACAGATTGTACCAGGGTTTTTTTATTACTTTTCTGGTCAGTGGTAGGTTTCTATCTTAAAGTCGAAACTTGTCCTCTCCTTTATAACAGATTATTTTTATTATTCTCTACTTTTCAGTAATCCATTCTCTAAAAGATGTCAAAGGTAATCACTAAGGCAGAAAAAACACTATCTAGTTCCACTGATCCTTTATGGTGAATGTCACTAGCTTAGATATAATTCATACTTAAATATTCTCTAATGTCATGACCTGTATTCTCACACGCTTTGAAAATTTATATTTAACTTCTGGTCACAATCGATAGTTTTAGACGTTTGAAAACTGAATATTTTTATTTTCTCTGTCACTCATCTGTTTTTCTTACTTGTATAATATTAGACATTAACTGTTGATGTCCTTCTGCAATAGCCTGATTAACAACATCAAAGGCTGAGCTAAGATTTTAAAGCATCATTGCTAACATACCTTGACTTGGTCCAGAAACCTGGGAAAAGTATATTAAAATTTCTGATGCTCTATGAGCTAGTTTTTCCCAAGGCAAGCATAAATTTTAAAAACTAATGTTTTAAAATATGCTTTAAAAATGTAGTTTTATTAAAGGGAGGGAAGAAGACATTGCACAAGCAGGGCAGCATGCGATAGCTAATTACTAAAGTACAGCTATATTTGAAATAATTGGCTTCCACTGGATACAAACACTTAGGCCAGCTGATTGCTCTCCTCACTTCTGCAGCAGCATCACATCCACTGCAATTAGCAAATCCTGCCAGGTAGGAACATCTGATTTAAGCTGCAGTAAGACAAGTTATCTTGCAGTAAGACTTTCTTCAACACTCACTCCTATTCCTCAAGAATCTGCCTGTTTCCAATCTTAGTCCTAGGACTGGAAGGAAAGCTGGACCTTTCCTTACAAACTCTGCAAGCCTTCCCTGCTAGCTGTGCCTTACCACTCCCCACCCCACTAGCTGAGTCTTGGATTTTAGGTTTGGGTTTTTGGTTGGTTCTCCTGCCAGAACTACCAGTGAGCAAACAAAATATTTAGTGTTTTTCTTCAGAGAGACATAGGTTCAACTTTTCATAACAAAGGCAAAAACCTGAAGATTTTATAAACAGCAGAGACTTTTTTTTCTTCCTTACAGCAATTCTGGCTTCCTTCCTAATATGTACTTGTGATAATAATCACTTAAATTGATGCATAATGAAAGCAGTCATCATAATGGCCTCATACCACTTATCATTTTCCTTTTGCCTTAAGCCACCTACCACATCTCAGAACTGGTAAGATTTATAATGCTTGCATCTCTCAGTACACTTGTTAAAAAACAAAGGATTTTTAACAGAAACATTGTGAGAAAATAAATTATCCTGAATGTGCAACAGGTTAATAATGATTCATTTATAATGTTTTTCCCCTAAAAAATCACCAAATTCTATTGAAAGCCAAATGAATCTCTGAAGCAAACCTGTGAGGTCAGATATGCCCATATATTACATGATATAAGCAAAACAAGGTTAAAGGACATGCAATGTCATAAAGCTAGATAGCTAGGTCAAAAATAGAGCTCAAGAAGCTCCACTGCCATTTCCTGCTTGAGCCACTGGAGCATGACACATTTCCTGCTTTATTATAATTTGCTTGTGCTAATATTTTGCTCCTTTAGGGATTGTTTATTTCTGACACTTGTCTTGGTACTTAAACAAGAAAGAACCCAGGAGGTTCTTCCAGACAACACACACTTGCACTCAGTGATGCCAGGTCCCACTGCTAGCCCTCTGGGTAGCCCTTTGAAGAGAGAAATGTGTCAAGGCCACAACATTTCCCACCACCCCACTCCTGTCTTTGCAGGCAGACTGTACTATGTGGTACATTCACCTCTTCGCTGTGCTGGCAGGACTGGTCAAGATCAGAGGAGGATCACACCTCAAATATTCAGTAAGAGCACAATATGCATTAAGGGAAAGACTGGTCTGGCAAACATCAGTGCAGGGCATTGTTTCTCATCATCTCCCAATTTCTTAGTACAAGCGTTCTGCTCTGAGGAGGCATTCACTGCTCTCATTTATTTTCAGTTATTGAAGATGTGAGCGGCTGGCAGCGAGGTCACCACTTCACAGAATCACAGAATCATAGCATGTTAGAGATTGGAAGGGACCTCGAAAGATCATCTAGTCCAATCCCCCTGCTGGAGCAGGAACACCTACATCAGATCACACAGGAACGCGTCCAGGTGGGCTTTGAATGTCTCCAGAGAAGGAGACTCCACAACCTCTCTGGGCAGCCTGTCCCAGTGCTCTGTCACCCTCACTGTAAAGAAGTTTTTTCTCATATTCAAGTGGAACCTCCTATGTTCCAGCTTGAACCCATTGCCCCTTGTCCTGTCACTGGATGTCACAGAGAAGAGCCTGGCTCCATCCTCTTGACACTCACTCTTCACATATTTATAAACATTAATTAGGTCACCCCTCAGTCTCCTCTTTTCCAAGCTAAAGAGACCCAGCTCCCTCAGCCTTTCCTCGTAAGGGAGATGCTCCATTCCCTTCATCATCTTTGTGGCTCTGCGCTGGACTCTCTCCAGCAGTTCCCTGTCCCTCTTGAACTGAGGGGCCCAGAACTGGACACAATATTCCAGATGCGGTCTCACCAGGGCAGAGTAGAGGGGGAGGAGAACCTCTCTTGACCTACTGACCACTCCCCTTCTGATACACCCCAGGATGCCATTGGCCTTCTTGGCCACGAGGGCACAGTGCTGGCTCATGGTCATCCTGCTGTCCACCAGGACCCCCAGGTCCCTCTCCCCTACACTACTCTTCAACAGCTCAGTACCCAACTTATACTGGAACCTGGTGTTGTTCTTGCCAGATGCAAGACTCTACACTTGCTCTTGTTAAATTCCATGAAATTTTTCCCCGCCCAAATCTCCAGCCTGTCTAGGTCTCACTAAATGGAATCACAGCCTTCTGGCATGTCAGCGACTCCTCCCAGTTTCGTATCATCAGCAAACTTGCTGAGGGTGCACTCTATTCCCTCATCCAAGTCGTTGATGAATATATTGAATAGCATTGGTCCCAATACCAAACCCTTGGGGACTCCACTAGATACAGGCCTCCAACTAGACTCCATCCCATTCACCACAACTCTCTGGCTTCTTTTCTCCAGCCAGTTCACAATCCTTCTCACTACCCGATCATCCAGATCGCACTTCCTCAGTTTAGCCGCAAGGATACTGTGGGAGACGGTGTCGAATGCTTTTCTGAAATCGAGATAGACCACACCTACTGCTATACCATCATCTATCCACCTGGTAATGTCCTCATAAAAGGCTATCAGGTTGGTCAAGCATGACTTCCCTTTGGTGAAGCCATGTTGACTGCCTCTAATGACCTTCTTATCCCTGATATGCCTAGAGACAGCATCAAGAATAAGTTGTTCCATCACCTTTCCAGGGATGGAGGTGAGGCTGACCGGTCTATAGTTACCCGGGTCCTCCTTCTTGCCTTTTTTGAAGACTGGTGTGACATTCGCTTTCCTCCAGTCCTCAGACACCTCCCTCATTTCCCACGACTTGCCAAAGATGATGGAGAGTGGTCTAGCAATGATTTCCGCCATCTCCCTCAGCACCCACGGGTGCATCCCATCAGGACCCATGGATTTATGGGTGTCCAGATTACTTAATTGCTCCTTAACCCAGCCTTCATCTACCAGAGCAAACTCCTCCTTTGTCCTGACTTCCTCTGGGGCTTCAGGGGTACAGGGCTCCTCAGGAAAGCCTCTGGCAATATAGACAGAGATAAAGGCAGCATTCAGTAACCCTGCCTTCTCTGTATCTTCTGTCACCAGAGCACCCACCTCATTCATCAGTGGGCCTACATTGCCTCTGGTGTTAGCCTTATCTGCAATGTATTTGAAGAAGCCTTCACCTTGACCTCTGGTAAGGCTGGTGTGGTGCAGACCATAGTCTGGCCACTTTTTAATGGAAAATCCATGTTTTCCTAACAAAAGAACAAACAGGTTATTTCCCTTCCCATCTGTCACAATTCCCACCCTCCATTTTTTTCTTCAAGTCATTGAATATTTTTTCATAAATATCACAAGATTTTTTTTCTATGTTTCTATTGGTGAAGATGAAATGGTATTCCCCCATTTCCACTTTACAAAGCAGAGAAGATATTTTATTTTATAGGGAAAGATACTGGCACCCACCTAACAGAATAATGGCCTTAAAAAAGTAAATAGGATTTCCATCCTGAAGGAAGTTAGAGTATTTCAAGAGAATCTGTTCAAATACTGTTATGGGTTGTCTGGCGGCAAGGAAGGGGTTAAGGTGTTGGCTCCGTTTCTTTAAATGACTCTTAACGAGTTACCCCAGCGTTTGGTAACAGGAGTGGGGGAAGGGGCACCACACTTAGCTTTTTGTAAGAAACTGCTTGGAAGGCAGGGTCCCGCTCAGGACAGACCCGCCCCAAGCCAGGCCCCAAGCCAGGATCAGCCAATCGCACCTCTGCGAATAACATATTGAGGAAGGACCACACCCCCTACTTCTTCCAGCGCGGTGGGGGGAAGCGCCACGCGGTTGGGAGAGGCGCCACGCGGTGCGGCTGCGGGACCGTCACGGCTCCGGCAGCCGGGCATTTTCCCCCCTCCACCGCCTGCTGGGCTTCTGTGAACAAGATGCTGTAGCCCAGCCCTCGCCATGGCTCATCCGGGAGCCCTTCTTCCCAGGAGCTGATGAAGACCTCCGATGGCAGAGAAGAGGAGCGGGATTTGAGAGATAATGGAACTGCACAGCACTCCAGTCATCGAGAGCTCTGCCATTTTCCCCTGCCACGTAGTGAGAGAAGAAGCAGCCAAGTGCCATGTGGTGAGAGAAGAAGCAGCCTTGGACTGAAACTATAAGCCTCAACAGGAGTTGGGGGAGTCGCCGGGGGACTGAAGCCCTGTTGGAACACGGTAACTGGGAGAGGCATTGGTTTGAATTGACTGCAGCCCCGTCTTCCAAACCACCCCCCCCCCCTCCATGCCATGTGCTGCCGGGGTGTGGGGAGGTACGGAACAAAGCCTTTGGGCTTTGGGATGAAGTGGGGGGGTGGGGGAGAAGTGCTTTTTTGTAAGACGCAGTTTCTCTCTTTCAATATCCTGCTTCTTGTTGTAAATAGTTAATAAATTCAGTTGTTTTACTGTTCTTCACGAGTCGTGTCGGTCTCTTGCCCGTGACCCTAAGTGGTGAGTGAAACCCTCTCAATTCCCTGCCTCAGTCCACCAGGTGTTTAGGAAACTGTACCTGTGGTTTTATAAACCATGACAAATACATTCAAAGGAGAAGAAGAATTTTATTTTTTCAATTCATAAATGTCAAAAGTTGTTTTTAACTTCAACAAGAACTTTCAGAGCACTGTTCTGACAAGAAAGATGAAAACCAATCAAATAACTATTGACATTCTTAAAGATATGGAAAGTGAAATTATAGAGAGGAAGAAATTTCTCATGCTCAGCCTTGAATCCTCATTTCAGGAAAGCTAGAGAGAGTTCAGAGAAGAAATAGTCATGCACAAAGAGCTGACCACTGAAAAGCAAGCTCTCTGAAGGAGGATTTCAGGAGTTATCAGCTTGTGGAAAGGTTGAAAGTGACTATTACTCTGTAGAGATATTTTACATTAGAAGGAATAAACAAACCTGTGACAAAAGGAGGGACTCCTCAGCCTTGCTGACAAAGGCAGAATAGGATAAAATGAAAAGAAGAAAGTCAAAGCTGGATAAATTCAACCTTGAAAATCTCTCTTATGAAGACAGACAGACACTGTATCAGAGAGGCAAAGAAAGAGAACACATCCCCAGGGTCTGGAGTATTTGAGCAGAGACGGAGTTTTCAACAAGAAAAAGATTCTAATCCCACTTCTAATATGACCTTTTTACTATGTTTGGCCTACTCTTGGTTGTCTCTAATTGTCTGAACCTGATTGAACCTGAAACATGGCGGGGGGGTTGGAACTTGATGATCTTTAAGGTCCTTTCCAACCCAAACCATTCTATGATTCTATGATTCTATGATTCTATGATTGGATGTTATTTCTTCTTTATGCAGCTCAAAAATGAAGAGAAAGGCTTACATACTACCTTAACTTAAAATGTCTGTCTCTAGCCACAAGGTCATTGCAGTAATGAAAGCTGCAAAGCTTCAATTCACAGAATCACATAGTCACAGAATGGTTGAGGTTGACAAGGACCTCTGGAGGTCATCTGCTCCAACTCCTCCGCCCAAACAGGGCCACCTAGAGCCAATTGCCCAGGGCCATATCCAGATGGGTTTTTAATATCTTCAAGGATGGAAACTCTACAAATTCTTCATGCAACCTGGCCCTGTGCTTGGTCACTCTCACAGTGAAAAAGTGTCTCCTGATGTTCAGATGGACCCTCCTATGTTTCAGTTTGTGTCCATTGCCTCTTGTCCTGTCACTGGACACCACTGAAAAGATCCTGGTTCCATCCTCTTTGCACCCTCCCTTCAGGTATTTATGTACATTAGTAAGATCTGCCCCCTGAGCCTTCTCTCCTCCAGGCTAAACAATCACAGCTCTTTCAGCCTTTCTGCATAAGAGATTGGTCCAGTCCCTTAATTATTGTGGCCCTTGAGTGAATTCTCTGTAGTATGACTATGTCTCTCTTATACTCTGCCCCACCATCCAGATCATTTCTGAAGATGTTAAACAGGACTGGATCCAGTATTGCCTCCTGGAGTACACCACTAGTTGTTGGCCTCAAAGTAGACATTGCAACACTGATCACCGCTCTTTGGGCCTGGCCATTCAGCCCATTTTCAATCCACTTCACTGGTTGCCCATGCAGTCTGTAAACCAGCAGCTTGACTATGAGGATGCTATGGGAGACAGAGTCAAAGGCCTTACTCAAGTCCAAGTAGACATTATCCACTGCTCTCTGCTCGTCTATCAGGCCAGCCATAGAAGTTTATCAAGTTGGTCAAGCTTGACTTCCCCTTGTGAAGCCATGATGACTGCTGCTGATTATTTTCTTGTCCTTAATGTGCCTGGAAAGGGTTTCCAGGGTTAGCTGTTCTATCAGTTCCTCAGTTCCTCTTGAGGAAAATAATATCAATCTGAGAATAACTGCTGGGACAACCCAGACATCTCTGTTAACCAGGTCTTTTACACTAGGGGATTTCAGCCTTTTGCTCTTCACCTGAAGCATGTGACAGCGAAGTCTTGCTTAAAGCAGAAGAAATGTGGCTGTCTTATCTAAGCTGTTGGGTGCAGTGGCAAGGAGACTAACTCAAATGTAGTACTAGGATGGTCTCTTTCAGCCATAAAGCAATAGTGAAGTACAACATTTTAGTGTTCCAAACAGAAAGTCCTTTCCTGGTTGGTTCGACATTAATCTGTCCCTGAATACTGTAAATTGCAGTGGTTTTTCGTATTCTTGTTCAACCAGGGACAATCTGTACAAGGAGTGCTGAGATGAAGGCCAGGATGCTGAGGTTATAAAGAATACTGGAGACCTGGATCACTTGAATTCTAACTGCCAGGAGGCCTTAAAGCAGCCCACATTAACATCAGACCAACTCAGAATGCTGTTATCTGTTTCTGTAATTGCAGTGATCAGAGTAAGGTCATACCAACTATAAATAAGTATTATGTTTCTTTCCTTTTTTTACCACAAATAGAAAAAAATACATTCCAATTAAATCAAGCCAGCTTGAAAAAAATATTTTTTTCTGTTAAAAAGGGGCAATCTTACATTGACTGGGAGTGCTTATGTTTCCACTAACTTTTGAGGGGGAGGGGACTAATCCTGATTTCATGAATTTGATTAAAAATCCTCCTCCTCCATTAAGTTTTCTTGAGCAGCTACCCAAAAGGACTATCAATGCTGTTCAGTACCATAAAACCGAGGCATGTGGGTATCTCTAAAGCAGAAAACAGAACCAGGAGAGTGTATTTTAGTCAGCGTAATTTATATACCCAAATAAGTGAGGCTTCAAGCTTTGTAAAAGCTGATGTAAAAATAAATGGGTTGGTGTCAACGAGCCACTCCATTTGGCATTCATTTCAGTTACAAGTGTTTATGATTGGCAAAATTAACTGAGGCTAATGATGCACCAAAAAGTGGGGGGGAGGGGAGGGAAGAAAATTAAGGAGACAGAGAAAATTAGGAAATTGAATGCTTTTAACTAATGACATTCACACACCAGAACCTGGCCACAAACTATGACAAATGAACATTATGTATCGCGATGATTTTATTTTGTTGAAAATAAAAAGTGAAACATTAGTTATGTAAATAATATCTATTTTTAGAGAACAAATCATCCCAGTGTACTGTTCCATCTACTGTAGAAAGAGAAAGCCTTGTATAATGGAACACAAGGCTGAAGAGCATTCAACAGTACCAAAAACACATTTAGGGAAGAAAGTCACGAGCCAGTAGGCAACTGAAAGTTACATAACTGTACAGGGAATCTACTTAAAAAGAATACAATGTATTGTCTTGGAATGTTGACAGTTTAAACATCCCATTATTGTGTGCTCCAAAAAGTTTCCAGAGGAATTAGTTATTCACCTCAACTGAAAGATATCCAATTCTCTTATGTGTGCCACAGCACTGTAGAAACACTTGGCTGAGATGGTTAGTGCTGACCTGGACTAAACCTATCCAGAAAGACTGGTATCATGTCCCCAAAGCACTGTTTTTGCAACATTTACCATTCATTTGCTGTTCAAGTCTCTTTCTGCTTGGTTTCTGCAGTCTGATATTCAAAATTAACAGGTAGTGATGCTTCAGAAAAAGACACCTTTACTGTGACAGAAAGCATAAAAGTTCCATTTAGTTTTGTTGGTTTCATGTGCACATACAGCACATTTTGATAAAAAAAGATATGCCTGGAAACCAGAGAGAGGAAGGCTGTCTGCCTGTAGGGTAGGCGGTAACTCACTGTCAGCCTGCTAAACAGGGAGGCTCATAGCACAAAGCAGAAGGACCCACATGAGTTGAAACAGTCAATGAAACCGTAAGACTCCAAAATGCTTCAGAGGAGACACCTCAGCGGAGTCCTGGGGTCAATGGGCACTTTGTCCAGCTTGCTACAGCTCAGAAGGTTACAGAAGATTGCACAGAATAAGCCTAGAGTGGAGTCCTCGTCCCCCAGGGACACGACTAGCCAAGTCCTTTATGTTCTGGACAGTCCCATTCAAATCTCAAACTATTTTTCTGTCTGATGAAGTAGCGTCAGGGATGAAAAGCTTAATCGTAGGGCTCACTTCACATCCCTGGAGAGAATCGTGGCTCAGTCACATTTCTCTTCCAAAGCCTCTGTGCTTTTATGCATTCAGGTATGGCTGGGTTTTAGGTCAGAGTCTGTTTTTCCTGCCTTTTCACGGAGTAACAAGATGATACAAATGTAAAGCTCACATTTAACTTCAATATCTCCCACCCCTCTCCCAAGAAAACACAATTTATGACTGGAGTGAAATGCACGTACTAAGGATTATGGTTCAAGCTCGGTCAAATAAAAGACCTAGTTAATGCTATTTTCATCCTGCATCACAGAGATAATTTTTGACACAAAAAATTACTGTCACACTGAAGGAGCTCTGAAACTCCACAGCTTTTTAGCAGCTATCAGCTGTGCTCCTGTAGACTAAGTATTCAGTGTTCTTCCACAACACAGGCTCCCAAGATCTTTCAAGACAACAAGGACTGTTCATCTCCTCATGTTAGGCCCTCAAGCCCTAAGGGAGTCTGCTGCCAAGATGGAACTGGTAAGTGAAAATAAATAAACTTTCCCTCTTCTCTTCACCATTTCCCAAAAAGCAGTCATTCTCTCTATGGCTCCTAAGGGAGGATAAGGAAAATAAAGTGTATTTCCAACCTTTTGCTATGAACTGGGAAGAATATATATTACTTTTTTTTTTTTTCAGAAATGCAAATATTTCCTAGGAGATGGAAATTACAGTTTCCACTTCGTTTAATATAAACAAGTGGAACCAAGTTTCCACTTGGTTTAATAAAAACAAATATAAGTAATAACATCCTTGTCCCTGTTAGCAATTTAAAAAAATATATTATGAATGTGTGACAGACTCCCAGTTTTTAATCAGGATTGACAAGACCTTCATCTGTGTTGTGGTTTTACCCTGGCTGGCAGCCAAACACCACAACAACCACTCACTCATCCTCTTCCCTTCCCCCTCCCAGGGAAGAGGGAGAGAATTAAAGGGGTAAAAGGGAAAAGATACTCGTGGGTTGAGATAAGAGCAATCTAATAACAAAACCAATAATGCAGAAAATAATAACAATAATAGTAATGTATACAAATATACAAATGAGTGATACACAGTGATACTGCTCACCACTCAATGGCCAAAGATGAGCCCGTTCCCAGCTAATGATCCCGGACCAGGAAGATAAGAGCCCAAGTGTCTGAGAGACCAAGATGATCCCAAGAGAGGGGAGACCTGGAGGAAGAAAATCTAGAGCAAGAGAGATAACTTCAGGACAGAGCCTCATCTATAAGCTGGGCATGACATGCATGATATGGAATATACCATTGGCCAGTTTGGGTCTCAATCCTAAACAGAAATCAAGCAAAATGATGAGTGGTTTTGAAAAATGACTCTCCAAAACAAGCAGCAAGGCATTTTGGTCAACCTGGCCTCTATTTGTCTTTAATACTTACATTTGAATCATAGAATGGTTTGGGTTGGAAGGGACCTGAAAGATCAAGTTCCAACCCCCCTGCCATGGGCAGAGACACCTTCCACTAGACCAGGTTGCTCAAAGACTCATCCAGCCTGGCCTTGAACACCTCCAGGGATGGGGCATCCACAGCTTCTCTGGGCAACCTGTTCCAGTGCCTCACCACCCTCACAGTATAATACTTCTTCCTAATATCTAATCTAAATCTGCCCTCTTCCAGTTTAAATCCATTACCCCTCATCCTATTGCTACATGCCCTTGTAAAAAGTCCCTGCTCATCTCTCCTGTAGCCCCCTTTAATTACTGGAAGGCTGCTATAAGGTTGCCCCGGAGCCTCCTCTTCTTCAGGCTCAACAACCCTAACTCTCTCAGCCTGTCCTCATAGGGAAGTTGTTCCAGACTATCTTAGCCTTTCATTTTCCTGTCTAGAATGTGCTTCACTGTATTATTGCTATTTTATTAGAGAAAATATGTATTTCTCAGATCTACAGTACTTTAGATTGAAAGATCTTCTTTGAACTAAACAAAGCTGAACTAAAGCTTGACACTATGCAATAGATCACACTAGCCATTTCCTGTAGCATCATTAATTCGTTAAGTATTTTATTCTGCTGTATGCATCTCTACAGTAATCCACTGAGATATTGCTTTAACTTTTGGTAAATTTCCTTCCAGCACAAATAAGGGAAGAAACAGTTTAGTTTAGAGACGACTTTAAGCCATCATGACATTTTGGGCACCAGATATCTGCTGCTAAGATATTGTCTGATGAGTCAGGTTGATCTGACCACCAACTAAGAAGCAGGTCATGAGAGAGAATGTGTCCATTTTTATCCTCTGCATCTAAGCCTCAAGGCACAAGAGCCCTAAAGTTCTGTTACTGTGCTCACAGATCCTTCACAGATTCAATGCTTTTTTCTGAACAGCTTGTCACTTCTAAGTTTCACTCTGAACTAGTCCTCCTTCTGACATACTATCAGCAGATTTTGCAGAAATTGCCTATCTTTTCTTTGGCAAGAGTATAGTTATAGGACCCTACTGCTTAAATTGTGTTTCCATACATTTAGGAAAGAAGGCTGTAGCTGTACATTAACCTCCTCCCGTTTTTGACTTCTCAACCAAGAAGTTTGATGCACAACACTGTGAGTTTCCTCCATTTCTCAGCCCCACGTACCAAGCACAGCTGATCAGCGTGCCAGGCAAATGTATCTGGCATGCAGGCTTTCAGAGCAAGAGGGATGATGCGACCAAGCCCTGCCAGTACCAAGCAGCACGTCCTCTTCTCCACTGCAGAACATTGTCCTCTCCTTTCTGACCCAGCCAGGAGGAATGTCTCATAACAACATGGCAGTATATGTCTTATAATGTGACCACCATCAAATATATGTAGAGCTCTCATTCACTTTAGAGCAGTATCTTCCTCATGCTTAGCAGGTCACCTTGCCGCAATAACTACTACATTGGTATGACAGATTTTCTTAAAGTACTTATAAATTAAGAACAGCTCCATTTCAACGGAAGGAGAAATTCAGCCATTTCTTTTTTGAAGGAAAATACTTGGGGTTTCATTTAACTTGTTAGTTGCAGACTACTGATACAAAAATTTAGTTTTGGGGATTCCTTTTCTCACAGACCCACTAGAAAGGGATGGAGAATATTGTGAGTCTGCTAGAGAACTTACAGTATTGGCAAATCCTTGTTGAACAGGGAAAACGGAAAAAAAGGATGCAGGAGCTCAACACACAGTAGCACTGCAGTGTTAACAGCCGCTGAGCTACTTTTAGCAGCACAGACTTGTTTGGTCTGTTGTCTGAGAATATTCAATGTAGAGAGTCTGAGATTCTTTAGACACAACAACTTTGATTGGAAACAAGTGTATTACAGGACTTCAGTGTGCATCTATTATACTACAGAAGTATTACTTAACCTTTTACCAGGTACACTGCAATTCTGTTTAATCATGCATTTTATACTGTATGTATGCCATCTAATGGTGAGAATAATTCCTATTGTTTCAAATGGAGTAGTATTCAGACACTTCCTGTCAGCAAATTCTATCCTTTTTTCAGCCTTTTTTTTTCTTCTCAACTACAATGTGATCCCAAACTTCACAGAGGCAAAATGTCAGCTTATCCTTTGCAACTTGTGTGGTTTTGTTCCTTCTGTAAGCCCTGTTGTGAAAAAAAAGGTCCAAGTTGAATAGAAGCAATAGTGTGCTGTGCTGGGGAGGAACAAGCTGTGACCTTAGGGACTAATCGAAGCAATCCTTCTAGTAATTCTCAGTGTCAGATTGCACTGGGAATAAACCAGCACAGGCTGGGAAATTCAGCATTTCAGTGAGAAATGAAAGCAAAATACTTCTGAGAAAGTAGAAGTCCAGAATCATAATATTCTCTTATTTCTGTAGATTACAGCAAGAGATCTCCATTTCACTTCATTTCTACTCCAATTTAAGCTGAAGAAGATGAAACACTGAGTTCAAGCTGGCTGTGTTTTCTACCACAAAAATATTTGTTCTCGTTGTGCTGGTGTTATGACCTTAAAACTGAAATTTTCTGCTTTTATTACATCAGTTAATCATGCCTTTATAAATGTGTGAAAATTATTTCTGCAAAGAAATCCTTTCAACACATTGCATGTTTTTGTAAGACAATGTTAAGAACTCAGTTTTTCTTTTTGCTTTCCCCAGTACAAATCTAGAATTAAGTTTGTATGGGATTCATGCGAATCAAGCCCTCAAGTTCCAAACGTCTGTCATAATAATAGAGTTATGGGTTAAAATATTAAATTAATAACAAGTAATCAAATAAATAAAGCTATTATTTTAATGGTCACTAAAATTAGAGTGTGAATGCCCTGAGGACCATATTGTGTTTTCTATTTAGTCACAGCAGTGCCTCAAATGATGCAGCTAAGCCTATATTCATTGTCTCCTGTAGAAAACTTTCAATTTATATTTTTTTAAAAAATATTGCTCCTCATTGCAATTATGAAGGCCCTAAGTATTTAAACTCTTTGCAGCTATAAAGGCTTTGGGATTATTTTTGTTATTCAGCTGTCTGAAAAGTTGAGGTTTTTAACATTTTAGTGTACTAGTAAAACCTATAAATCCTTCACAATTTTCACTCTTGTTACAGACTACTGTGATTAAAAATATATTTTAAAAATATTTTATCTTTTTAATATTTTAACATTGTCATATTTCGAATATTTTTATCTTTTAAGACCTGTTTTCCTCTTTGGCAGCTGTGTTTGCCATTTCATGGTATCCTCTTTAGAACAAGCTTCCTACAAGACAGAGAGGAGACAGGATAACCGTCTTCGGCTGTGTAAGCTCTTGCTCAAACACAGTGAGAACAATAGTTTTCAATACACATAGCCGAACAGAAAATAAATAATTCACCTAGATTACAACAAAAGCATTATAAAAAACTTCAAACAGCAAAGATAATGGAGCACTGGAACAATGTGAGAAGGTGATGAGAGTCTCCACCGCAGGAGACTCCAGGGACAGGTTGGACAAACACCTGCAAAGAAGTAATACCAGTGCACTTTAAAAGTCTCTGAGATCATTCTTACCATCTTCCTTTCAACAAATGGATGGGTGGGTGGATGGGTGGATGGATGAATGGATGGAGTGATGTATGCATATTGCTGGATTTCAGACAGTAGACTCTAAACTGCAAGATTTTGGTTAACTCCTGCCTCATGAGATTAAGTCATTTAATTTACCTACGCTTCTAACCCCAGTCTCTAGAGTGAAATGATAATAATTTATTTTCCTCCTTTTAAGGAAATTACATGTTTATGTTGATATTTGGAAATCCAAAACTATGTTGTATCAACTAGGACTATTTATATTATTTTACTAACAATGTCGTACTATTAGGCACAACAGTTAAATACCATAGTTGCTATGCTTCACTGTTATAATCAAATAATTTACAGTTCTTTAAACATGAAACAAATATTGAGAAGTACAGAATTATTTTGCCCATAAACAGAAAATGTTTGTGGAGAATATTTCAGTAGCAACTTCTGGCAAGAATAAACTTGCTACTCAAACATTGAAGATAATCTGTAGATCTAATTTTTTAGACAAGTGAATTTGCATTTTTCCACAATTTATGAAAGGTGTGAAAAGACCTCTGACCAAAAGGGAAAAAAATCTGAAAGTACCAAACATATTTTCTGTCATTAGAAAACAGAAAAATCGTTACTGTCACTAAAACTACAGCTGCAGTGAGCATCTGCCAGAGATTTGCTCTCAGCTGAAAAAAGCCAGTTCAGATTGTGAGTTTATAGCGACCTGGGCTGCTCACATTATCATTGAGTGCTCACTCTCTGCTCTGATGCCTTTGGATCTTTCTATAGAATCTGTTGGATTCTATAGAAATGAACTTCTGATTTTTTTTTTAAATTAGTTCTTTCAATTAAGTCTTTCTGTTAACCAGTGAGAAACTCACAACGAGATTTTGCATGTGGGAGAGAGGGAGCAGTAATGGAATCATATTTAATGGGGGAAACATACAACGTACATGTTCCACAGATAAGTTATTCATTAAAGAAGAGAAATAGTTTGCAACCAGCAAATTTTTCTTTTGAGTCAAAATTGATCAACTAACTTAACTGGCCGTGGACTTCAGGTCAAAATGCATTGTATTGGATGGCACAGTAAGAACCAGTCCCTTTACCAATTATCAGGATTTTACTAATTTCTTTTTTCCTGACAATTTGGGGTTTTTTTCTCTCTCTGTCTCCAAAAGATTCATTGCCATTTCAGCTGTTGCTTCTGGAACATAACCCACTTTTAACTCAATTGCTCTTGTAAGAAGTTAAGAGCCAAGTTCTGATCTCTGACAGCTGTAAATAGAGACAAAACTGATTAGTTTCAGGAAAATAACTTGTATTATACCCAAGTAAAAGAATAAAAGTCCATTAACTTTGAAAAACAATATTCACGTCAACTCCATCTATTTAACTTAAACTCTTAAGGGCAAAAGACATTGATGTTTTGGATACAAGATAGATTAGATAATGTCAGTGTTTTATCATAAGACTTATTTGACTCCATGTGCATTTTAGCGAAGTGTATTAATTCACGTTTGTTATTCTTCTATGTTTTGTTCTATATTCTTATATATATTCTATATTTTACATTACATTTCTGAGAACTTCCTACTTTTAAGTTGACTACGCCCGAGTTAAGCTGTTTTCTTTAAAAAAAACCAAAAAACAAATTGAATCAATAGGAGGAGAAAATACATCTGTGCTAAATTGTTCTGTGTTCCAGGAAAGATCAGCCAACACGAGGCAAAAGAAGGAAGAAACCCATCATATTTGTCTTAAAATATTTCATTCTTGATGGGACTCCAGTTAAAGATTATTTCTCAGTTAGCTTGACAATACAGAGAAGGCAGCTAATATTCCAAGGTCTTCAAAGCCTGTCATGGGCCTTAATAAGACTTAGATAAAATCAAAAGAAACACTAGAAAGTTTGTATGTTTACCCAGCATCTGGCATTGGAGAAGCAAAGGATCAAAATGGAAATACAACAAATAATCCTTTACACTTAGACAAAAAAATAGTAAAGTGGAAATGAGGAGCAATGTTATTTTTGCGCTCATATCAGTACCCTACCAACACTAAAACCATTGGTGGCTGCACCAGCCAACTCTGAATCCCAGCCATATGCATATTCATCACGCAAAACATAATAAAACAGATGCAAATGTATATTTAATGACACGTGTTAGTGGTAAAGAATTCTAATATTAGGTTTCTTGCTCCTACACATTTCTCTCCCTTAGAGTAACTCTACACTTAATAAAATGTTGAAAATCTGAATACACCCTGGCAGTGAATGAGTGCTCTACTTAGTCCATGGGTGAGCATTCATTCTCTTTAGAAGTCTGTCATCGTAAGTATCTGCATAAGACTATATAAGAACAGCCATACCTTAACAAGCCAAGCATTCAGTTAGTCCAGTATCTCATGTTCAAAAATAATCAGTGTTAGATGTTTAAGGAGGAGCATAAGAAACAGGCAGGCATTCAACGATGTATTTCATGCTAAAGTCTCTCAGTTTACAACAATCTGCAGTTTAGGGAGTTGCTGCACCAAGTGTAGTATTCTTCTGTTTAACAACCTTTGATGGAGCTTTTTTGTCCATTCATTTATCATATTGGTTTGGAATCCATCTAAACTTTTGGCATCTTCAGTTTAGAGTCACAAGGATATTCACCATGCAACCAGGTGCTATGTTTATGGCATAGCTCACAGATTTCAGCATTGGGCATAGAGCCCCACAGTCAATATAATTCATTTCTGTAATTATTTTATCAGGTTCCTCAGCTGGGGCTGTAAGTTGGGGAGATAGAACCAATAGCAGAAGAAAAGAAAAAGGAAAAATAAAAAGGAAGAAGTAAATTATTCTGAAAAAAACAAAAAAGTAGAGCCTGATATTGTGAAGTTTAAAGGAAGAAAAATACGAGTGGCACAAGCAGAAGAACAAGACATGTTTACAACTCTAGGAGAGGACAGAAAATTAATAATAACCTGATAGTCTGTTTCTTGTTCTATGGAGAGAATAATGTATTAAAGTGTTTTGATGTCCACAGACATGATTGTTCTTTTACTCTCTGAATTAAGAACAAATTTAAATTTTCACACATGCACACAAAATTCCTTAGTTAGAAAACACATAATAGCTGTTAATTGGCATCCAGACAAAATAGACTCTGAAGAGTAATATGAAGTTTTTTACTTCATTTCACTTCTCTTGCAGCCTCTTACAGTATTTTTAAATTGTTAATTCATAGAATCAACATAGTGAGCATACATAGCATCAGTAATTATTTGTGGGTTGATATTTTAATGGACACAGCATTCAAATGTATTCTTTTTGATAGGGAGTTAAAAATGGTAGTTGGATAAGAAAATCGAAAAATGAGAATTATCAGAAAAATAATTAAAGCAAATATTGAGATGCTAGAACCATGATTTCCACATGAGAAACTTTTACTGGTACCTATTGTCCCTGGACACAGCTGCCAACACTGCAATTTTGTTAGAGTAGACTTGGCTGCCTTTGTACCTTTGTCAAGCCAGCTCATTTCACAGTAATAAATATGTGGGCACCCCAGCATCACTCACCATTGTTGCCTTTCTTTCTTCTATATTTTGCATCTCCATTGCAATGTCAGAATAAGTCTCCTTTTTTGGCAGATATTCCATGGCAGGGTTTGTTCGGGGAAATCCAGGATATCTTTCATGGCCTCTGGGGGTTGGGGAGAAGAACAGAAAGCTGGCTGTGTTTTTTCACTGGGCCACACTTGTATGATCACGGAGATGGACTTGCTAGAGGTGTTTAAAACAGATTTGATGTCCAGTCACTGATATACTGTTGCAGCAAGTCCAAACCTATAGCTATAACGACCAGTTTTTCCAGCATCAAAGAGGATGTTGTATTGTTGCTATAGGGTAACTGGTACTTTGTCATGGGGAAAAAGAGCTTAAATTGTGCAGTTTAAATGAAATCAGGATCAAAGCAGTTCCTTGATTTATTAGTGATGTATTTAACCAGCAATCAGAGAAATATACATTCAGGATCAGTATCAGCAAGACAAAAGGTAAACCTCTCTCCACTCCACCAAGGGGCAGCATCCTGGGGCGCCCCAGGGGATGCAGCGCTGCCCCCCCCTCCCCCTGTGGAGCAGGCAGCACCCACCTGCCTGCCCACCATGTTTCCCCCCCAGGGTCTCTCCTCCCCTTACAGATCTTTGCGTTTCTCCTATACTGCTTCTCAGGCTGACTCCTACTCTCAGGGTTTTATTGCTAGTCCCCTGGTTACTGTTTGATTCTACTAACGGCCAGCCTAAGCGAATTTTATATTTGTTCATTTCCTTTGGGGCAAAGCCCTTCTCAGAACAAGAATTTTGGGGTGCTACACAAGCACACACACAGTTTACACACACACAGTGTTTACACTCTTCTTACCCTGGCCATGTTGTCAAGAAGAGGCCATACACTTTTCTACAATACTTTGTTGTACCAGCTCAGACAGACTCATTAGTACAGACTTGCTCTTTCCATGGGCCAAGTGTAAAATAAAGCAGCGTAAAGCCATGCTTTCTGCATGCCTTCATAGCATGAATGCTTTCACATAACTGCTTTCAGAAAGGAAACAAGGACAGAAAAGCTGTGCAAATGTGCAAAAAACTGTGCTGAGCAAATTATTTTGCTCAAGCATAATCATGGCATATATTCATTTACAATCCCCTGGTAAAAATGGATAAAACTTAACTTTTTTTTGAGTCATTTTTTGCAGTGCAGCTTGAATTTCTATTAGGCCATTGAACAGATGCAAAGCTTTGGCTTGTGCCTGGGTATCAACGTGGGACTCAACATTTTGAATATTACACAGTTATCTCCCTTGCACAGCATCTGGCAAGTCCAGTCTTCTGCATTGTTAACTAAAGAATGGAAATAAAGTCATGAATTTAGATTCCTTCAGACTGATTTCAATTCAGTGAAACAATGACTGTATATATCAGGTGAAGATTCGTTCCACAGTTTTACTCCCTTTTTTGAGCTAATTGTTTCTTTGAGAAGCTGGATATATTGAAAGTGTTGAATTGAACTGTTTTGCTTACTACATCAGTAAGCAACCTTTGCTTACTGCAACAGTAGTGGCAAAATTTTCCCTAGGAAAACAAGGGAAGGAAGACACAGCATCTCCACATTCCAGATCAGGACAGAAGATCAAAGATGGCTGCAGCTTCAGAGAAAAGGATCCACTCTCTCTCAGAGAGCTGTGAGCTTTGTTGGACATGTGGATGTGTGAGATCTTTACAGAGAGTGGAGAGATTAAACTGGTAATACAAGCATAGTAGCAAGAAAATGTTGCCTCCAACCTAGTTAAATATCACTAGGAATGAACAAGAATGATGTGTTGTGTGAGAAATATGAGTGTCTACTGTGAATTTAAAGAAAAAGGGGCCGGGTCATGTTGAGGGTTAAGCATTACAACATTTAATAGAGCATGCTTAAGCCAATCCATGGACGTAGCCATCATACCCCAGTCCATTTGACGACAGACTTCCTTAGGGATCTGATCAGCACTATCATCGAAAAAATACTCAGCTGAGATCGTTACAAATGGTTATGAACCATTTGCCTGATACAAACCTAATTGTAATCATCAGTGTCCAGTGAAACAATGAACTAATGCCCATAGGAATTTTACAGCTCCCATCTCAGTGAATAACACCAGCCTGTTCTTGAAATATTACTATTTTCAAAATTGAAGTGTTCTGTCAGAATTGAAGTATTGTGTCAGATGTTGATTTCTCTCAGACAAGGTGAGAAGTACTTGATCTCTCTCTCTTTTCAGATTCCCGCAATATAGCAGTCTATTGTAGCAATGTTACGGCATAGGAAATGAGCTTCCCAGCTGAACAGCATTTACCAGCTCTCAGCATTGCCTGGAAGTGTCCTGCAGGCCAGGACCAAGAGCAGAGTATTGTGCTCAGAGAGATTCAGGGTCCTTTGATCTGTGTCTGCGCAGTGGCACAGCCCAGGGCGCTGGGGTGCCTGACTTATTTTATTAGCGAAAGGACCACTGAATACAGATAGTGAAAGGGGAAAAGCGCAGCAGCTGCCATGGGAGGGAAACATGACCTCTCTAAAGCTGTGTTCAGTCCCTTGAGTGGGACTGACAGCCGATCACGCAAAGCAAAGAAAGTGGCACAGGGGAAGCGATGGTACCGCTGCACAGGGATGCGATCTTCCCTTCACTTGCCACATGGGAAAAGCAGAAAAAAGACTTCATCAGCTGCTTTAGCTGAGTGCATTCGAGTGCGATCTCATCTGTGGGGTGTGTGTGCACGTGCGTGTATGTAAAAGACAACAGGAAGGAGCACTTAGTTTGATTGCACTCTAGCCATTTGCTGATAATGTGGTTGAAAGCAATTGTGTCTGATAATTTATGTTTTTAAAAGCCTGATTTGCAATAACAGCTTTAAAAGAACTGAACAAGATTAAAAAGAAAAAGGTGGGGATTGGAAAATTAAATATGTAAATGGAATTTGGAGTTGGTAACCTAGCATGCAGTGGGATGAAATTATACATAAATTGTTTTATATGCTAAAACTGCATATGAAAACAAAGGTTTTGTTTCTCATTACACAATTACCTAATAGTCTCATAAAAGGGATGCCTTTTCACAAAATTTAAAAAAAAAAAGGTGATAGGTTAGATGCTTGTTTGGCAAGGTGTCTGAATGTAATGAAGTTATATCGTCCTCGACTGCACTGTATTGAAGTCACAGTTCAGACAGTTCACGGCAATGGGCTAGCTAACAGCTTTCCTGGGGACAGGGTCAAGTTAATATATCAGCTCTCTAGACTAAAAGGAAAAGCTTCTTGAGAAGGGATAAACATGGAGAACAAAACCTCCCATGAATGGGAACTGATGTGAGGACTTGGCTTTCTCACTACCCACAACCATAGGGATAGATAATTCTCCTAGAAACCCTACCTTCTCAGCTGCATGCCAGAACAGATTTTCAAACAAATATACACAGAGCCTATTCTATTCTCCTGCCTACTGTCATTACAGCTGTGTGCTTGCGGATGGTCATCAGCAGAATGATTCTTATCTCTGTAAGACCACACACCTCTTATGAAAATCTTACCTCAGAAATGGAGTTCCTAGATGGAAACATCACAAACACTGATCCCAGGGCTACAGATTTCTAGTTAGGATTTGTGCTTTAAGTGGACAACTCAATCCCTACTAATTTTTCTTTATAAAAGAAAAGGTATCTAACTGATGACACGGGATCCATTTTTTGGGTGAAAATAACATCTTTCACTCAACCTCTTCCCTGTGTTCAGAAAACCCACGCTATTCAAGATCTCTTTGTAGTACTAAGGTTCAGATTCTAAAAGCTCAAAATACGTAAGGCCTTATGTTTACAAATTAGTACAGTTTGAATCCTTTCCAAATCTTAAAAACTTTACTGTTTGAATTACTAGGCTATTATGCTGAAAAGCTTCAAGGCATAAGCTGTATTTATCTGCAGAAAATAAGTTTAACTATAAAGCAAATACTGTAGACAATGGAAAACAAAAAGGAAACAAACAATTTCTCTCCTGCTAAGTCATGCAGTGCTTGTGGATACTGTAATGAACAATTTATTCCATTAAAAAAATTGTAAAATTTGAATCTTAGAAGGCCTGGGTAGTTATAGGATGCTTACACAATGTTTTATATCTATATTTTGTAGCTTTTTTCTGTATTAGGTCATTGAAACTATGCCTTTCAATTTTGAAATGAAAGCACTAAACAACTCAAAGAGCACAATGACCAGACTTTGCCATAATCAACACCTTAGGAACACTTAATTCAGATTACAAAAGAGCTTCAAAGAACAGTTTTCTTCAAAATCCATAATTTTGAAACACTTTGAGAAGGATGGCCCTGAGCTATAGCTTCCTTGTGAGGAAAAGCCTGAAAGGCAACTATTTGTCAAACAAGTGCTTCTGCCTCAGATGTCACAGGCAGGAATTCTCCAGTGCCTTTTTTGTCTTGCACATTTTCCATGAGGTCGATCAATGACAAGATTAATACAGAGATTTCTCTTACTCTTCCAGATGTTTCCTTGCATCAAAAATATGCATCTCTGTGTGGAAACACTGCAGCCTGGCCACAGTGCACAGATGTTTCAGGATAAACTCAGCAATTTAGGCTCAATAGCTTAACCAAGATTAGAATTAATAATTTACACACCTATGCAATGTTGTGAACTCTTGTACAAGTCTTCAACGACACCAGAGGTGACTTCAACAGTAGTGGATTTCGTTTTATTCTGGTTTGTGTGAGCCAGGAAAGACTGAGGAGTTTCAAGCACTGTCAATGCTCTCAGCTACATTCAGCCTCAAGAACTTAGACAGTATCTCACCTGCTAAAGTGGAGGTTTATTTAATGGATCATCAGTGAGATCTGGGTAAATATTGCAGTTATCCAAACTGTCACCCCAACAGATGCAGCTCCCGAGCTCAGATGAACAGTCCATGCTTGGGTGATCTGAGTTCAGAAAATTTCTTCTTGCATTCAGGCTCCTTATTATCGTATATCAGATAAAGCTTGATAACTTTTTTAATTATAGCACTTATCTAACAGCTGAACATATACAACCATCAGCTGCCCGGTTTAATTTTGCTAACGGTATGATTTAAGCACAAGCTGTTCCAATTCAGAACAAAATCCAGACCACACAGGAAAAAACAGAAAGAAAAATAAAGAAAAAAACAAAGAAAAAAAATTAGTACTATTCCATCCTTATTTCATGAGTTAACGGATGAAAGTAAAATTACAAGACCTCCTCACTTCACACAAGTGTAACATCTCTGCAGGATTTTTTGGCTTCAGAGATTCAATCAGAAAAAAATACGCAGAAGTGAGAGTGAGGTCTGGGCTGTGTTGTCAATGTACAAAACCTAAAACTATATCCTAACTAACTTCCCTGTTTGTTTACTGGGGAGGATGTCCAAGATTGCAGATGATAATGAGTGTCTAGGAACTTCATATATATGAAACAAATACTCTGCTCTGGTATTATGACTACAGATTTCTGGATACTCTTTCAGCAGATTTTTATTTACCCTGCTGACCAGTGATGCCTTTCTATTGCCTTCTGTTCTCTCACTGGCGTGTCATCTCCAGCTGTTGCTTCCTTTTATGTGCTTGGGACTTCTCTGTGGGAGTGTTCCTGTGCAGTACAAAGTGCATTCAGCATTTGTTAGCATTATGCACTCTGTGTAAATACGCATTCAGTAGTAAGGGTGACTCCATCTGCGTTTAGGAATATCAAGGCAGATTATTAATAGCATCTATGAGTTCCTTCCCTCAAGAATTTGGATGACCATAGGAGAGGGCAGTAGCAAAACAGTTACTGCTGATCAGGTTTGCCTCTGTGTGGCAGATTTTTTTCCTCTCCAGGTAGACAAAGCAATGAAAGAGGACTTTTCTTGGCTGTATGTTTGCACAGTGAGGACAATGACAGCAGGGTTGGGAAAGGGCTGCTTCATGACTGGGGTCCTTCACCTCATTTAAAACAAAGATATATTTGCTACAGATCAATTATAAGGGACAAAGTTTATTGATGTGTCAAGAGACAGCACAGGTCCTACACCACTGGCCATATTTTATCCTGCAGAAGTACTGGATATTGTTATATACTACATAAAGCTTTAACTTTTTCATCACTCAAGCAGCACATATGTTTGTGTATCTGTCTAAATAGCAGTCAGAGCATTGACCATATTAACGACATTTAATCAGGTTTCACAGTGTGTTGAAAGAAAACATCTGCAGGTCATCACTCATACCATTGCAGTGAAAAGTGTGTAATCACTTTTTGCTGTCAATAGTGTAATAGCAGAGGTGTGCATCCTGTAGATAATCTATCACCTTTTTATGGCGCTGTTTATAGGACTGAACATAACCTAGGTTGCTAAATTACATGAAGCTGATTTGAGTGAATAATTTTATGTTTGAAGAGATTAAAAGAAAAAATGTTATTAACAAACACATTATATCAACTTTGATTAGTGAAGACATTGGCAGCAAATACAAATTACCCAACTAATCTTTCCTTTAAATTAAAGAATTCCTACATTTTAAATATAAATAAAATTTATATTTTCATTTTACAACTAGGAAGCTGAATTATTCGTGACCATTTTGTACATGAAAATATTTTTAAACATATGGAAGAATATATAAACATTATATAATACTGAAAAGATTTATCCAGCAAAAAACTAGTGTATGGAATTTTAGTCCATGCACTGTGAAGCTTTCTCTGCTTGTCACATATGTGTATGCTCTACACATTAATCACTGCACAGTATGTTTCAAGATACGCATCATCCAAATTGAAATAAAAGTTCTTTAATATACAGACACAATTTTTGCAAACACAATACAAAAACCACAAAAAAAATATAGCCCAAGGCACAGCAGTTCTCTCATGGATTATGTCACCTGGAATAAAGTAGGCAAACGTTGTATCCTGATATTTTAAGGCCCATTTGTGATCATGTTTGAATGTCCTTTACTCAATTTAATGTAAGCTGAACTGAGACCCACTCACTTTCAAAGCAACAAAAGTGAACCTTTTCTTCATATAAATTAATTTATCCTATTTTCAAAGGGAAAAAGCAGGATATAGTCAGGTTCTGTTATTTAAAATGCAGGCTAAAGATTAGGTTATTATGCCATAGTATGAAAGGAATCAGGTCTGGCATGACACAGATCATGACTGAGTATAAGAGACATCTACCAATAAGCTTTGCATACAGCTCCTCATTTCAGGTCTCTTGCTCTATGTTTGGGTTATCTTTAGCACAGATGCTGTAACTTTCAACGCACCAGAGGCAGTCCCTGAAAACTTGTTCCTAGACTAAGTATCAGTATGTTCTGCTCTTCAAACAAAAGAAAAAATGCAGACTCTCTACAATCAGATTACAGGTTTAATATACTCTTCTTTATTTATGCTGCTCAAGGGAAGAGTAGCTTCGATGCGTCCTAATCAAAACTTTAGATGGCTTTCAAATGAATGGAGCATAATAAAATTATAGTAAGGTGAGAAGCAGATGTCAGCCAAAAACTGAAAGGAAAAGGAATATATTGGGGGCCATTTGTAAAACACAGAAATCCAGAAGGAAAGCTTGTACTGAGCTCGATAATGTTTCATTGGAATTATCAGGAGGTATATAATGCAGCCAATGTACACTTGCATCTGAGGCTTGAGCTTCTAGAAAAAAGGGGCAGCACAGAGCGGTGAGTCTGAATGCTCTACCAGACCCCCCAGAATCTCAGAAGAATGTTGATTGTTTATGTACACATGAACTTCAGAGGATACCCAAGGAGTCCAAGGTCTCAGACATGTTGAGTACATACCACACAGGTGGTCTGTGCGTGTGCAGTAAGACCTAGTATGACCTGTGTGTGCTGAATTTACTACAAACGAGCCAAAAGGTGACTGTGAATGTCTCTCCAGAAAATACCAGAAAGAAACAAGAGCCTAAACTGTAATGACTGTAATATGCTTTCTATTTTTCCAGAGGTACCCTTTATTGGAAGACAGCATCCTCACTGGAGGCAGCCAGCCTCACCCACATCCTTTGCAGGAAAAAATTGGGGAAAAAAAGAGGAAATAATAGAATGGAGGAGAAAATGGCGAACAGGGACAGAGGTTAGTGTCACAGGTTAGTAGAAGTCCTTGCTAAACATATGGCTCATGTTGCCTTTATCAGCTGCACAAATTGCAAACTGCAGAATCCTGTGGGTTTCTGTAATAGAAAGAAAGAAGGAAAAAAAGAAAAAAGAAAAAAGAAAAAAGAAAAAAGAAAAAAGAAAGAAGAAAAAAGAAAAAAGAAAAAAGAAAAAAAAAGAAAAAAGAAAGAGAGAAGAAAGAAAGAAAGAAAGAAAGAAAGAAAGAAAGAAAGAAAGAAAGAAAGAAAGAAAGAAAGAAAGAGAGAAAGATGAAATCTGTACTAATTCCAGAACTCCTGAATCTGAGTATCTATGTGGTATTTTATACCTTAATGTAAAGTTAATTAAATCAGTATGCATGTGCATATTTTAAGGACTATTTGATGATATTGGAGATACACTCAAAATTTTCAGGATTCAGATGGCACAGCAAGCATATTCTAAGCTTTTCTTAAATACCTTAAGCAAAATTTGCAACACACTTACTAAGTCAACCTCTCTGTAGTTATAAACCAGCACAGTCATTGTCAGTTCTATGAACTTGTATTGATTTATGTCAATGAAAGCATTGGCACTGTCATAAATTCACAGAGTCACTTTGAATTCTATGGGTTTATATTTTTTTTGCCAACCAGTTAAGACATTATGCAGAGCTTGTTTACATCTGGTCTGTGCTGCAAGTTATCAATCCATTTAATGTATCTCAAAGCTAGATTTCTAATCTAAGCTAATCACCTAAGCCCCTAGACAGTCAATGCTGAGAAACAGTAGTTTCTTCTTGCACTAGGACACAGCTCTCTTCTCCTAATCCGGATTCATTTGGTCTATTTTAGATGGCTACTTTGACAGACATGAATCTTGTCCTAAAACTGCCTGTCTCTACTGATATTTACAGGCATTTGAACTGATCAGTTCCACCTCTAGTCATAAAATAAAGTGGCTCACCTTTTGGAGGGGTTTGTAGCTTTTACTGTGAGGGAAGCCTAGGGTACTAATCAGACAAGTAATCTTTAGACATCTAAATTTGGGACAGATGAAACCTTACCACAATTCCAGGAGTTTTCAGAAAATTAAGGTGAGACAAGATTTCATCAGTTCATTAAATAATATTTTCCTTTTTCAAACCTACATGTAACCAAGATGATATTTTTCCTTAATAATATGGAAAAAGTGCTAAAAGCTCTACTTTTAGATAGTGTTAAGAGATTAAAATGCAATGCCCAGAAGTTCAAATATACAGAAACATATGGGCATGAAATGGATGTCCTGAGGGAGAAGTACCATTTCCTCTATTCTCCTCAACACTCACCATCAATTTAAAGTAGATTAAAAATCTTCAGTACATGTTCATACTTACGAATGGCAGAGATTCTGATCCAATCGCTTCAGCCACTCTGTGTTTATTACCTTCTGCTATACCAAACATATCAGAAATGAGTATAGACAGTGATTGAACAAACTGGTGCGAAAAGTAAGCCCAGAAGATTTAATTTATTCCTCCAGTGTTCACTGGTATAAATATATATATTCTTTTTTTTTTCTAAGAAGAAGTAATATAGTTACAGCTCTGTGAATGATGAATGAAATGATGGCATATATCTGGATACTTTTAGGAAAATAATACATTTGAATGTAAAGAAACAACAACAATGGCTCCATGTCCAAGTGGAGATCAGTGACGAATGGCGTTCAGCAAGGGTCTGTACTGGAACTATTGTTGCTTAACATCTTTGTTGGTGACATTGAGAGGGGGATTGAGTGCATCCTCAGCAAGTTTCCTGATGACACCAAGCTGTGTGACATGGTGGACACTTTGGAGGGAAGGGATGCCATCCAGAGGGACCTTGAAAGGCTTGAGAGGTGGGCTAATGCAAACCTCACAAAGTTCAACAAGGCCAAGTGCAAGGTCCTGCACGTGGGTCGAGACAAATACAGGCTGGGTGGAGAATGGCTTAAATGCAGCCCTGAGGAGAAGAAATTGGGGATGTTTGTTGATGAGAAGCTGAACGTGACCGGGCAATATGCACCTGCAGCCCAGAAAGCCAACCATATCCTGGGCTGCATCAAAAGAAGCATTAGAAGCAGGTCAAGGGAGGCGATTCTTCCCCTCTACTCTGCTCTTGTGCATCCAGCTCTCGGGCCCCCAACATAAGAAGGACATGGACCTGTTGGAGAGAGTCCAGAGGAGAGCCACAAAGATGGTCAGAGGGCTGGAGCACCTCCCACACGAGGACAGGCCAAGAGAGTTTGGGATGTTTAGCCTGGAGAAGAGAAGGCTTCAGGGAGACCTAATAGCAGCCTTCCAGTACCTGAAGGGGGCTACAGAAGAGATGGGGAGGGACTCTTCATCAGGGAGTGTAGTAATAGGATGAGGGCTAACAGCTTTACGTTGAAAGAGGGTAGATTTAGATTAGATACAAGGAAGAGGCTTTGAGCAACCTGGTCTAGTGGAAGGTGTCCCTGCCCATGGCAGGGGGGTTGGAACTTGACGATCTTTAAGGTCCTTTCTAACCCAAACCATTCTATGATTCCGAGAAATTTTTTACTGTAGGGGTGGTGAGACACTGGAACAGGTTGCCCAGAGAAGTTGTGGATGCCCCATCCCTGGAGGTGTTCAAGGCCAGGCTGGATGAGGCTTTGAGCAACCTGGTCTAGTGGAAGGTGTCCCTGCCCATGGCAGGGGGGTTGGAACTTGATGATCTTTCACGTCCCTTCCAACCCAAAGCATTCTGTGATTCTACAAACACAAAACCAACAAAAAACACTGACCCCAGTGTAGCAGAAATCTTTAATATTTGAACACACATGCCTTTCACATTTGTACCACAAAATTCAATGTGTTAGGGTTTACACTGTACCCCGTTGCTAGCAATCATCATAAGAATGCAGCACTGAGTACTTTATGAATATCTATCTATTGCTTTTTCTGTAAAAGGCTCCAATATTTTCATTTTATATTAAAGAAACATATTTATGTTTACCTTAATTATTTATGGGATTCTCTCCAGCTACTGAATTAGGAGAAAAAGACATTTAAATGGTTCATGTCAGAACAAAGAATGGGTATTTTATGAGTTTACTGCTCAGATTATTACTCTGTACTGGTATTTGCCTTACCACCTTGATAGACTGAAGTAATTTAGTAGATTGCATTCCATCACTTCTTTAATTACAATGCTTCACTGAGCAGTCACTTGGGCACTTGCTAAGAATTTTCTGCTAAGGAATTGTTCTGTCCACTGCCATCAAACCACAACTTTAGGACTTAGTAACAGAGGTACATGTAGCCAAAAGCTAGTCATGTGGAGAGAATGACAACCACCAAGGCACAAAAAAACCGCTTGCAGTCAGATACAAAAATTAAGTGTCAGGCACCAGATCAGTCCATCAGCGTTCTGCTAAATGGCTATGCTAGGTCTCAGTGCTGCAAAGATCCGGGTAGCCTCTTTTTTCCTGTGCAGCCTTACTGAGGTGCATATGAGAATTGAGTTGCCTAATCTCTGGTCCTGCTATTTTCTCCATAAAGATATAATTTGGCTATCACACTCTAGAATCCTCCATTTCCTGGCTATAAAAACAAAATATTGGGCATGAGAAACAAAAAGGGTCATTAGGAGAATCCCAGTATCATTTCATGTCAATAAAGGCTTCATTATGAGAACTAGACGTAGCTCTCTAAACGCTATTTAATAGCTTGTTATTGGCCTTAAAAGGGGGTTTATTTGTCCCAGGTTCACAGACAGAAAGGCAGAGGTTGTTCAGCAACTTGTTCAACATTGCACAGTCTAATTGTGGCACGCCGTCTGACTCAGATTTGTACAAAAGGCATCATTACTTCCTAGAATCCACGGTAATGCTAGGAAGAAGATCTGGAACTTCCAACCCCCTGGTCTGGTCCTTTATGCATGGAAACAAAATCCTGCCTCCTCTGAAAACTAGAGGCTTGCATTATTCAGTATAAAAATATGTAGCCATAAACTTTCCTGAGGCTATTTGGATGACAGTTCAACTCAGTTTGGAAACAGTTCAGGGAATCTGGCAGGTTATTAAAAGGAAAAGCTCTATAATATCATAACTGTAGGGGAAAAAATCCTTCTCTCATAAACAAAAAAGCTCTATGATATCATAACTGTAGGGGAAAAAATCCTTCTCTCATAAACAATTGCATCTACATAAACAGGCTTTTGGAGGGGTTGATGTTTTCTGGTCCTTTCAATAGAGTTACCAGCAGCGAGGAAGTTTAAGCCTTGTGAAGTAGGACAGAGGCTCCTCCTTTCCCCTGGAATATGCACTGGGAAGGCACATCAATCTTAGTTTAACACAATCAAACTTAGTTATATGCAGTTAAACTAATTTATGTTAGAGTATAGGACACGGAATCTGCCAAGGAAACCCTGAAACAAGGATACAAACTATCCCGTGAGAAAGAATTCTTCAGCCAGAAGACTGAATCTTCCTTTTCCCACAAGGACGTGGGTACTGCACTGTGTAGCAGCTCCTGTTCCAGGGTAACTGGAAACCCAATTGAAACAGTTTGAGGGTTTGCTTAGTTTGTGTGTCAAGCCCTGTAATTTAAGGGCAGCAATTACATAATTTCGCGCTCCAGTTTGCTTTGCTCCTATGTATATCAATATCAGTTACAGTTAACATTTTTTCCTGCAAATAAACATAAATATATTTAAAATTATTTTTTTCTCAGCCCTCTTCCAAACATATCTTAACCCCTCAGCTGGTTTATTTTTCTCAACACATATCACTGTAATGATAATGTTAATTTTCCCCTACTTAGCAAAATACAGTTTATTTAAAGAAATTAGATATCAGATGAAAGCAGAAATGAAAGAACCTGCATAAAAACATAGGAACTGGCACTATTTGTCTCAGAGTTTTCTATTATTTTTTTCTTTCTGGCTGGTATCAACTTTTTAGCAACTCACACAATCTATGGTAAGTACTTTTAAGATTTCCTATACTAATTAAGAATCCAAGCTATGAAACATTTATGTGTAGATAAAAACAGACACTAAACAGATACTTATATCGACATTCATGTTTTCCTATATAATATTCCATGGAAAGCTAAGGAAGTTGCTGTTGTGGGTTAAGCAGAGGAGAGTTAATTTTTTTTTCCTTTCTTCCTTCTCTTCATAAATAGTTAGCAAGAAGCTATGTTTTGGATTCCTGCTCAGGAGAAAACTGATAAGAAGGAACATTTATAGTTATTGCAAGGATACTCTCAAGGACAAATACCTTCAGCCTCTCTCCTCTCCACAGACAGAGCGGGGGTGGAGGGGTGGGGTGGGGGGAGACAGTCCGGCTTCTAGCTTGGGATTTGCTTTTAGGTTAAGATTGAGAAGTAGACTGACCAATTATTCCATCCCATGCACGTCACACCCAGTATATAGGTGAGGACCCTTCTGGGAGATCGCTCTCTTTCATTTCCCTTGGGCTCCAGATCATCTCGCTTTAGGTGCCTGCATTCACTCTCCCAAGGCCTTTTTCTCCCCCCACAGATGCCGTTAGCTCTCGGCCCGGGACACTCGTTATCTCCGTTCCGTGAGTTTCAGGATCCTCCCTCTCCGGGGGGCTCATTAGCTGGTTTTTTTTCCCCTGCTTCGGTCAGCTCTCGGCCTGGGACGCTTGGGCTGTTATCTCCGTTCCATGAGTGCCTCCGGGAGCGACGCACCCCCGCCGCCCCTTTCCCCCCCCCCCTTTTCTGGGGGAATCATGAGTGCGGTTTCTGGGGATCATTAGCCAGCAACAGGCTGAGCCTTTTCGGGGGAGCAGTATCATTGTGTATCACCCATTCCCTCCCTCCTCTGGGGTCATTGGCCGGGAGTGGGCTGGGCCTTTGGTCATCAGGTGGGGAGGGGCAGTATCACTGTGTATCACATTGCATATTTGTATATAGTATTATTTCCAATATTATTGTAGTTTAGTTATTAAATTGTTCTTATCCCAACCCACGAGTCCTCTTTGCCATTTACCTCTTTAATTCTCTCCCCTACTATTGTGTGGGGGCAGGGACTGTGTGAGCGGGTGTGTGGTTTGGCCCCCAGCCAAGGGCCAACCTGCCACAGTTGCATAGTAGAAAAATGTCATTCTTACAAGAGCAAATTCCTCAAATATGATGAAGAATTAGCATATTTGAAGTTCAAGAAGAAATAGTTACTCAGAGCCCTAATATACTCCAGTATCAATAGGTCCTGCCAAGTTTTCAGTAGGACTCTGCGTACCTACTTTTGTTGTCTCTGAAAGTACAGTTATAAATACACCTCCTCTGGTGACACTGAAGTTTTAAACAGCTCATTCCTGCTTCACCATCACCCTCTCCAGTTGTGGCGGGTTGGCCCTTGGCTGGGGGCCAAACCACACACACCCGCTCACACAGTCCCTGCCCCCACCCAATGATAGGGGAGAGAATTAAAGAGGTAAATGGCAAAGAGGACTCGTGGGTTGAGATAAGGACAATTTAATTACTAAACTACAATAATATTAGAAATAATACTATATACAAAGATGCAATGTGATACACAGTGATATTACCCCTCCCCACCTGATGACCAAAGGCCCAGCCCGCTCCCAGCCAATGACCCCAGAGGAGGGAGGGAATGGGTGATACACAATGATACTGCCCCCCCCCAAAGGCTCAGCCTGTTGCCAGCTAATAATCCCCAGAAACCGCACAGACGATTCCCCCAGAAAGGGGGGGAAAGGGGGGAAAGGGGGTGCACCGCTCCCGGAGGCACTCACGGAACGGAGATAACAGCCCAAGCGTCCCAGCCCGAGAGCTGACCGAAGCAGGAAAAAAAAAAAAGCTAACAATCCTCCTGGAGAGGGAGGATGCCAAAACTCACGGAACGGAGATAAACGAGTGTCCCGGGCCGAGAGCTAACGGCGGCCGTGGGGGGAGGGTGGGGGAAAGGCCTTGGGAGAGCGAACACAGGCTCCCCAAAGCGAGACGAATCCGGAAGTGAAAAGCCAGCACTCCTAGAAGAGTCTTCTTCTATATACTGGGTATGACGTGCATGGGATGGAATAATTGGTCAGTCTGCTTCTCAATCTTTACCTAAAAGCAAATCACAGGCTAGAAGCCAGACTGTCTCTTCCCCCCCAAAAGGCTGAATGTATGTCCTTGAGAACAAATAGCAACATCCTAGCAATAACTATAAACGTTCTTCTCTTATCAATTCTCTCCTGAGCAGGAATCCAAAACATAGTTTCTTTCTAGCTATTTATGAAGAGAAGGGAAAAGGAAAAAAAATTAACTCTGCTCTGCTTAACCCACGACACCAGTGCCCTGGGAAAATTGTTTCTGGTTCCAGAAATGAAAAATACAGTGAACAACCCTTGGACAAAAACAGCTCTGCAACTCAAAACAAAAAATTTTTAGCATCAGTCAGTTCCTCGTTCAGTTCATTGCATAGTGCCACAAAATTACACCAACACAAAGGATAGTGATGAACATCTGAGAAAGGGAAGGTGCATACGCTGGTGCTGGTACCAATAGTGTAGCAATAGTGGGAGAGGGATTTCAGTTTCACCAGTGCTGGTTCAGCAAGGCTGCTCCCGCACATTCTTAAGGGATCTGGTAACATGCTGAGAGGTAAGTTAAGGCTCCAACCAAATGGTGAAATGTAAATCCTGCCATCTGTACTAAGAAAACTGCCTTTGGTTTTCAAAGACGCCGTCAGAAAAAATAAGCATGTATCTTTTAGTACCCTTCTGTATCTTCAAAGTGTCTCATCTTAATATACAGGCAACCGAAACTAATGAAGAAAAAACAGAAGTAGACAGGAGTGTTTGAAAATGTTTTACTATAATCAAAATGTGACTAAAAAGTATTAATATGAAAATTCATGTTTAGTTAGCTTACAAAAACTCAAAGTTTGATATATTTAACAAGTTCATAAACATTTAAAAATGGACCTACTTAAAAATATTTCCTTGTTTATTTTAATGAATGGATACATATAAATTTTCTCATTGTAAATGCAACCACTTTGTGAAGGCAATAACCTAAAAATAAGAGAAATATTGCAATACTTACTTCTGCATTTTGGTCACCAAATTAGATACACAAATCATATGCATGTAAAATACTGCAAAGCATTCCTGTGGCAATATCGCTACAAACACATTTAAAGC
Organism: Pterocles orientalis; assembly: GCA_011057875.1. Taxonomy (NCBI): domain Eukaryota; kingdom Metazoa; phylum Chordata; class Aves; order Pterocliformes; family Pteroclidae; genus Pterocles; species Pterocles orientalis. The sequence goes on along the minus strand of WKFP01015068.1, from coordinate 449,756 downwards.
CTGGAAGAATTCCAGTAGTGCATTGTAATACAACACAATATTGCACAGCTTTTTAAATTAAAACAATGGTGTCATTAATGCAAAGTTCCTACAAAGTGTGTCTTTACACGCATAATGAAAATATCAGGGAAATCCTGGAATCGTTATCTTTTCAGTGTATTCTAAAAAAAATCAGATGTATTATGGAAGGCCATACACTTCATGTACTCAATTCTCAGTGGTGTTTTAGGAAAGATTTATCGAACCAGTAGATTGTTTCCTCTCAGATACCGCTGAGACATGTTCATGGAATTCTGAGATGTTTACAGTAAATTAGAAGCTAATTAGTTGAACTGAAATGCCAGCACCTGCTCCTGCATTATTTAAAAGAAGGAAGGAAAAAAAACCAAACTAAACAACCAAAACATTTAGGTTTCACAAATGGAGATAATACTTCAGGGCCTGGATTTCTCCAAGCCTATTTCATCATTTGAAAAGGTTGTCAGAATTATTGTGTTATGAAACTGAATCAGTGCATCTTAGATATTTTTTCTTCCTGCAGCTTTATAGTTATTATTGTATTAAGATTCTGGCAAACAAGACCAACAATATTTATGGTTCCTGCCATAACATTAAAAATGCATATCCCATTCAGATTTTATGAATCTTGAAATGCAGCAGGAAATGAGCAGTTTAGATGATAATTGACTTGTAACGATTAGAACAGTTCAGGTTTCCCCCTGCGTAGAGGAGGTTCATCTGAGGTCTTACAGATAGATGGTAATTTCTCCAAAACATCCCATTTGTCTCTACAAAAAGTTGCTTTTTTTCTGGTAGCTCATTATTATGGCAATAACAGTTATTAGTAAATCAGACAGAGCAGCCACAGACAGGCAAATTGTGATGGGAAAATGAAGGTGAAGTCCAAATCAAATATTAAATACATGTGGTATTTTATATAATGCATAACCAAATAACCTGCCAATACTAATGAACTTGTAAGTTAATCAGGAAAGTATAGTACACGAGCAATTCTGGAAGAGAATGTGTACCCTCAATGAGAAGATCAAAGTAATAAAAATGCTCTGAGAAGGATTTAGGTTTCATGTGCAGAACAGGAGAAATTTTCTTATTATAGGAATTCATATCAGAGGAGATCCTCCAAAAGAAAGTATTGAGGAACCGAAAAACGAGAGTCACAGGGAGAGGATGTTGTTGAGTAGACAACAGTAATTTAGTAATTTAGTAGAGTGAATTAAGAGCAAAATTGCAAGAGGCAGAGATGAAGAGACTGGGAAAGATCTACATGAAAGGATGTGAGAAGGAGGGTGACAGAAGAAGGAGAAGGTAAAAATGAGGACAGTCAACATGATCTCTGATATTACAGCCAGAGAACCATCTTCCAGTAGAAGTTCCACTTCTTAATATGTTTTACTGATGTTCTCTCTCCTCCCAGAGGAAAGGCTGAGCTCTCATATAGCACTGAGATATGTTCATGGAACTCTAAGCTCACCATAAATTAGAAGGTGATTAGTTGAAGTTATTTTTAACTGTTGCAGCCATGCTAGCACACAAATGCACATGCAGGCTCCTGGTACTATTTACAGGAACCCCTCCTGAAATCGATCTGAGCTGTGCTGTGTGAGCTCGGCCTGAGATATCTGCTGTTTGCACCTCAAAGCTTTTCAGAGGGCTAGGATTAGTTCTTGAGCATGTGCTAATTGCACCAGCCAGGCCCCAATTTCATAGACTGGAAGACAAAGTTTTACTCAAAAAGGGCTGAGAAAGCACAGCCCTCTTCATTCCCTTTAAGAATCTTTGGGGACACAAAGAGAATGCAAACTGCACGAGGAGCACCCTGCTGGGGAGGTCCTTGTTGCAGTACTCCTTCACTTTTACTTACTACTTTTGCTTAGTACTTGTTGCAGTATTGCACTCAAATTCTTGAAAAAGAGGTATACCAAAGCTCTTTCAAAACCACTAGTGCAGAGGAAAATACCCCGGCAGTAAGTTAAAAGAGGAAAGCTTATGCGTATGGTGCTATGGTTTGGTGAAAGAAATCTAAGAACCTTAACCAAGATTCAAAGTCAGATCCTCTCTCTTGAGTTGCACTTGGACTACGAAAAGAAGCCAGAGAACATAGAGTATGGTTTATTTTTCCTTAGACTGCCCTAAAAGTAAGCAATAACATTAAAGAAATAAACTGTTATGCTTTGTGCTGGTTCCACATTGCCACCAAAAGCAGTCACTCATCTCCTCTTCCTTGTCACAGCTTCTTTTTTTGCTCTAAATCTTTTCTTTGCATTGCTTTTGCAGATGTTACTCTGGCCAGCCTTATACACTGGTTGAGTTCTCTGCTCCTAAGACCAAACTAAAATTGGAGAGCTTGAGACGAAAAAAAAAAGTTACCTCCCTTATGTAAGCTATTTTGTTTATAGACAGGTTTCTTTGTTCTATTTAAAGAAAACCAAACTTTAATCATCCTTTTTTTTGCCATCAGTGTGTAAGAGGCAAAAATTTCTGCTTTTATTTCTTTTATATTCTCCCTCAGTATAAAGGCACAGGAACCAACCAACTACTCACAATGGAGCTTACTATCTGAAAGAAAAGCTCAGAAAGCATCTGTTGTAGTTTTGAACCTGTCTGGCAGCCAAACACCACAACAACCTCTTGCCCCAAATTCCCCCTCTTGGTGATGGGGGATATAGTTAGAGGGGTAAACGGAAAAGAAACTTATGTGTTGAGATAAGAACCATTTAATAACTAAACCAATAATATTGAAAATAATTCTGATAATAATAGTAATATATACAAATATACAAATGAGTGACACACAGTGATACTGCTCACCACCCAATGACCAAGGCTCAACCTGTTCCCAGACAACGATCCTGGAGCAGGGAGAGTCCTGAAACAGTGCACCTGGAATGTAGATAAGAGCCTGAGTGTCCAAGAGACTGAGATGACCCCAAGAAAGGGGTGACCCAGAGAGACCCAACCCAGAAAGAGTGAACTTCCAGGCAGATTCTCATCTATATTCTGGGCATGAAGTGCATGATATGGAATATACCACTGGCCAATTTAGGTCTCAATACTAAACCTAAGATCACATCCTAGGCTCATAACTGGGGCTGTGCTCCCTCCCAGCTTCTCCTGCACCTGCAGACACTGGCACAGCAGAGAAGCTGAAGAGTCCTTGACTGTGCTGGCAGCGACTGTAAACATTAGTATGTTATCAGCCTTCTCCTCAGCACAAATCCATAGCCTCTTACTGGCTACTATGAAGAAAGTTAACCCTGTCCCAGCTGAAAACAGGACAGCATCCTCAACAATAATAGGTTTCATAAATAGCCCAGGACCCCTCTTAACAGATTAACTATTTTAGTTTTCCAGCATAGTTCTCTGATCTTTTTTCTACCCTTTTCTCAGTTTACCCATATGTGTTCTTAAATTTTGTATCTACCCTAATTGTTTAACCTGACCTTCAATCAACTTATCAGCTCTAATCTGCAAGGGTGGTATTCTTAAAAGTCCCCAAAAAGCAAGAAAACAGTCTTTGTTTGTATGCTTCGCTGACTATGAATCATGTTGTGACTCTGCTTCATAATTTGGCTTTTAAATCAGACATAAGAATGTTACCTTTTTCATGTAATTATTATCCTAATAAAAATGAATTTGCAAAGTTCTTAAGAAAAATTACATTATTCTAATATTTTATTGGAACATGTATAAAAACATGTTCCTTAGTTTAACTGAACTGAACCATTTTGCTTCAATTCTATATTAAACTGCTTATGGTACCATGACATCTCTTGGTATTCACACAAATCAGGTCCCCATTCTCTCCCATCAGTGACCCTAACAAAAACACACATCATACAGAGTTGTACTGTGTTCTCTCTGCACACGCTGTGTGGTGTTTCATGGAAGCACCACAGGAGATGAAGACTGTAGATCCAGCTCACAGGAGGCCTGAGCTATTCCCGCAGCACTGCAGTTTAATGTCAAACAGAACTATTCAATTTGAAAAGTATAAACACTTCCACATGGGGGGGAGGGGAGGATTTTTTTCCATTTCTCAAAGAGCAGGAATTCCAAATTTCACTCATCATATATCCCATGAGTCTCACAGAGAAAGTCTAATATATGGACATCTGTGACACCTCTTTAGACTGTACAGCTCTCTATATATTATGTGATGAGTTTGAGGGAGCTGGAATACCTATGGATTATCCTAAGAACTTTGTCATGGTTGTAAAATAAAAGGTTGGGTTATGAGAATATAGAAGCTTTCAATTGAGGTATTTTGTTTCTCAGAAAAAAAAAGGACCATGAGGAGAGAAGGCTTTTCACTGGCTTTTGATTTTTCAAATGTGCGGCTGGCTTTGGAAGAATTTTACTAAGAAAAAAAAAAAAAAAGGAAAATGCTCTCTAAAGAAGCACCAGGCATACTAACATAGGTTAGTAATGTGGGCCCCTGAGAAAAAAGCTTAAAGAGAAATAAATGTTGTCATAGAACAATAACAAAAGAGGCTTGAAACTGCAAGCAGAGGCACAGGCTCTTGTTTTCCCCATTTTCATTAAAATTAAAATTGAAATTGGTGTATTCTCCGGAAAAGCAAGATGAGGATGTGAAGTAAAATTAGGCTTATCGACCCATTCAAAGCCATGGTTTTGCTCAAACTGGAACCGAACCAAGTTCCAAGCATTACTTTGAAGACTTAGTGTTGACATCTTTGTAGAGAGATCTCTTCAGCTCTGAGCCTGTCTGCATCCCTTGGGAACTCCCTGCCCTAATCTCTATCTCTCATCACATATATGGCCAAAATCTTCAGCAAAAGCCAACACCTTTACACTATTTTTGCTATTCATTACAATTCTACAAATGTCAGCAAAGAGGCCAGATCTGTTTGGAGGTATTTAACATTAGTTTTTACTGCTTCTAGCAAGAAGTATCTTTGTTTTCCTTTCTCCTACAGTGGACACCCATGTCCAGTTGCAAACACTACACCTTTCCTTCCTCCAGTAGCCCCCAGCGATCTAATATAACCTCACTGCCTGAACATGAGTGCATGTGTGCATTAACATCTCGCTGTGCATATGTATATTGAGGCATAAATTTAGTGGAGGAGACAGGCAGAAAGGTCTAAGTTTTTAATCCTGTTTCCCAGAGTCATGGAGCTATTCTTATTCCAAGTGCACCATTACACTACACTTTCCCTCAGCTACAACACTGTATGGCAGCCTCGGGGAGCTGAAAAGAGACTGCTGTTCTGCATTGGTGAGAAACATTGCCCATTCCCCAGCAGGGCTGAGGAACCCGTACTTGGCTGAAGCCTGAGCAGCACACCTGACCATACCACATGGCCCTTTTGAAACCAAAATATTGTAATTTCCAATATGGAAACAGTTCTGGAATGAGGAACTGGTTGAAAAAATATTATTGGCTTGAAAATGAAAACAGCATCACTTTCAAAGGCACCTGAACGAGACTGAAAAAATTATTCTGGCTCTGTTTCCCAAAACAGAAATAACTCCATCACTAATTTATGTCCCTAACTGGAGCAACCATAGATAATGCAGATTTTTGGCTAATCACTTGACAAGTAAATCAGAAAAGCCCATCATGCTTTATCAGCAGATGATAAATAAGAATACAAGTTTCTGTATCTAGCCCTGTCTAAGGAATTTGGGAATGGAGAGCAAACCCTCTAAAACAATACTTTCGATACTTGACTAAACCATTATTATGGACAGGTTTTATTTATTACTACTTAAAACATGACCAAGTTGGTTTTTGCTGCACATTAAGTAACGTGTAGAAAATTTGCATGACAATTTCAAAGTTCTCTCTTTCAAAATCACACTGCTACATTTTTAAGGTGGGTGGATTAACTGTTCCTTGTATAAGTGCTGAATATTTCTTGTTCTGAATATATATGCTTATTCCCAATGCATGTCAGGCTTATGAAGTCAATGCATTAGTCAGGCTTTCACCACCATAAACAAATGTCATCTATTTCATCCATTGATTAAACCAGCAGAGCCTGAAGGAACATTTCACCACCCAGGAAACCACATGGGTATTTATAACTTTTTTTTATGCTCCTTTTGCATATAGATTGTGAAATCGTAGAGGAGACATTTTGGTTTCTGAGATAATGTGTTCAGAGAGATCAGTCAATATTGCAAAAGAATCTTATTGCAAAACTTAAATGTTGCAGCTGAAGACCAAATCTCCCAGTAAGATGTTGCATATTTTAACATGAACATTACACAAGTTTCAGACTGAAACTTGAAACACACCTGCTTTAAAGAACATTTTGTTTCATCTTCATTTCCAAATTTTCATAGATGATACAAAAACAAAAGAAGGAAAGGATCCTAAAGAAAATGGACACTCATACAAACTTTTCACAGCTAACCTAGATGCATTCCTCAGCCCTGGCATCCTTCTCCCTCCTCCCAGGAATGGAACAAGGGAAACTCCAATGTAGCTTCTCTGCTATCTCCTGTGACTTTGATCATCGTTCCCACCCCGGAAATCCCACCACTGAAGGCATTTTTCTGTGTATCCTTGTTCCTACCTTGTTGCCATTACATGTTCCTTCATTTTTCATATCTTGAATGTATTGTTAAGGACCAAGCTTACTGTGTAACCGAAATGCAATATCCTCTGGAGCTATATGCATGGATCACTGGTTGCTCTGGGTGACATTTGCTATGTCTGACTTCAGGTACCCAGTTCAGAAGAAGATGACTGCAAAGCAGGTGTCTGTGGTCAATTTCTTGACCCACCCCGTGGAGAAGCTTTATCATTCCCGCTAGAGAAATCAAATGTGCTACGCAAGCACACTTGGGAGAAAATGAGAGGTGGAAAAGCTGGAAAAATCACAGGATCAGAGGAAGTTTGAGGCTAGCAAGGACCTCTGTGCATCATTAACACCAGTCCCTTGCTCAGAGCAGAATCAGCCAAAGCTGGTTGCCGAGGACCATGTCCAGGTGCTTTTGAATATCTCCAAGGATGGAGATTACACATCTCTGGGGGCCCTGTGCCAGTACTCAGTCACCCTCATAGTTGAAAATTGTTTCCTGATGTTCAAATGGAGCCTCCTGTGTTTCTATTCACATCCATTGCCTCTGGTCACTCAACACCATCAAAAAGATCCTGGTTCTGTCTTCACTACCCATCATCAGGTACTCATGCACATTGATAAGACCCTCCTGAGCCTTGTTTCGTCCAGACTAAACAACTCCAGCTCCCTCAGCCCGTCCTCCTGTGCCAGAGGCTCCAGATTAATCAACTTTGTGACCCTTCCCTGGACTATCTCTAGTGTGTCCGTGTCGTTCTGTCTTGTTAGCATATCAGGTTCACAGTTGTATTCTCCATTTGCTACATAAGGATTTTTCAACACTTCAATTAGTGAAGAAATCAGTAACTAAAAAACCCCACAAACCTACAGTTGAAAAAAAAAGTAAGTCTAAATCTTCCTAATAGGGCTACTCTCAATTCTGGATAATTCTAGCTTTTAGTGATGTTTACTTACTTGAACAGAAAAAATCATCTCCACAAACTATATTAACACTTTATTTTCATTTAGCCTCTGTTATTTATAATTAGGTATTACAATATGCTGTCAAACCTTCATGAAATACATGTTTGTGTGGAGACACAACAGCTAGTCCTTTGTTTTTCATACTTCTAAAGCAGAGCAACTGTGCAACCATGATATAAGAGTATAGATTTAGGAAAAAAAAAATCCTGCAGGATTTAGTATGTATTTTGGTAGTGAAATATAGTATGATTTTATTTTTGTAGGAAAAACATTACATGTAAACTCTGCACTCAATTTATTTGTATCATGTCAGAAAGATACAGCATTAGATAGATAACTAACAGTTTGTTAACCACACTATCTGCAATTATATTATATCTTGTACTAAATCCCATCTATGACACTTTTGTATTGATGGGTGGGAATTTTCAAAAGAACGATTTTTTTACAAAAAATTGTGAACTATTTCAAGACAATTTGGAAATACAATTTTTCATCTGAGATTTCCAGAAGATGTGTCACAAATTATCAGAGCAAGTGCATTCTTCAATAAATAATTGTTATTCACACGTGGAAATCTAGTAGATTTTGTCACACAATTAGGCACCTAATTGTTTTGAAAAAAAAACCCCACCCATAGAGATGAATGCTTAAATAAATAACTGCAGTAGAACTGCCCACTCATTTCTTGTCTTCATTCAGTTTTTGATAGCATATTCTTGTCTCTACTAAATATAAAAATACTAAGCCTCTGCTTGTGCAACTGGCACAGGCTTAATACTACAGTTTAGAACAGTAATTGTTTCAGTATGAACAACACATACTATATTTCTCTGAGTTCAGGCATTAAACGATTCACTAGGGTATTTGACCAGTTAAATCTGCTTCATTCTGTTGACTGGTATTGATTCTGACCAAAGCAGCTAGCATCACATTTTTCAAAATCTAGACTCCATAAATTCACAACTACACCATTGAGCAGACTAACCAGAAGCCATACAATACATTTACATTCACAGTTGGCATGCCTTTTCTGATCTTTTTCCCCCAGACATGAGTCTGTAATATGATTTATTCTACTCTATTATTGCTTTCTATGTCCCAGTCCATGTTTGTGCTTAGGGACACATGATGAATCAACTGCCAGGGGCCAGCACACTGCAAAAGTGAGAATATGAAGATGTGATGAGGTGAAAATGTGATTACAGTTCCAAACCTGCCCGAAAAGAAGGTCCCTGTCACCACAGCTTGTACACTATAGTGCAGAAGACTAATATGAACCAAGAGTGAAAAGTCAACCAGAAATTTTAAGCAGACTATTGACATAAAAAAACAGGGTACATGCCAAAAAGTGAGCCGAAACCAGAGGGAAAAGTAAAAATCCCTGTGTCTTACTATGTAAGCTGATAAATACTAGCGTGTAATTCACCCAATTTATCACACAGATTTCATCAGCTTGGGCAAAACTGTTATCGTAACATTTGCATTTCCATGGACTGCCTGCTAGAGTAGCAGTGAAACAAAAATTTAGAAGCACAGTTATGATAATTGTGCTTCTCCTTATCACTGTTCAACCCACTGGAGCTCTTGTTGTCTGACCCACTGCTGGCGACCAGCCATCCCCAGAGCCACAGCTACAGCCACACGCTGCAGCATCACATCGCAGCTGCCTCTCGCCGCGTGGTGGGAAATCAGCCACGGTGAAACAGCTGGACGCTCCTGTTGGTGACAGGAGATGTACTGTGGACACTAAAGGGAGCCCTGCTGCCCACAACATGCTGCTGTCACTACCACTCTTTATTAAGAAAAAAGAGAACCTTTCACAGTAATGTTGAAATATTTCCTGGAGCATGAGGCTTTGCTGGAAGGGATCATATCCAAGTACCACTCTGCCTCTGCAGTGCTGGACTTCTGAACCTCAATGGGATTTCACTGAAAATTGCTTTTGACTGAAGGCAGGACAAGACTAAACAGGGCAAAAGCTCACCAGATGCAAACTATACCAGTGCTTATAATGAAGAAGGACAGCTCAAGAAGCTCCCCTCTATTAACTGGTTGAGTCCACTGTTGCTCCTGCTTACCAGACCATAAAAGTAAGTCACGGTGTGCCCTGTGGTCAAGAGCAATGCACAGACAGCAGCTGTCCCAGCTAAAGGATGAGAATCACCTTGAGGCAACTCAGACAACAAAAAGAATGACACTTAGGTCTGAGTTTGTTTCCCCAAACTCTCACTATTTAAAAAAAAGTGTCTTCAAAACATGACTCAGTCCATATACTTTGGGTATGTGTCTTAAGCTGAGATGAATCCCCCCCATGTCAAAATTTGGTGAGTTATTCTCTTCTAACTATAATAGCGAGCTGATGACAGCATGTCTAACTTTTGGGAGACAAGATAGAGACAGAGGAATCCCAGCCACAGCACATGTGAGCAGAGCAGCATCGCTATGGACAAACCACCTGCAAGTACAGGCTCAGAAAAACTATGCTCTACTCAGTGAATCTATCTGATCTTTTAGCTTTATCCAAAGAGCTAAAGAGCTTGTAGGTGCTTCAGGACACCAGAATAGTGAACACACATTCTCCACATGTATCACTGAGACAGGAGCCGCTGTCTGCATGGTAGAGTACATAGTCAGATCCTGCCCAGGATCATTTCTGCATCTGGATGTGATGCAACACTGAAGGCAAGCCAGCCTTTACACAAGTCACTCAAAAGCTACCTATTTTTCACTATATTATTATGGGGACATGCCTGTCTCACACTAAAATGGAGGTAGAGGGATTAAGGAAGGACTCTAGTGCCTTGTGCTGGTTTGGGATGGTTCATTTTCTTCATAGTAGCTAGTATGTAGCTGTGTATTTTTTTTCACTGAACATCACTACTGCTACATCAGGCAATCCTGCTCTCCCTCCAATCCACTGTCAGTTTTTAATCTTGTTGATGGGGGTGCTACACACACCTGGAACTGCATAGGGCTCTTCCAGGAATATATTTCCCCAGAATCACAAGTGCTGGTGTAATGACTGCACTTTTCCCCTATGGCAGAATTGAGTACTGTCTCATTATCCCAGCACTCTTCAAAAGCAGCACTAACTTCCTACTTTTTTTTTTAAATGAAAATGTTTCTAATGTTGTCTTAAAAGTTTCCAGTGAAACTGCTTCAGAAAAAAACATAATTTCATCTCCAAAATTCCTTTGGCCAAAACTCCAGATCTCTGGAAAAGACTGAAAAATATCTAAGGAATCTATAAACCTCTAAACTTTTTCACAAAGAAAAAAACCTATTTTTTGGTTAGGTCTGTTCACTCCTCATCATGTCAGGTTTTATGAAAAATAAAATTATTTTTAAATATAGAATAGTTACCTCAAGTCAATATCAAACAGTTCTCCAACAATTGAAAGAAGAAATGTTTACATAACTAGAGATCATTAAAATATTTATATAGTACTCCACATTAAAGTGTTTTATATTAATGTGTGTAGCAATAGAGGGATAAAGCAAAAATCGTGGAAGACAGAAAACTGATAGGATACTGTATGTTATGGCCTACTGCAGGCCTTTTATTATGGTTTGCAAGTAAAGCAGTGTGACTTTTCAATGGCATACAACTTACAGAGTATGAGACCAAACAGCAATAATGAAAATGAAGAAAAGAGCAGAATATATATAAAAACACAACAAAATGAAAGCAGCATTACTGCAATTGACAGACACATGGAAAATAGGCCCTAATATGGTGATTTTCTGCAGTTAATCAAATGACATAGCTCGTAACAGCACGAAATCAGTCCCATGATCAAACAAGTGTGTGTCTATGTGCATTTATAATGAATACAATATTATGCACATAATATGACTAATAGTATACGTGGAGAGTATTTTCAGCCCAAACGTCATTTGCTGTTGATCTGCAAGATGATTTTAGTTTTTAGAGACCCTAGAGTGAAAAAAAAATAAATAAAAAAATGTGCAAGGATCTTTTAAAGCAAGGAAAGGTGCTATTTTTGACTACAATTGAAAAGTGTATTCTGAACCACACATTTAAGACATTTAACCAGTTCAGGAGAGACCCATCTGAAAAACTGTGCCTCAGGCAAAACAGTTCTCTCCTTTCCTGTGTTCTTTTTTCTTCCTTCTCCAAGGACAAGTGGGTGACCCTGAAGACCCAGTGGCAGATTGTGTACGTGTGCTTATCAAATTTTTCTAATGATGTAGATGCAGTGCATGCATAATTTCTGTTGAGCTCAAGCCTTTTGTTATTAATTTTTATCTAGCAGGTCTAGTTTTATTATTTCAACCATTAAAACACACAGGAGAAGATTTGCACTCTAAATTCATCTATTAAATAACTTACAACCATGGCAAAGGCTTGCCTTGGGTTTAATCACTTTTGGTAGGCACCAGCACAAAGATTTACAGGTGTAAACCCTAAGGCCTCCTGTTCAGTTGCAGAGTAAATCCACTAAAGTTTGAATGGCTGGTAAATATTTAATGAAACAATAAGCTCCTTGAATTTTTTCAATGTAATATTTCTTTTCATCTGTTGTGCCTCAAGAATTTTATACATCAAAATGAGTAAAGTAACTTAAAGCAATTTTCAAGTGTCACATTGATATAGAATATTTCCTCTCACAGGATCCATTCTTCAAATTGTGTCATGATTAAGCAATAACTGGAAGATTCTCTTCCCTAATTCTGCCTTTTAATACTAAGAAACGTGATTATCTATATACAAAGGATTAAAATCCTTTTGTAGTATATACTTTTGCTAATTCGATCACTGATAAAGAATATGCACATTGAAATTTCCAATTTAGAAGAGGCTAAAATTACTAAGGGAAAAACAATAAAAGGGCATCTTGAAACCACTATCCTTGATATACAACTGTAAGACAATTGGAATTTCTACCTTCCGTATTCTACAATTTCATAGTATTAAGTGGTGACACAGTAAATCCTCACAGTAAGAGAGCGTGAGTTAAAACCGTAGTGAATGAGTTAAAATCATAGTAAGGACTTTAAGGGAAAATTTTTTTGACCAAGACATACTTATTAGTTAGCTCTCCTTGCACTTGATTTCCAGTTTTCTTTGCTCATAATTGCCCTATTACTTAGATAATTTTCTCTATTGAGGAAAAAAAGCAAAACTTAAGTATTCTCTGAGAATAAGCTAAAGCCCTTATTTTATCTGGAACTAAACTTATTTAAATTTTCAGTGGATATGTTTTCTCCCAGGGGTTTACATGTGCAGTTCTTCAATGTAGAGACATTTTCTTTTAACAACTGTTGGAGAAAATCCTAATGGTATGTATTAAAACTACCTATTCTTACAGTAACTTCCACAAAGTTTAGGGAAATTTTATGAACCCACTTTGCTTCTCCCATCTCTCACTTCAGTGGCAGTCATATCATACATCAGGCTTAATTGGGAATTTTATCTCTAGGACACAGCGCAAAGGATTATCCATTCTCTCTTCAAATGCTATCAAGGATTTCTGGAGAGCAAACAAACAAAAAGTTAATATATGTCTAAACATTAACTTTTTTTGGCCTGTCCTTATAAACAGCCAGTCTCAGTCAGCCAAAATTCAGAAATGCTTATACACACATGGGTAAGGAGCTGAACTGAAACTATTGAGAGCGACCTCCAACAAGACACCTTAGGGACATGGTTTCTGCATCCTGCCTAAGCAGCCCGGAGAATGTGCAAAGCTCACTGATGTCTCCTTGCACCCACTTGTGCATCCCTAACCAAAATGATAACAAAAGTGATCTAGCCCAAAAATTACAAGACAGAAAAGTGCAATTTTGTATGCTTTTGATGGTTTTCTGTAACTGCAACAGAAAAAAGCAATCATGAAGCCAGCATATCTGATCAGAAGAACTTTCTCTGTTTGGAGGAATCATTAGAATATGCAATATCACTGGCATGACTCCAACATTACTTGTCTACCTTGCCATAAAGACAGAGATCATAAAGAGAAAAAAGGAGGAATGCCTAAGGTATCAAAATGTTGCCATAGTTCCAGTAAGACACAGTTCTGTTACTTTATGCCAAAGCCCACGTGTAGTAATTTAATCTTTGGACTGACCCTCTTCTTTTCTCCATACCCCCTTGAACAACAGCAAATCCACTTCAGACATAATTCTGAGATTGACAGGAATATGCTCATGAAAAATGTACACTAGGGAAACAAAAAGCTACTCAAAAGAGTAAGTACTATCACTGGGATAGTCCCTCCAGAAAGCTGATGCATCTGCTGGCAGTGTCAGTCTTACCCCAGTGATTAAAAAATGCAATCTCACACCTTCTCCCTATTCTTCTCACTTAAGTGCCTGGATAACTGAAATGGATTGAGTCATAAGTGGTTCCTGAATCCTGAAGAACAGAAATGAATCTTGTATACCCCTTAACAGTGGGGTTTTGAGCTTTACAGTAATGTGCAGCTGGGTTGGTCTGGATGCTTTTTTTTTCTGTCTCTGATCTTGCGTGAGATATAACTAACCTTAAAAAAGAACGTTTAGATTTCATACCCAGTCTGTCTCACACATTGCATTTGCACCCTGGTGTGTGACTACTCAGGCTAACCTACTGGGGTGGTCACTATCTCACAGCAATCTCCATATCTCAGTTTTCAAGAGGATTTGTCTGCTCTTCATTAGCCAAGGTCAAGTAGGACTAAGGCTTGGAAGGTTTGTACCTCATTAGCATTATCTTTATTGCCATTATTTCACAAGCTAAAAAAACCAACACAAATATTCCCCAGTTAGTGCCAAACATTCCTACCCTTCTCATTAGTATTGGTATAACCCTTTTCTCTAGGGCAGAACAGAGCTCAGTTTTTGAAGGAAAGGCTGACAGCAGCAAAATTATGGCACCAAGATGGACAGACAGAAAACACTCTCCTGATTTATAATGAGATTCTTTTTTTTTTGTAACAAGCACTTCCTCATTGCTGGACCACTTAGATCAGTTCATGTAATTTGTCACATACTAGAAACCCCTTCTTATTCTAGCTGACAAAGAAGGGCATGTTTCTTCCTGATACTTAGTTGAGAATTTTAACCACCAAATTTTGTGTGGGATCTTTGAAGTGGTATTGTAATTCAGCTCTTAATAAAAGAAAATAAATACCATTCTGAACATCACTGACCTCTTCAGGAATGACCTGGTTTGCCCCTCTGAGTGACGGGTGAAGAAGAATGGTTTCAGGTTGAGATGTGATATGGGGTATCAGATGCCCTGGATTTTCAGTGTCCTTCCCGTATAAACCTTGGTGGTCTTTGCAATTAATTAGTATTAGGATAAGATGCTGTAGCATAAGATAGATCACTCTCTTAGGGGATTTATTTCACTGACTATTAAAACAGCTTAATAACTTGCCTCCACATTTTTATCATCCCTGACAGAAGACAAAAAATCTCCACCTTTGGCCCCAACAAGGGTTTTCATATCACCAGACTTTGGATACCTTACTATGTTAGTATATAGTAATTTCTTCTGGTCTCTATCTATGGAGAGAGAAGGAAATGCAGAACACTAATTTTAAATTACAGCTTTGCACACTTACGTTGGTGCTTCTTTTTGATCCTTATTTCTAAGCACAAACTGAAGTAATCACAGGGCGGTGTTTGGTGGGCAAATATTTGTGTGAGACAGTCTTATAGTACAGTGTATATATTTAAGATGACATCTTTCTCAAGAAAAAATTCTCAGTGCAGCAAGACTTGAGTTCAGCAGTGTCCTTAAAGATGATATCTCAGAAACCCAAGTGCCTAATCCCACTGCTCTTTTGCCAAACCCTCAGCACATGTTTTAATCTCACTAATGATAAAAAACACAGAAGCACTTACAGACACTATTTCCACATAACTAGGACTGTTTCACCTGCTCTCAGAGTGAGAGGTGATCTTCTTCTTTTACATCCTTTTTTGCTAAGCAAGATAGACGAGGATAAAATCATATCCCACCAGCTAATCCCCTGATGGCAATGACCTAGAAGTTTCATGAGTTCATTGGAGGTTTCAGTGAACTAGGAACAAAGGGGGTCTACTTAGTAATGACCACAGATCTGAGGAATAACAGCCCTGCGATAAACTCATTCTCCTAATGACCAGCTCAGCTTGGGCATCAGGAGCCTTTCAACTCCATGGTGAGTCTTTCAACCCCACAGAGCATACATGGCTGTAGGGTTTTGGCTTGTCATTATATAATTCTCTCGCTGTTACACATAAATAAATGGGCAAATGTTATAAATAATGGTCAACTAGAATGCAAAGCTGTAGCTGTCTAGCCAGGGTTTTATAAAAGCCTTTTCCCATTTACCCTCCAGGATTATTTTTCAGTGAGAAGGTTTGACAGATTAAGTGACTTCTGAGTAGGTTCAGCCATAACCTGGAGGAGGTGATTCTGCCCTTTTACCTTCATCATCATTTGGAAGAATCCAAGTTGCTAAAGGCAGAAGAGACTAAAGATATCATAACAACTAAATATATAATCTTTATATTTTATATCATACTAGATGGCCTGCAAGGAAAGCAAGGAGCCTACAGCTGATGTGAGTGGTTGACACAGTTACCACATTGCTTTCATAATCAGCAAACAGATGCTGCATGTAAAAAAACAGGCTACCAAAAGTCAAAGGAGGGCATGACAAAATTCAGTGAAGTCAGAATTTCACACCTACATTTGCTTTTTTGTTTATTTGTTGTTGTTCTTTCTATCTTGACTGACTTACAGTCACCTAGCTGACTGGTAATTTGACTATAGGGCTGACTGAAATAACTTTTCTTTGACTCTCCTCCCAACCCCTTCAAGAAACACTCAGAAATGGCAGTCTTTTCTTGCAGCTGCAAATATTGTATTAATCCACCCAGGAGAAATGGTTTATGCAGCACTGACAGTCTGTCATGTCCTTATCTGACCTCATCAACTGCTGTTGTAGGGGTCTGCCAAAGGAATCAGTCAGTGCCTCTCTGACTGATTACAGTATTGATTTTTTTCTTCTTCTACTTAGAAAACCTGAAGCCAAGTGATCCATCTCACCAACTACAAGACCATTTCATAGGTTTGTAAAGAAATGGCTGTGATCCCTTGACAAAAATAGGCAGCTCTAGAGCGCCAAAGACTGAACAGGTATTTGGAGTCTGTACCTCAGATCAGATGTTGGCCTCTTTTAGTTTTGCACAGCCTACTCCATCCCACTGAAAATATTCAATAGTTCTTTCCTCCGGCAGGATATGTTAGGCACTATTTGAAATTGTTATACTGTATACTGAGAACAAGCAAAGCAGATTGTAAACCTAGAAACAGAAAAAGTATGACATTTTTCATGTCCATAGCATAGGGACTTTAAAACCTTTCTTGCATGTGAAGAACCAACAAAAACCAGCTTATTTCCTATTCAAGCTGTAAGACTGATTTTTTTCACAGTATGCTTTATTCATACTAGAGAATTTTCCTAAAGCTTGGTAATAATTTTCCTCTATCAAAAGTTCTGCAGCTCTTATGTGCACCCTATTTGTACATCATGTAATTAGAACCATGCAAGACGTTGGAGAGAGGCCATTTTGACCTTATGTTTAAAAGATGCCTGCACAGACTCCCTGGGCCTCTCACATTCCTTTGAGCAGAATGGATGCGAGTACCAATCCATCATTTAGAATTTCAATTTGAAAGCTGTTCTAAATTGATTGTTTTTATTTAAGAACTATACTGCTTGATACAGCTCCACTGACGCTGGGACGACTAACAATTAAAAAGAAATGCAAAGTAGCGTGGTAAGTGGTACTTTTCAGTGCTATGATAGGATCTAAAAATAATAGCTAAACAAAAGACCTGCAAGCTCAACACAATGCATGAAGGACAAAAACTAATCTCTAATTCAGAATGTCTTAGATGTAATAGAACAAAAGACTTGTATGATTACACCTGAAAATAATTTTCTAAATGTCTTATTATAAAAAATAATTTAAATTCTAAGAAGGATTCAAAGAAAGAGGCTGTTGAAGTGCGTTAAGGATTTTTTTTCTTTTAGATTAGATCAATGACCTTATCAAAATTCAGTAAATATTAGTATGGTACTCCAGGTATTTTGACTTTATATTTTGCACTTAATAGGTTTCTATTAAAGAGTATTCTGCCTTTTGCATTAATTGTGAGAATTAAATTGATTATTTTAAATTATTATCATTACTTTGCATATAGGTAACTATGTGAGGTTTTCTGGTAAATAAAAAGAAATATTGCATTTAAATTTGAAAGCATCAGAACAGTGAATTTCATAGTACTGTGGAAACTTACACATTAATTATGAATAAAAAGATTGTTTTATATTCCTGATCTACACGAAAATAAAAAATAAAATAAAAAGACATAAACATTTGTAGATTATTTTGTAATCTGTATTGCTAGTCTGAAAAAAATCATATCCCAAACAATGACAAACTCTCCCCTTCCCCAAAAGAGCTAAAAAATGCTGAATGTACTTAACATCAATTTAAGAAACAAGAGATTTCATAAGTATGCAAAAAGCAATGTCTGAATCTTGCACCCTTTGATATGATGCAGTTCTATCACTTTCAAGGAGCTGAAACACTTTAAAAAGCAGAGTTTAAAAAATGTTTATTCTTTGATGATGCAGCTTAAATTCATTTTGCAACAGGATTCTAGTAAAAAAAAAAGAAAGCCTTAACTATGTCCAAACCATGGAATATGGCAACATAAGCATTCTTCTCTAAAATATGAACATTAATCAGTTCAAGACATGATTTTTTTAAAAAGGCAGATGATCATCTGTCCTCATTAGTATTAATGATACTTTCCTATTAAACTGGCAGTTGTGTCAAATATGTCAGATTAGACCCATTGACAAAATGGATACTTCTAGTTTTCAGTGAGGGATTAATATTGATTTTACCTTTGAAGTCTTAAAAGCTTGTGAAAAATAATCCATGTCATTCAGAAAAATAAAAAGAACCATCTCCAAATTAGTTGTTTTTGTTGACATGTTAGCACTTTTTACTGCCACACAATTAATTTTCCCAGAAGATGACACATAAAACTCATAAAGTACAGGAAAACCATAGCAGTCACACAGAAGTTTTAAAAACAAGACACACAAAGAAAATAAAAATGCCCCTGCCATTTTGAATTATACTGAAATATGAAATATTAGTTATATAACTAGACTCAATGAATCTAAGGTAATACTGTCATGATGGTCGATGTTTATCTTGCTGGACCCAGATCAAAGCTCAGAAGAGCAGAGATGGTTTGAGGATTTGGGAGTGAACTGGCAAGCCACTTGTTTCTACCACTTTTTCTTCATATAAATGGGTACAAAGTTATCACAAAGGCAAAAGAAGAGTGATGACTGGATAATATAACCCCCAAGTGAATTAACATATAGGTAACTGGGTGACACATAACCTCATTCTCAAAGGGACACATTTAAATAGATTTATAAAGGACACTACCCAAACTTTGGAAGAAAAAACTGAGATATCTGTTTCTTCTGTTCAGCTTCTAGACATCATTTGTCTCTAATTCATATTGCAAGACAACATTTGTAAGGCAGAGAGCTAAAAATAGGCTATTTAGTTAAAAATAGAAACCCAGCTCATATTTCTTTGCTGCTTAAATTCCTCTTGTGAGCTGAGTGTGAGCCAGCAGTCCCCTGGCAGCAAAGAGGGCCAACAGCCTCCTGGGCTCCATTAGCAGGAGCAGAGCCAGTCCATCAAGGGAAGGATTATCTCCCTCCACTCAGCACTCCTTAGACCACAGCTATAGCATTGTGCCCACCTGTGGTCACCCAGTACGAGGCAACACGTTGCTAGACTGGATCAGGTTCAGCATAGGGCTGCTATGATGGCTGGGAGACGGGCTTGTTTGTGGTGGAACAGACAGCTTTGGGTGGACCAAAGAGCAGCCCCCCAGCACCCACAGGGAGGCTGTAGGAAGACTGACTGGAATCTTCACAGTGGGACATGGTGGGGTGGAGAAGAGACAATGTGCATAAACTGAAACAAGAGAGGTTCAGACTGGATCATTTTTTTCCTCATGAGGATAGTTAAGGCTTGGAAGAAATTGCCCACAGAGGCTGTTCAGTTTTTCTCCATCCTTCGGGGATTTCAAGACCAGACTGGATAATTCCCTGAGCCACCTGGGTCAAACCTAAAACTGGCTCCTCCTGAGGTCCCATCCAGCCTGAACTATCCCATGATCCTACCATCCTCTTGATCAAGAAGGGCCCAGAGCAGTCTTTCCAGCAGGTGCTAGACTTCTGATGCTATGCTCTGTCACTGGTCAGATATTACATGTCTACCTCAAAATACAGAGAACTGTTCCCTTCCTCATCTTCCCCCACAAATGGGCTCATGACTCACACATTCTTGCAGAGTCATGCTTGAGCTGGCGCCTCAGTCCCACCCTGCAGCCCTTGCTGGTGGGGCCCCATATAGGCAGAAAGAATCATGAGGATGCCAGGGCTCAGGCATACATATTCTGACTCTGGGCTGAAGAGGGAAACCTATAGTTTCAAATTCACAAGCTTGGGTCCTGTTGCCTTAGCCTCAACTTTTTACTGGTAGGTTTTCTGGCAATGGAGTGCATAAGCATTGAGAATGAAAAAACCTAAGCCTAAGTGTGTTGTTTGGTCACAACAACTCCCTGCAATGCTACAGGCTCCGGGGTGAGTGGCTGGAAAGCTGCCCAGCAGAGAGGGACCTAGGGGTGTTGGTTGACAGCCAGCTGAACATGAGCCAGCAGTGTGCCCACGTGGCCAAGAAGGCCAACGGCATCCTGGCCTGTATCAGAATATTGTGGCCAGCAGGACTAGGGAAGTGATTGTGCCCCTGTACTCGGCACTGGTGAGGCCGCACCTTGAATACTGTGCTCAGTTTTGGGCCCCTCACCGCAAGAAGGACATTGAGGTGCTGGAGCAGGTCCAGAGAAGGGCAACGAAGCTGGTGAAGGGTCTGGAGCACAGGTCTTATGAAGAGCATCTGAGGGAACTGGGGTTGTTTAGTCTAGAGAAGAGGAGGCTGAGAGGAGACCTTATCACTCTCTACAACTACCTGAAAGGAGGGCGTAGTGAGGTGGGTGCTGGGCTCTTCTCTAAAGTAACAAGTGATAGGACAAGAGGAAATGGCCTCGAGTTGCACAAGGGAAGATTTAGGCTAGATATTAGAAAAATATTCTTCACTGAAAGAGTGATCAGGCATTGGAACAGGCTGCCCTGGGAAGTGGTGGAGTCACCATCCCTGGAGGTGTTCAAGAAATGTGTAGATGTGGTGCTTAGGGACATGGTTTAGTGAGTTAGATGGTGTTGGGTTGGACTTGATGATCCTTGAGGTCTTTTCCAACCTTAATGATTCTATGATTCTATGATTCTGTGATTCTATTATTCTAAACATACCCTGATTATGCCTTGCTTTACCTGGGATAGCACTTTAAATAGTAAGTAACCCACTGCAACACCCTGATTATCTTCAAAATAACATAATAAAAGTGCATGCAAAACCTCGGGTGCAAGTGAAAGGACTTGTAAGCTATAAAGTTACTCAAAAGCTCATACACCCTGCAATCTGTCCCCAGGTACCATTTTTAATTGTATAATGGAATGGTTTTGCTTGCAGAAGCAAGTTGCTAACAATGACATGAAATAAAAATGAATAAAAATGTATGAAAAAGAATTAGGATCAAATTATATGTAAAAAAATTATATAAATATTACACAGAGTTAATTGTAAGAGGCTCATGTTTTTATAGCACTACCATTTTATATAGCTTAAAATCTAGCAAAACAATCTCACATTGAGAACCATGTGGCCTGTATTCTGATCATAAAAATATTCCTGGCTTCATTAAGATTTATTTCAAATACAGCCTTTCACTTGCATGAATCATCACAGAAGACCAGATCTTTGTTTTTTTGTTCCCTGTGACATATTATTTTGATTTTAGACAAAAATAATCCCTCCATATTCTGACCATGTACAACTTTGCATAAATACAGCTGTTCAAATCACAAAGACATGGCAAGTAAAACATATGTAGGAGAGATATACCACCTCTGCAGTAAAAGACTGTGATAGACATATCTATCCGAGATATAACAGATGATACTATGGTTTGAACAACATTCATAAACCCGTTTCTAATTGTGTCAACTGCTCAGTTTCAAGAGTATTTACAATCCCTTCTCTACCAAGTTTTCAAATAAAGAAAAAAGGTCACATGCTTAGGAAATCCAGAATTGAACAAAAGTTCAGAAGGAAGGTAAAATACTCTACAGGAGCAAAGTTTTATTGACTTCTTGTATCCATATAGCATAGCCACCTGAAGAAGGCTTCTTTGCTATTTTATTTTTTAATCTTGTGATTTACACATCAAACTTATGAATATAAAACCACACATGAGGATTTTTCACATGTTCTTCCCTTTTCCTTTTTTCCCATCTCAGACTGAATCTCAGATTCACAGCTGGAAATTTTACGCTGCAAGTTCATCTCCAAAAAGGTAAGTGGTATAATGGAGGCATCTTTGGCTGAATTGCTATAACACACCAAAGCAGTGTTAGAAAAAACATTCCTCAGTTGCCAGCTTTTTTGTGCATGGATGGATCCCATCACACTGGTTCTGCCCCACACTGCCTGAAGAATACCGTTCTGTGCAGTGATGTCTGGATAGATACATTGACAATGAGGAAAGAATGGCTTCACATGACAATATTATCAGCTCGAAAGAAACATGTACTATAAAGAAATATAAACTTGACAGCTCTACACCATCTGGCATCAAAATAAATTAAATCTGATTCAATTTCCAAAGTGTATAACTTGTATGTGGCTTTAGAATTTTATATAAAAACCCTTCCACACTTTCTTAAAAAAAAAAAAAAAAAGAGTCACGTCTTTTAGGTAAAGAACAGAAAGTGATTTTTTAAAACAGAGATAAGTGCATTCCACAATCTGTGAGATTTTTTTCTTGGAGCAAACCGAGTTCTGTAATGCACTATAATTATTACTAGTATCTATATGTGCTGAAGTTGCTCTGACAGCTCTTGAACAGGAATATGACCTACTGTTGGAAAGCATCAAAAGACACCTCAAGCATTACTAATTACAAAATCTTATGTTATAGGAGTTAATTATTTAATTTTAATTTTTCAGCCTATTCAAGAGAAGTTAGAGGGACTAAACAGAATTTAGAGACTAAAACAAACATTTCAAGGAATTTTTAAAGGCTGAGACTTTTAAAAGCAAGAGATGAGACAGATTCTGCTCTTACTTATACCAATCATAGGTATTGATGCTCTCATTTGGAAATTACCATCATTACTGCAGAAGTTAACTAAGATTTTAAAGGGAAAGTTCTTCCACTTTGGCCGGACATCTCACTGTCTTCACACCTCAACCACAGCTCTCATCAGTCTGATTCACATTGTTATGATTTCCATTTACAGCCAGCATCACAGCAAAAATTCGTCAAGTTTTGCTTACCTATTAAAAAAAAAGCCTTAAATATTTAATGTGAAAAATGTTTACAACTAAGGAGTTGTTTTTATTTTTTAACTTTCTTCATGCCATAACTCAAGTCTTAAAGTTGTTCATGAAGTTTTTCTGAAACCTAAGAATGGACAATTTAAACCATTTGCCAGTTTTTGTCTTACGACTCCTATGTCTTTGAAATACACACGAAGTCATTGTTTCTACACTTTTAACTGTGGAAAGTTCTTTTGAAAGTTGATTTAAAATTTGTAAATTACAGGGAGAAAGTGCTGAAAACATACCTTCCACTTTAATAGGTTGCAGTCTCTGCCTTGTGTCAATGCTGCAGCTGTAGTATGATCCTGCTTACATTACCATTTAATCTTTCTCTTCAGAGTTTTATTTTTTATGTTTGTTTCCTACTGTTACCTTCTTTTCAGAAATTCCAATAAGGAAGTGCAATCTGGATGATCGGGTAGTGAGATGGATTGTGAACTGGCTGGAGAAAAGAAGCCAGAGAGTTGTGGTGAATGGGATGGAGTCTAGTTGGAGGCCTGTATCTAGTGGAGTCCCCCAGGGTTCGGTACTGGGACCTGTGCTGTTCAATATATTCATCAACGACTTGGATGAGGGAATAGAGTGCACCCTCAGCAAGTTTGCTGATGATGGGAGGAGTGGCTGACACGCCAGAAGGCTGTGCTTCCATCCAGCGAGACCTAGACAGGCTGGAGATTTGGGCGGGGAAAAATTTCATGCAATTTAACAAGAGCAAGTGTAGAGTCCTGCATCTGGGCAGGAACAACTCCAGGTTCCAGTATAAGTTGGGTACTGACCTGGTGGAGTGTAGTGTAGGGGAGAGAGACCTGGGGGTCCTGGTGGACAGCAGGATGACCATGAGCCAGCACTGTGCCCTCGTGGCCAAGAAGGCCAATGGCATCCTGGGGTGTATCAGAAGGGGGGTGGTCAGTAGGTCGAGAGAGGTTCTCTTCCCCCTCTACTCTGCCCTGGTGAGACCTCATCTGGAATATTGTGTCCAGTTCTGGGCCCCTCAGTTCAAGAGGGACAGGGAACTGCTGGAGAGAGTTCAGCGCAGAGCCACGAGGATGATTAAGGGAATGGAGCATCTCCCTTACAAGGAAAGGCTGAGGGAGCTGGGTCTCTTTAGCTTGGAAAAGAGGAGACTGAGGGGTGACCTTATTAATGTTTCTAAATATGTAAAGGGTGAGTGTCAGGAGGATGGAGCCAGGCTCTTCTCTGTGACATCCAGTGATAGGACAAGCGGCAATGGTTCAAGCTGGAACACAGGAGGTTCCACTTGAACATGAGAAAAAACTTCTTTACAGTGAGGGTGACAGAGCACTGGAACGGGCTGCCCAGAGAGGTTGTGGAGTCTCCTTCTCTGGAGACAAAGCCCACCTGGATGTGTTCCTGTGTAATCTGATCTAGGTGTTCCTGCTCTGGCAGGGGAATTGGACTGGATGATCTTTCGAGGTCCCTTCCAATCCCTAACATTCTGTGATTCTGTGATTCTGTGATACTTCTAACACAGAATATGTATGTATGAATGATGGAAGCAATTTAGATGCTTACAGTTACGTAGTTACAGTTACATACAACTTGGTAACACAGGAGGCATCACATAACCTGTGGCCATGAACCAGATATCTAAACTCAGAGAATGAGCTCTCTAGGCCTTTCTCAGCAGTGTCAGATAAGCTTGCTCAGAGGAAAAAAAAATAAATCAAACATGGTGTCTGTGTCTTCCTCTAAAGATAGCAGTCTCTCTTTACTGCATCACACCCTGACCAGCAAAAGGCAGCCTAATCTAAATTATGGATATGTCCACTTGTTTTTATTTGATGCAATCCTGGCAACCTTTGCAGTATATACTCTGGAGCTAATCAAAGGGCAAACTAATGCTTGGACCAATAAAAATGTTGTCCAGGCATCACAAAGATTAAAGGTAGGTGCAGGATTCATCTCACCTAACCTGCGATTGATGCAATGAACATGTACTAAGGAAACATCCATTGCATCTGCAAGTAGATATCTAAAGAGGAGAGATTAATTGTACCACGAAAGTGTTGTTCCAGAACTCAAAGATGCTAGAGATTGTAGAGGTCTAAATTTAGTTAGATGATCTTTTCCCATCTCGCTCTAAAAAGTACCTTGTTATTAGTATTCCCAGACACCTGGGAACCAGCAGGCCCCAGTTCACAAATACTGAAGGAGGTGTGCTGAATGGACTTCCTAAAACAGCCAGTGGGCTTCGGCAAAAATTAACAAATCTCAGCAAAGTATGACAACAGCTGACTGAAAGTTTCTGTTTTAGATGCTGCGGAAATGCATACAAGGAATTACAACTCCATATTCTACTGGAATCACCTACCTCATGCAATTGCTAAACGGTGTTAAATAATAGCAGAAGAAAGGAAGTGGAGACAGTCCTGTGAACTAATCACATCTGTAACCTTCTTTAAGATTATACTAAACACTATATTTTATTACCATGGATTGGAGCTGAGTTAAAATAAGAGGCAAGTCAGCCTCAGCGATTCCAAGGTCACACAAGCAAATCTTCCTGCCACTTGATGCCTATTATGTTAATTCAGCAATGTTTGTTTTGTTTTGTTTTCTCCCATTATCAGCACAGGGAATGTGTTCCATTCAAAACTGTTACTATAGGAACCCTATGGTAACATTTAAAATTTTCTTTTCTTTTGGATAAAAATATCAGAAAATTGACAGATAAGTTGTTTAGGTAGAACAAAAGGGCATTTGATATTTAATCTGCAAGCACTTAATAAGAAGTATTCCAAGTAATGGCACAGCGTTATTATCATATCACTTAGTAAAATGGCAGCATATTATTGTATTATTCACATCTCGTTGGGTCCATGCTATTATCACAAAGATGCCTTTAAAGATGACATTTAACAGACTCCTTTTACACAGTAAAGTGGTTAAAAGCACATTCAAATTTTAAAATGTTTCTGATCTCTTGACAGCTCACCGAAGCATTCTGTGGGCCCCCCTGCCTCTCCAGTTGTTAACTACAGCTCTAAAACTTCTTATAATTATGAACATTGCAGTCACACTAAATTAGACTGACAGCTGAAATACTGATTACTAAGGACTTATTAAGGACTACTTTGCAACCAATTATGCTGACATTTGACTTGATTTGACAGTTGAATTGAGTAGAAGATTCCTCCAAAATAGTAGAGAAGAATTTAATTTATATCTTCATCATTTTAAGATAATTGTTCAGGACAGATTCATTAATATATCACTACAAAAATTTATTTTTATCACAGCTTGGAGCACCTATGATTCAAATGATAGACAAACAATGAAAGCATGGGGTTCCAAACAAGCATGTATTGTCTCATATTTTGAGACTTAGTGGCTGCTACCATGGGATCTCTGGCACAAAAAAGACATTTAATGCCATATTCCAGGAATTCTCACCAACCATCAACATGAGAAAAACAAAAACATGTTTTCAAGTTGTGAAATATTTTTCCTGTAAAAAGATCAAAATTGTTAAATAAGATTATACTCAGTTTCCACTGTTGTAATTTTGCTGTGCTATTACATGCAAATTCACTGTCATTATATTGTTTCCCGGTAATTTCTCAAAAGTTACAATTTAGAGAATTTCACCTGGAAATTCTCTGAAACACCTACTCTATCTTTTTTTTTAATGTGCAAATAAGAATTAGCAGCAAAAAATATTAGCCCTTACTTTAAACTGAACTGGTATAATATCAAAGTGGAATGCATAGCACGAAGTTTGGTTTAGTAGGAAGGTGACAAACATTGGTTCCCAAAAAACTATCTTCTTTAAAAGAGATTAATATACACATACAGGAAATGATGAGAGGAAATTTCCTTAGTCAAATCTGTTATGCCAACTGAGAAAACAAAGGAGAAAACAGATCCTTTCAGCTACCAAAGAAGTAATGAAATATTTTTCAAGAATTTTTAAGGCTAGTCTAGGATATAACAAACACCAAAATGTCACAAATTAATACATTTATGGCAAATACTTTAGATACAGCTTGCTTATTTTTATTTTCACTTGCTGCCTTGTAAAATCCACTAAAAAATTCCAAAGAGAGAGTTAAGTAGGATTCAAAAAACTATGATGACACCAAGCTGTGCAGTGTGGTGGACACGCTGGAGGGAAGGGATGCCATCCAGAGGGACCTTGACAGGCTGGAGAGATGGGCCAATGCAAACCTCATGAAATTTAACAAGGCCAAGTGCAAGGTCCTGCACGTGGGTCGAGACAATCCCAAGCACAAATACAGGCTGGGTGGAGACTGGATTGAGAGCAGCTCTGAGGAGAAGTACTTGGGGGTGTTGGTTGATGAGAAGCTGAACATGAGCTGGCAGTGTGCGCTTGCAGCCCAGAAAGCCAACCGTGTGCTGGGCTGCATCAAGAGAAGCATTAGCAGCAGGTCAAGGGAGGTGATTCTCCCCCCTCTACTCTGCTATCGTGAGACCCCACCTGGAGTACTGTGTTCAGATGTGGGGCCCCCAACATAAAAAAGACATGGACCTGTTGGAAAGAGTCCAGAGGAGAGCCAGGAAATTAATCAGAGGGCTGGAGCACCTCTCATATGAGGACAGGCTGAAAGAATTGGGGTTGTTCAGCCTGGAGAAGAGAAGGCTCCGAGGAGACTTGATAGCAGCCTTCCAGCACCTGAAGGGGGCTACAAGAGAGATGGGGAGGCACTCTGTATCAGGGAGTGTAGTGACAGGACAAGGGGTAATGGGTATAAGCAGAAAGAGAGTAGGTTTAGACTAGACATTAGGAAGAAATTTTTTACTGTGAGGGTGGTGAGACACTGGAACAGGTTGCCCAGGGAAGTTGTGGATGCCCCATCCCTGGAGGTGTTCAAGGCCAGGCTGGATGAGGCTTTGAGCAACCTGGTCTAGTGGAGGGTGTCCCTGCCCACGGCAAGGGGGTTGGAACTTGATGATCTTTAAGGTCCTTTCCAGCCGAAACCATTCTATGATTCTATGATTCTGCTCCTTAGAAGGTACCAAATCTCTTGCATGTTTCCAGGACCAGAACAACATAAGAAGTGAACTGAAGCCTGAGGCTATTGTATAAATGAACAAAAATAATTATAATTGACAGAAAACAGAAAAAAAGCTGTCCAGAATTTGGACTAGATAGCTAATAATTTAAATAAAATCTGTTTTATAAGGGTTGTTGTTATTTCCTAAAGGTAGGAAAGACACAGATACCAAATACCAAGGTTTTCTCACAGGACTTGCATTTCAGTCCTTTCATTTCTTGTTTCAGGAGAAATCCAATAAACATAAATAAGTCTGTTCTTCTTTAATACTAAAAATTGATGGTTTGGTTTTTTGGGTTTTTTTCCAAAACTTTAGGCTGCTATTATGGCTTTAATCAGCTAAGCCTTTTTCACAGCTTCAACACATAAGCAAAGAACAGAACATCCAGAGAGGCTGAACCACACTCTAAATTGTGAAAAATTTCATTTGAAATAGTAGTTGGGCTTACCCCCAGGTAAATATAAGACATTATTAAAGTTACTACTTGTGTTAAAAACACATTGTCAATATGTGAATAATTATTTCAGTTTCTGAATCTACCATTCCAGCACCTTTCTGAAAATTGGTTGGTGGACCTTTTCTTTTTAAGAAAAACAAAATAAAACAAAGGCACACATGGTAAAAAGCACAAGCAAAGAAGCAATCAAATTTTTTAAAAAACAAACAATTTATAGATAAATTTACCCTAATTTTTGTTTTATGTGAAGGTGAAAATCTTTGTATTAGCACTGCATAACATGGTCCTTTATTTAAACAGTGAACTAAAACATCTGTTCTGCACTAGGTGTTTGAAAATTGCTGTTGTAACAGAGGAAGTTACTTATCATACAATAGTAAGCTTTAGATATAAATATATGTAAAGACTTTGGGTGATTTTTTTTTTTTGTCTTTTTCTCTCAAATATTTTGGGTTTGGGATTTTTTTTTCTATGAAGGACACTAGATATTTTGTCTTAATGGCTCACAGAGCAGAACTCACTTGAACCTGTCATAGTAACAGTGTTGCCTAACCAGACAATACAGCTTAAAGCAAAGTCTAAAATTATAGGAACTATGAAATCCATTGCAGATTAGGTGAGAAAATGTATAGAACAACCCTGGAATTGGGTGGATATGGGACAGCCACATTATCTGATGACATGAACAGAGTCCAAGATAACTGATTATTATCCATCTGCTATAAGCAAGAGAAGTTACTGCTCTAAAGCTTAGCTTAGCTATGCAGTATAGCTTCCAATCTTTTCAAAACAGTGTCCTGAGATTTTCATTCTAATGGTCATTTTGAAATTAAAGCATGTTTTTTAACTTTTCAGAGAAGACTCCAAAGACTGCCACAATGTACACATGTGCAGCAGTCACACCATGACAGCTAAGAACTACTGAACTTTCAAAAATGTAAAACATGTGAATAAGGATTTTGGCATCCAGAAAAAAAAACTAAAAATGAGATTGAGTAGAGGGGGATCACTCACACTAAATAGTACTATACACCACAGAAAAATTCAAGTACGTAGAGATTCCTCTGTAATACGATGGTGCCAAGTGCAAATAAAAGATACAGAAAGTAACATCCTAATATTTATTTGTGACAAATAGCGTTGCTAAAATTTATTTAGCTTACCTGAATTCATACTTACCTTAAATAAACCCAGTCAAGCACATACAGTTCTAGTTTCACATTCTTTATCTGCTCTGCTAACTCATCTAAGTTCTTCACCTTCCAAATCCAACAAAAAAATTACATGTATACTTCTAATCATGGGAATTACATTACTCATATGTATAAGTATATACAGGATAAGTTCTAAAACAAATTCTTTTTAAAGGTTGGCACATAGAATTATGTTTTCCGCTGTCACGCATTAAGTTGCATACACCATATTTTATGAAGAAACAAACCAGGTTTAGAAGTAATTTATTTCAATTGTAAGTTATTTTTATGTTCAATGAGTGATCAGTTGAACAGCGTACACCTTTCACATTTCTTGCACATTTCTTTTATGTTAGATAGTTTAATGTCACTTACTTCATATTAACATTATAGAAGAGTCTTCTCCTGGGTGTAGAAACCCTTATGTCCATCAAGACAACAGCAAAAATTTCAAAAAGTTTCAAATCCTTCCCCATCAAAGACAACTAATCACAAATGAATGAATGAGAACACACACTTTAGTTTCCCCATTTATAAAAAGATATTCACATCTTTTCCCTACCTGTACTTAAAAAAACTGCTTACATTTTACACTTGGTCAGCAAAATAGATGCTTTGTAGTTTGCAAGGATGTCAAGAATATTGATTAGAATCCAGAGAAGACTCTGGTATAATTGCTTGAAAGAGAGATTCCAGGGATTATATAGTGTTTCCATCATTACTATATGAACTTCATACTAGTCAGGCTAACTAGACTCGATGTGAATTAGCTCATTTGCATGTACACCAGGGAAACATTTTATTATTCACTCATGTGTTATTTATTGGATTAGATTACTTATATGTCAGTTAAAAACAAAAAACAACAGCGAACTGCAAAATGAAGTTACTCTTACCTGTAAAATTAAGTTTTAAGCTTTTTGAATGTATTTCACAGATATACTCTATGGATGTTAATCTCCAAACCCTGAAGTACATAGCTGGTTTTGCAGCTGTGTCTTTACACCCCAAAGAATTATTTGTGTTTTTGTAGGGGACTTACACAAGTTATGCTAGTTCCCATTCAATCATCAGCAAGTATTATGTATTTATTTCTTCATCTTTCTTCGCTTAAATACCAGCTTAGTTGGTGGCAAAGGTGGTAATAATTGGACTGGGGAGGAAAATGCCTGAGAATGGAGAAGAAAGTTCAAAATTACATATAAAAGCTTCTTTGCAGATTGTTTGAGACATAAAACGATTTTCTCTTCCCAAGTTCACCAATGGTGTTTGAAAAAAAAAAAATACCCCAAACAAAATAATTTGGCTTGTGAACACTGAAAAATGAGCCAGGCATTTCAGGAGTGCTTCCAACCTCCTTGGATGGTTTTGCAACTAGGAACCTACAGTTAGACGTGAAAATCAGGAAAAATAAGCAATAATTAAAAGTGGAAATGCTGTTTGCTCTTCACAAATGCTGGAAGGGAAACTTCAGACTAAAATAGGGTTTGAAACTGCACAGTGTAAAGAAGCAATACAGCTTCCTTAAAAGCAGAAGAGAAAGAACAAACACATAGTGATTTAGGGCTACAGAGATGATTAAGGGATTAGAGCATCTGACATATGAGGAGAGGCTGAGGGAGCTGGGATTTTTCAGCCTAGAGGGAACAATGCTCAAGGGTATCTTTTCCATGTACATAAAAACCCCGTGGGGGACAGTAGAGAAGATGGAGCTAGACTCTTCTTGGCATCGACCAGTGAAAGGAGAAGAGGCAATGGACACAAGTTGACATACAGGAAATTCTACTTAAACATAAGAATTTTTTTTTTTTTACTGTGAGGGTGGTCAAAAAATGGAACAGATTACCCAAAAAGATTGCAGAATCTCCATCCTTAGAGATATTCATAACCTAACTGGACAATTCCCTGAGCAACCTGCTCAAGGTGACCCTGTTTTGAGGATCCTGGAAACCTCAGTTGTCACTGTCCTAGTCTCACTTGCCGGTAACAGGAATGGCTATTTATCAGAGCTGAAAAACCTCCATGTGCAAAAGCCTTTGACATGGTCCCTCACCTTCTCTCTAAATTGAAGAGGTACGGATTTGAATGATGAACTGTTCAATGGATAAAGAATTGGTTGGCTGGGGCAGCCAAAGTGTTGTGGTCAATGGTTCTATGTCTGGTGGAGGCTGGTCACAAGGGGTGTCCCTCAAGGCTCTATCTTGGGACCGGTGCTCTTCAACATGTTTGTCAATGACATAGATGAGGGAATCGAGTGCACCCTCAGCAAATTTGCAGATGACACCAAGCTGAGTGATGCAGTCAATACAGTAGAGGGAAGGGATGCCATCTAGAGGGACCTGGACAGGCTGGAGAAGTGGGCCCATGAGAACGTAATGAGGTTCAACAAGGCCAAGTGCAAGATGTTGCACTGGGGCTGGGGCAATCCCAGGTACTTGTATAGACTGGGAGAAGAACTCCTTGAGAGCAGCCCTGCAGAGAAGGACTTGGGGGTCCTGGCAGATGAGAAGCTGGGCATGAGCCATCAGTGTGCAATTGCAGCCCGGAGGGCCAACTATGTCCTGGGCTGCATTAAAAAAGGAGTGGCCAGCAGAGAGAAGGGGGTGATTCTCCCCCTCTACTCTGCTGTCCTGAGACCCCATCTGGAGTACTGTGTCCAGGCCTGGGGTCCTGAGCACAAGAAAGATGTGGAGCTCTTGGAACAGGTCCAAAGGAGGGGCACAAAGATGATCAGAGGGCTGGAGCACCTCTCCTATGAAGGAAGGTTGAGGGAACCAGGCTTGTTTAGCTTGGAAAAGAGAAGGCTCCAGAGAGACCTTATTTCAGCCTCCAGTACTTGAAGGGAGCCTGTAAACAGGAAGGGGGAGTGACTGTTTACAGGTGTTCATAGTGACAGGACGAGGGGGAATGGTTTTAAACTAAGAAAAGAGAGATTTAGTTTGGCTATTAGGCAGAAATTTTTCACTCAGAGGGTGGTGAGGGACTGGAACAGGTTGCCCAGAGAAGTTGTGGATGCCCCATCCCTGAAGGCATTCAAGGCCAGGCAGGATGGGGCCCCGGGCAGGCTGCTTTAGTGGTTGGCAACCCTGCACATGGCAGGGGGGTTGAAACTTGATGATCTTTAAGGTCCTTTTCAACCCAGGCCATCCTATGATTCTGTGATTCTATGTGCTGAAAGAAACAAAAGAAAAGTGGTGCGAAGTGTATTTTTCAGACAGAAATAGCTAGATCCACAAAGGTATGTGGTGCTTAAAGTTAGGTATTTAAAGCAGATACTAAAATTTGGTCAGCTGAATAACTCTCTGTACTCCTCTGGCTGTGGTAACTAGGGGCTTGGTTCAGTTGTCTGAACAAATTCATCTAACACATTTGAGACTCCCTAGGTTTTCCAAGACACTGGCAATATGCTGCTTCCTACAAGAGTTCTGAGTTCCTCCATATTGTCAGCTGGAGCCTACTTGGAATACTCTAGATCATATCAAGTTGTACTTCATGTCCATATTCAGGTACCCAAGGCATACAGCTAATATCCATTGATTACAGTTACAGTGAGATGAAGGCACCTAGCACGTAGGAAGACAGATACCTGCAGACATATGAATTCAGGTGTCTTAATTTGTGAGCTAAATCTGACACCTCTTATGGATTCCAATGGAAAGTAAACATCTAAATATTTTGTAGATTTTTGCTAATTTCCCTAATATGAGAAATATTTCCTGAATCTTTGAACAGTTTCTCTCTTAGTAAGACCCTGACTTGACTAAGACTTTTGTTTCTTCTATTGAATATGTTATGTTGTTAAAAAGAAAGCCCAAGAACTTAAGCTGTAATTCATAGGCAGTAAACAAATTTATCTTATTGGGTTTTTTTAACTAAACCTCAAGGAGCATAGCCTATTCTTTGTACCCTTAAATAAATTTTTCATCCTACAGTGAAGAACGTACCTATCACTTCAAAATCTATTGCACCATGTGCAAATGTCTATTTATCTTGGGGAAGACAGTTTGGAAGTGAAAGTGAATAAATTATGAAGAACGAACACATTCTAGCCAGTAAAAAAATGCTTAATCCTTTTCCTGTTGTTCTATATTAGTTTGCTACTGCATCAAGTCGTAGATGACAAATAAGTTATACCTTAGGATGCAGTAGCTATATATCAGTCTATTCCAAGAAGGCATAAAAAAGCATAAAAGCATGAACAATTTTCTCTAAAATGAGTACCATTGAACAGGTAATATTAAATAAACATTTCTTATCATTTTGTATTGTAAACATGTCTCTGTGTAAAGGATTTATAGTCTTCATTGTTATCATATCTGGAAACTTATCAATATTTTGTCCTTTTTTCCTGGATTTCTACAGGTCTCATACTAAAATTCTGCAGTTAAATAAAAAGAGAAATATTAGAGCAATTTTGCTCTGCTGAAGCTCACCATCTCTGCTAAATCAGCTAAATCACTTCCCCAAAGGAGCACAGTCCTCACAAGTAACTCCACATAGCAGGGAGAGTTTTCTGCATGATTGGTTGAGCTTTGCAAAATGCATACATTTCCTCCACTGAGAAAGATATCCTTTGATACCAGCGGGTACTCAGCAATTGTATATAATTAAGGTTGCACATTAATCAATATAGCCAATTAATTTCTTTCACAATCAAATGGAAACATTTTTTACGAAGGTCGAACTGATATAAAGCAGTTTACCAGGTGTCTTGCCACTCCTGTTGATTGCAGTTGTAAAAACCCACAGTTTTCATTTACATGGGAAAATCCTTATTTGATGCTATGGACTCACAGCTATCTTCTTGTCACATTAAGAAGGAGGGTTTCCTCAAACCCTTTATATTTGATCAGCCTATCAGCTTCCCAAGAACATCAAGGCCTTTGCCCTCATACAGCCTGCCAGCATCCCATATGGGGACCCTACCAAGCAGCCCACTGTATGGGAGGACAATTTGATTAACCTATTCAGGGACCACACTGGCAGCAGCACTGAGTGAAATCCCTTACCAAGTTTATGCAAAGCAAATTTTACTGTATAAAATACAGATTGTGAAAGTTAAGGTTTAGAGATTGCTGTTGATAGTAGACTGGCTGCAAGAACAATATATAATCAGTCTTTAGTTGTTAGTAACTGCTAGCATGAATTGAATTTTTAATGCGCATGAAAAGACATTCTCACCCAATAGGTGTCCCTATGCAAGAAAAGACAGGTTCAAACCATTGGCTGATCCCAAAAGCTGTGGTGTAGTCTTTCCTAACTTTCTCCCCTCATTGACCTATTTTTATACAATATCTTTGTATTTAGGCGGAGCTTGAGTGACTCTAGTCATACATACAGAGCACATGCTCAATGAGGAGTTGTTGTACTTCAGAGTGGGTAACTTTCAGGATGGAGATGTGTTTTGGTATTAAAATTAACAAAATTCACTTCAGGATAAAGATTTTGCCACAGTGCTTGGCACAGTGTCTGCCATCTTTCTTGTTGGACAGCTGTTACACAGGTTATCGTTCCCGTCCTTACAGAGGTACGGATAGTCTTGGACAGGGAAGGGCCATGGAATGAGGTCGTTTCACTCCATCCCCCATCAATCCATTTTGTACCAGGCCAGGATGTGTTGCTGGGGTTATGAGTTCTTTGTGTGCCAGCCACGCCTTTGTCCCAGAAAGTAGCAACTCTGTTTTACTTTGCGGTCGAGATTTTTCTTATGATATTATAACTTCTGCTAGGGTATAGACATTACCCTAGAGAAACTAATTTCCCTCCCCAGTAATTTTCCCACACACCTTTGAAACATCTGGCACATGGAGTTTATCACAGGCCAGCAGCAGCAGGGAGAGAAATTCATGAACATTCAAAGCACTCAACGGAGAGAGCTGTGTATCTTGCTTTTCCTTGGCAGAGCCCACAACATACATGACACAGCACAGGCTGAATGACAGGGAAATGTCTTTTTAGCCTCATCTGCTATAGTATTTTTAGTCAGATGCTGAACCCACTATGAAAGTTGACAAACACAATGTACACTTAGTCTATGTGGCGTATCCCCTGTAACATAAGAAACTTCTCTATTGGGCTGTCTCATTTAAGTAAAGGGTTGCTTATTTGGTAATGAACACTCTTATATCCCTACACATATCATAGCTGAATACTGTATAACTAACGCATCCAGCTGACCACATTATTGCAGTGGCTAGCAGTTTAAATGGTAATTATGAAGTTAAATATGACATTTTTAAGACAACATTAAAGATGTATTTTCTAACACCCTCAATATTTACTTTTCCAAATGCCATCTCTTTGTACTGTCTTGAAAAACTTCTAAATCCCCAAGACATAACTGTGGTTTTGCTATTTTGAAATTATCTTTGTATGAGATCAATATTTTGTGCTAGGATAAACTCATGTGTTTCTGAAGTAAATAGTGCAAAATCATTAAATCCAAGCTAGGTAGAGCATACTGTTGCATTACCCTTTGAAGAGATGGCAAGGGGAACTCTAATTCTAGAGATGGGAGAAAAAAAAACAAAACATTTTCTGTCTTTCAGGTGTGGGTACTTCACAGTGGATGGACTAATCTAAAGGGGGAATGGGCTGCTCATGCAGTCGTGAGCACTCTGCTACAGTGATACTCGTTCCTTCCATTTACCATGTACCAACACAAGAAGGGAGAACAGCATCTATATAGACCTCATTTGGGATTAATGAAGGAGCAGTTTCATGTATTCTGTGCAAAAGAGTAAGCAAAGAATACAGCCTTGCCACATATATATAGAAAATCCACCACAAGAGAACTTCTAAGCTTTTCGATAGGTGTACAAAGTCACCATACACTCTGGGCACAGGAGCTGAAATAACTATTTCAGGGTGGATGGAAATCAAGCCTCAAAAAGAGAAATATTAGTTAAAAAATGGTAAATTAAAGAAGTGACAATTTGTCATATCGATATATTTTTAATCATATTCAGTTCTATCAATAAACTGCCAATGGATAAAAATATAAGATTATAAGTTTTTTTTTCCTCAAACCCAGCTACCTGAAGAGACATATTGAACTATGCTAAAAGACGTGTTCATGATTAATGCAACTACATTCACATCTTTAGTATCTGAGCATACAAGTACTATGTTAGAAAGCTAGGAGCTCTTGGCACACATAAATACAACTGTGAAAATATGCATGCCCTTTTACAGAGCACTTGGCCCCATTTAAAAAAATACACTAATCATTTAATTGCAACATAGGAGCAACACAAACTTTGGAGAAACAGATTGCCGTCACTCTCATATAACAGAACACTACCACTTTATTTTCCTTGGTTCAGTAAACCACTGGTTTGTTATGAACTTATTACATAGAAACTTTATACTGTTCCAGAGGGGAACACACCTCTCTTTGCATACAAGTAAACAAGACCTGTCCTAGAGACTTTCAGCACAGTATATGTCTAGAGATGATTTAAGATTTATATTTTAGAAATACTTAGCCAAGGAAAGATATCAGGAGTGATCATTTTATGATAGATTTTTTAATCCCTTTTGAAATAAATACCTTAATATTTTTGTCTTTTAAGATTCTAACTTTATTAAACTGACTCCAAAAGCACTACACATAAACTGGATTTTCTATGAGGGCTGTACAAAAATCATTACTAATGTACTCAGATACATTACTGTCCAATATGTACTGTGTGATTTTATCAGTGTGTCGTATACCAACAAATGTCTTTAATTCATCTTTAAGGATGTTGTCTGTTCTGTTTGATGGCTCATGCTACCTGGGCAAAATGATAGAATAAAAATTGGCATTAGTCTTTCATTTTCCTGAAGAATTAAAATATTTCTCTGAAAGATACCAATGGCAAGGAAGGTAAATAGCAGGTCTTTCTGCTTATAAACAAGACATCAAAGATTAGCAACCAAATGTACTATTTGATGTTCAAGTTATAATTTGGAGAAGAACAGAAATGTTTGGTGGTGCTTACCACCAGTTTAACAGTTTTCATCTGGTAAGTTTATTTTAAAAATAAAGCTTATTGTGTTACGAATCGGAATACCAGCTTCTCCATAAGAAAGTATAAACATTCCATGGTGGGAAATTACGTAATAAATGTACAAGGGGAAAATTTCTTCCAAGCTTGAAAAGTTATTTCTCATTAATTTAATCTGTAAATTAAAGTAGTACCAAGCTTTGCTCCTGAAGCACACAGCAACACTAAAAAAAAAAAATCAGATGCCTGTATTATGGACAGTTTATGAACAGTTTTAGTATGCCATGGGTTGGAAAGGACAGTAGGAAAAGAAAGTCAGAACTGCCAAAAATATGAACCAACAGTCTTACTTCAGAAGGATTATGGGCCATATTGGTCTCAGTTATAGCCTGGCACATTTTCAGCTGCTTGTATGATTTACCATGCTTTTCCCTCTGTGCATCAGTGAGGAATGGCACACCATTTTCACTCATCACCAGTACCCCTCATATTATAAATGCACAAGATTCAATAAACTCTGCTCTTCTACAGAGTGGCACGAACAGTGCATTAAATCACGGTAGCTCACATTAAACCCTGGTAACTCTCTCTAGATTTAAAGTCACTTGACATGCCCCATTATAAGACCATATCTTAAACTGCTTATAATTTTGCCAATTTTTAAACACTAAGTTGGAAACTTTTCCTGCTCAATGTCTGTTTCACTAATAAACAAATAAATAAATAAATCATGTCTTCAAATTTCATAAGAGTACATCAGATATTTCCTAAAGGAGAAAAACATATTATTTTGCCAATGCTAAAACCTTTGTTAAACTGTGTCTTTGAGTGGCAGAGGGTGATCCATGTTTTGGATTGATAGTTTGTAATTTGGTAAGGCAAGTCACAACTCATGTCTTCTCCTGTTTCCATGAAAATCTGCTTTTTCCCAAGTTTCAACACTGAGAAAAGCCTAGAAGATGTTAAAGGAAAGTAGGCTGGGATCAAATGATGAGTCCAGGGTGTGGAGCATGGAAAAAAAACCAAAAGAAACTAAGAAGCAGGAGAGCAAATATGATAAATAAGACAATGAAAAACCTCAATATCAGAGAAAGAAAATGGAAATTGATGGACGATGTGATGAAGTGGCAGGGAAGCAAAAGAAGACCCTTGATTTATTACCTGATTAGGCAACGAGAGGAGGGCAAGAGTTAGATGGTGGACAAGGGAACTATGAGGAGAAGTGAGGAAACAGAGGTGGGAATGAGAAAGACAGAAAGATGTATGTCCCAGGCATGCATTACAGCACCCTCTTCCTGGTGTTTGCAGTCATGCCTGGGTTTCCTAGTTTTTCCTCATAATTACTCTCTCATGCAAAGATCAGAAGTGTGTCACATAGCAGATAAACAGCTGAGTTGTGCTGTGAAAGAAACCTACTCCATTGCCTCTCATCCTATCAGCATGCACCTCTGAGAAGAGTTTGGCTTTAAACTCTGTGTACAGAGAAAATATAAAGTAATTAACACTAACTCATTTTAAATTTTCTTTAAAAGAATAATAATTGTCTCTAGTAGACCCTTTAACCCAAATCTCCCTGACCATGCCCATTGCCTTTATCAAATGGTCTTAAGGCTTTAATACTTGTCTTGTTACTATCTACCTTGTTTCCTGTCACTAACATGTTTTGAGTTAATGCTTCTGTTTACCTCAAAAGTAACCTAAGTTACATTATAAGATTACAGACATCTAAATTACATGAGATGAATCCCTTCCAATGTCTTCATCTACTTTGGTAAACAAAACAGGTCCACTGTGTGACCCTAACACCCACTAGCAAGGTGCAACTTACTTTCAGAGAGCTAAACTCTCTTCTGCTACCACCAAAAGATAACCTCTCTGGTGAGAATAGTCCTCTGCCCTTGAGACTGAGTATTTGGAGCTAAGTCAAGTCCATGCTTGACTTTACATTCTGGTTCTGCTCAGTTTATTACTATAGTCATAGCCACTGGTGGCACATAACTAGCAATGACTGATAACAACCTCACCCAGAAGCTTCTAGAAGGGCTACAATATTTCCTGTTTCAAAGGAATAAATATATATCTTTTACATAAGAAGTCATGTAACCTTCAAGGGAAACACTAAAAGTCACGGATACAAAACTGGAGAACACAGTGCGTTCAGGGCTGGGTATCTCAGATACAGCCTTTATGCTCAGTTTTTTATCTGTGAAATAAATAAAGAATAACATCACTTCTCTCAGTGCAGAGACAGTGAAACAGACTTATTACTCTCTAGAAAACACTACATATCACATTGATAAGCACAACAGGGAGCTCCAGAGGGAATTTTCATCTGTGTGAAATAAATGAGAGGCCAGACATTGAAGAATGAAAACAATATACTGAATAACTGCTCAGTCAGTGAGCACTGAGTGAGATTGGGATCTTATGAAAACATAACATGTTCCTATATTTAAGGACTGTGTAACGTGCACACAGAGGAAGGGCAGTAAAAATATGCAAGACAAACTTATTTCCAGCGTTTCCTAACTTTTGAGTCTTTCCTGGCTTCTATTCTTAACAGACGTCTAACACTTTTTATGTGTAATACTCTTTGCTAATTCAAGACTTTCTTAAACTCAAAGAGCTAGAGCAAGAACTGTAAACCATCTGGAACAGTTGCAAAGCAAATTACTGCCAAGAAATTTGTACTGAAGCATGTCCCATTTCATTCCACATCTGCCGTGCATCAGCTTTACGGCTGCATGACTGTAGGAAGACACACGTCCCAATAACATTTCATGCTACCTCCAAAGTTTGCAGTCTTTCCACCTGCATCTAAAACTCATTACTATGTCAGGATTCAACCATTACTATGAGGCCTTTAGTGGAAACAGTAATAACATTATCTCCTCTGCCTCTCAGAGTCACCAGCAAAGAATGGGTCAACCAGATGTATCAAGAGGCATTTTCTAAAATGCTCTGAGATCTAAGGTACTCCTCTGCTCCTAGCTGACATTAACTATCGTACATTTATGAAAATAAAGCTATGTGAAGACACTATATTTCCCCTTTACATTGTCATGTGAACTTTTTATTTATTCTCATAGAGAAATAAAATAATGAAAAGGATTTTTCTGATTTATATTAGTACCCTCACTTAATTTCTAATTTACAGTAAATTATACATGATTATTTAATTAATATAAAATTATTTATGATTCCGAAGACTTGTTAAATATACATATAAGAAGGCTGCCCAAGCAGTTCTTCCAGACCACTTTATGTTGCTAGACATGGGTCTTTGATGGATATTATACTGACACAGACAAATTATTGACAACAGCATTCATATTTATATATCCCTTATATTCCCAAAATCCAAAAGCTCAGAGCAGTCTAGAGCTGATTGGATAGTATATAAATCTGATTATGAACAGTTAGCTAACTTAAAATATAATTTGTGATCCAGGTTATGCAGACTGATTCAGGGCTCATTCCTTGAGAAGGTTCCTACTTGCAAAGCTTTATTAGTGCAAATGAATTTTATGAACACGGCAGTATCATTCTTAGCCAAGTCTCCCTTAACTGGAAACACTCTTTGCTCTAAGAAATGCTTGTGTCTTGCAGGGAAGGATTCAATTCGTCTAATTTTTGGTAATTAAGAGTTAAAAACCTCAGCTTGCCACCTGGCTAGTCCCACAGTCTACAGGAAGAAGCAGGCCCTTAGGAGATTGCATGTGACTTGCTCAGGGATGCTGGGTTTTTCATAAACATTTTGCAAGCAGCCATAATTTAATGTGTAACATAAAATAACACAGAGCTGCCACAATGGATCAGCCCGAAAGCACATCTAATGCAACACCCTGGCTGTAAAATTGGCCAAAATCAGATCCTAAGGAAGAGTACAAGAAAGCACCAACGACACTAGACCTAAGTAACCTCCAGGCTTCTAGCTACCAAGGGTTCAATGACTTCCTGAGCTAGATGTTTTCCTATATTTTTTTTCCAATGAACCTCACCAGACTCCCCTTGAACTTCTGTAAGCTTTTAGTGCATTCAAATCACATGGACAGGCTTTCCACAGCTCAGGTAGACACTGTGAAAAAACATTTTCATTTGTTCATTCAGAGTTTGCCTCCTTATAGTTTATTGTAGTGACCCCGAGTTCTTGTGCTGGAATGGAGGGTGATTGGTCTCAATATAGATTCTTCACGCTTCTCATGATTTCACAGATCATATTACTCATTAGTTTGTTCTGCCAAATCTCCAAACTCAGAAAATGAATGCAACTGCATCAACACATATGCTAAGCCTGAACCACCCCTTTAAGTAGCTTTTATGAGCTCAGATGCATTAACTGTCCAGAATGACCAAAGCATGCTCCCAGGTAACCACAAATACATGAGAAAAGTATACTTCCAGACTTTGGGGGGAGAGTTAAAAATGAGAAGTAGATAAAAGAGAAACAGTGTTCTTTAAAGAAAGGATTTCAATTTCTTTTTTACATCAAAGTATTGTTAATACATGCAACAACTTCATCTGCTGGCATACAAGAGAACTGGTCACGTATCCAAGACGGGAGAATATTTTCTTATCTGTCCCTGTCTCAATGGTTCCTCTTTGCTAATTTGATAATAAGAGGGCACATGCCTGAAAAGTCTGAACATTAAAAATGTCCTATTTATGTGAAACTTTTCTGAATGAGACAAAGCCAGAATAGACCTCTGCATTGCATGACTACTACTTCATCTGTTGTAAAAGATACATCAAGAGATGGCTGGGAGACCTGGAAGCTTGCTGGTGAAGGGAAAGTGTGATGGCTTTAGCCTCCAGTAGTAGCAGTAGATGTGGCATATGGTCTTATACTATGCAATGGGAATCAGAAAAAAACACCCAGGACTGCATTTGCACCCTTGGCAGATGTCACTATTTTCAGCCGCCAGAACAACTTTCGGCAACCCAAGTGTAAATTAGATTAGCCTTGGAGTTGCTGTAACTCAGGCCAACCTCAGCCAGAGTGCACATACAACAAAACACTAAGGTGGCCTAAGCCCACACTTGTTCTCATTCATTTGTAATGACTGTATATCAGCTTGAACTAAAAATCAAGCCCATAGCCTGTGGAGTAGGGAAGTATATTCACTACCCAGAGCTCAAGCCTGCTCTTTTCAAATCTCGTCACTGAGGCTGTTTTTTGCCAGTGAACACGTTTCCTGTCCATTCTGCATGCTCGTTAGCAATCATAACAATAATTGATTTGAATAAGAATAGGACATATAAAACATTGTGGAGCTGAAAGCTCTCATTTTTCCAAGAAGCATGCCCCTTCTTAAGACATGGGAATGCAGTAGCTCTGACCATGCATAGCTGTTTTAATATACCTCTGGGAGCACAAGGCTTTCCTGGCAAATCTATCTCTTGTAAAAGAGCCTTAGCAAGCCCCTCTTTCACTCAATGAAAGAGAGCGCCCAGAGCAGGGTGCCCAGTTCCACTGAGACCCAAGCATCTCACATGGAGCACGGACAGCCTGAGAAGTTTTATGGTTACTTTGCTCTCACTTACCACAATGAGCCTTATGAGTCTTATTCTATAAAGGCTCTTGGAGATCATTTTACAAGCTTTCACACTCCATCAACATGGAAAAAGCCAAATGAAATACATCTGTTTCAGGTAATAGTCTCAAATTAGAGGAGTCATAACAGACTCTAAGAAGCAGTGTGAGTTCTTCATTCAAGTAAAACAGCTACAGGGTGACCTGATTCACAACAAATCCTGGTTCTCTTACAGCAGAGGAATATATAATTATTAAAAAAAAATGGAAGTAGCAAGGATTAAATTACGTTGCCAGAGCAGCTTGTTTCTAAACGGCTTATTACAGGCATGAACCGCAAACCTGTGATTTTTCTTTTTTCACATGAATTGATGTCATAATGAAGTTTAAATGGAGACTTGGTGTCTACTTTGCCTCCCAAAGGAGAGGGGTTCCCCCTCTGCCCTGGGCATAGTGCCTCCTTCTGCTGTGCTACTTAATGCAAATGTAAACAAAAAGGAGAGTCAAACCATGAGAGCTGAATTCATTTCCATCTGGCTGTCATGGGTTTTCACTTTGGTCTCCTCATGGTTCACAAGGGTCCCTTTCAAGTCTGGTTTATACAGAAGATGCTTATATGATAAAAGAGTAGACCCTAAAGCAGAAATACAGTACTGATTGTGAGGTGGAAACAAATCTGCTTATAGAAGCAATCCAAGTGGAACCTTGATTGTAGAAATCTTTAAGAATTCTGTTATAGGAACAGCTGAGAATATAGCAGGAAATTTCAAATGAACAGCTAGTTTTTCTACCAGTCCTGAAAGCTAATGTTTAGTATAAATCTATCCTTTCCAACACATATTGCATCCCCTCAGGGCTAGCTCCACTGCGTAGGCAGATTAAGTGGTTGCCTATGGCAGCAAAATGTTAGGCACAGCAAAATGTTTAGAGGCTGTTTATTGTGTGACCATAAGCTGGGTGAAGTAGACATTTTCCAGGGTGTTGAGGGCTACAAAACCCTGGAGACATAACCGGCTTCCCTGGTTCTTCCGCATACAAGTGAGCAATAAAAATGTGCAGTTTCACAGCAAGGAAACTGGTTTTGTAAATCACAAGTTCAGTGACAGAGAACAGTGAAAGCCTGTGACTTTTTAATAAATAGATAGAAAGAATATTGAGAAATCTAATGCTGCAGCACAGGTATTAGAATGTTTTGTACTCTAACCTTTAAAAGAGTAAGAACTGTATCATTTGCACATGTCAATCTATTAAGAGCTACAGGGTCATCACCTTGAACTTTCAGCCATGTAGTATTCGGGCAGCTGCTGAGTACTTGAGAAGGCACTTG
Organism: Pterocles orientalis; assembly: GCA_011057875.1. Lineage (NCBI taxonomy): Eukaryota > Metazoa > Chordata > Aves > Pterocliformes > Pteroclidae > Pterocles > Pterocles orientalis. Next base: position 405,131 of record WKFP01015068.1, on the reverse strand, counting down.
CCAATCCCAAAGTGGAGTGAATATAAGTATGAATGTTTATTCATGCTAAGAATCTGACCACAGGGACTTCTACTCACTACACTGCCTTTAAAAGAAAATTGAGTCACCACAAAGGACATACATTAAAATATTGTCTTAGTGGAGCAAATGTTAAACATGGAGAAAGGATCGCCAAAGATGACAGGGCAGAAGGGAAAAAGAGGATATAATCTTTCTGTAATGGCACCTGCTCAGTCTCCAGTGCTGAATCTGTTTCTCACAATACACTGCACAGTTGCTCTTTTGGCTTGGCTTATACCTGCAGTATGGGCCAGATCTGTGTGGCCATGGGAATGCTGAATCAGACTAAAATGATAGCCTTCAGCAGTGCACCGCACTCACCACTCCATCCACGACAGGTATTTCTACGCTGATACATACTAGGTATGTTGGTCGTGACTTTCGTTCAGTAATTCATGGGATGATGGCTACATCAGCCAGAGTAAGTTACCTGATGGGTGCTTGGGTGCTTAGAAGAGCCATGCCATTTAAGAGGGTGATGTGGGACAAGCTCGCATGACAAACAGAACTGCAAGGCATAATTGACGGCCATTAATTACAGCCATGAGTAGTATCATTGCTGAAACTGTAGTTTTTGTCAGTATGTTTACGCTAGTTCTCCAGTAGCAGCTGACTTGCCATGGCACAGATACTTTAGGCGCCATGGGGCTCAATGGATGGCCGCTGCCTTGGCACTTATCCCAGCTGCCAAGTATGCCAAATCCATGCCTTTGTAACTGCACCAGGGACTATGCTGCCCAGCTGGCTTACACTAGCCCGAAGTAGCCAACATAAACCACAGGGATTAAACTACAGAAATGCACCCCAGTCTAGAGGCAGTCTACATCCCTAGGAGACAGGGGAATCTCTAAGTACATTTTTTTCAGGCTGAACTAATTAAATGTCCTTTGGATTTACTGGGACTTGGAGTCCACAGGAAGCCACTGATGTAATGAGCCACATTCCCTAGGACAGGAATAAGGCTGTTTTAAGAGAAGACAGGCGAGGGCAATTCTAAATACTACCAGCTATAGACTGATTCCTTGGAAAGTATCACATGCTGGCTGCTTTCAAACTAATATCCAGGCTCTCAGACTTGGTGTCTTAAATGGTACAGATCAAAGGAGTTAGAGGAAGGATTGGTGGTGAAGGTGCACCTGTCTGTCTGAAGCAAAGTGTAGTATTAAATGTAGAAAGGCAGACTTATGTTTACTGGGTATCTGTTTCTTCTGCCTTCTGCAAACCCTTCAGATCTTCCAAATCTACTAAATCTTCTAGCAAATCCACTAGAATTGTATTATCAGTTAGACTATCCATCAAAAAAAAATATCCAATAATTCCAAAAGTAACTCTGTCAGACAGAAAGACTAGCAGAGCAAACCAAAGGCAGCTAATTAGAGTTGTCTGATTAGTAGCTCCTGCTTTGCTTGTGGTTCCCAAGCAGTCCTTCGCAGGGCTGCTGAAGCTGAATTGAACCACAAGATGTGGAATAAATAAGCCAGCAGCCTGGTGCACTATCCCATGCTGGGACATTGTTGCTTGCCCATCCTGTTACACATCAGGCACAGAACCCCACAGCTGCTGATTTTCCCCAACCTGACATTTTTTGACTCAGTCCTCTGCATCCTGTGTGCCTCATGGATCCCTGCTGTATAGATTTTAATGCCTGACTCTTAGAGTCAATAAATCTACCACAGAAATGGTAATAAATGACAGGTTTTCTCTCGTTATTTAGCAAATTAATTTATTTAAAAAAAAATCCCCTCCCCTTGACCAGCTCTAACAATTAGTTCCTTTAACTGAATTGTTGTCTCCCCTCACTGGCCTAATTATCCCATATAAATTACTATTTTTGGCTCAGATGTGCAGGTGCAGTGGTAGGGTTAAAAGCTGAAGTCAATCAGTGTTTTGCCATGGACACTAAAAGGGCCAGGATCTCACTTAAGGTTGAAAGCTCTGGCAAATTCCAGTAATAACTACATGGATTTTTTGGTTGATTCAAATACAGTTAAAATATTTTAGAATATTAAATCCCGTTATTAGGAATGCATTGTCTCTCTTCCTACACACTACTTGCACAATATTTATCAGTGAATATAAAACATTAAAAAATAAATAAATACAAAGGATTAAAAAAAATAAAGTTGTATTTTATTATCAATATATTTTGCTTCTATATTCTATAATTTTCTAAATTAAGTTCTGAATTTTTATTTCAGATTTTTTCTCCCTCTGAAAGTGTAATAAATCTGAAATAAGTAAAGGTTAAAAAGGGTTAAATAATTCCTACTGACAAAAAATGTACTTCAGCTAAAATGAAAGGTTTCAGATCAACTAAATTCATTAGTTTAGGGTTTTGGCAAAACAATTTGGCAATTTCTGTTTCATCTCACCTTGGTTTGAAATTTATTCTTGCTACTGGCTCATTTACTGGACTTAAAAATTATATATTCTTCTATCTCTAATTCTGAGGAGTCACAGATACTGCTTTGAACGTACACACACTGCTCTGAATGCACCACTTTGGAGGTAATAAAATCTTTTCTGAACGTCATTAGCCTTCTCTCCGTAAAAATTCTCCCCCACAGATGGAAATTTCAGCTATAAAAAATATTGGGTGAAGGAAATTATAGTTTTAGGGCCTAACTTTTAAGTATCAAGTTCAAATTCACAAAACTGATTTATTTTTATTTTATCCCACTCCCTTCACGGGATCCAGACCACATATGCAGGGCACTTTAATTTCTCTCCTTTCTCAGAATCTGAACCCCCTAGGAACTGTTCCATTGCACTCGTTATGCATCTCCAGGGTACACAATTTAAACAAGAACTACCTTGTTCCTAACAGAGAGTTGATTTGCTTGTGCTTACGAAAGCAAGGAGAGTGCTTTTCGGGGTGGGAGCAGGGTAGGTGAGTGGGGGGTACTCTAGGTTTTTAATTAAAATATTCTTTCAGTAACATTGTAGAGTTGTTGAATGGCTGCATATTTTTCTCTTCCATATTTTAATATTTCCATGATGCCATTCACTTATGAAAATAGAATTTCTTTTCAACACATAACTTCTATGAAAGAGTTGTCTTGAAGCATACCACATTATTTATGGTTGAAAAATATCACTCCCCTCTGTTTTTCCTCAGCATTTTTTTCCTCACCCACAGCACACTGTGATTTTTAGGACTCAGTCTTTACTCTCTGCTCATGCATAAACATTTGGAGAACTATGGCCTTCAGCCCCAATCCTGCAAAGATCCAGTCTGTTCCAAAACCAGCAGATATGAAGTGGCTACTGTTAAGCACATGATTTAGAAAACCTCTAAAATCCTGGAGTAAGCACTGTATTTTATGATTTCTCTGAAGCATCTCTCTGATATGCATTGGAGCACTTTAAAGTAATTCTTGCTACGGGATATTTTTCACAATTATAATAATTCATAGTCTCTGTAGAACATCCCAGCTTTCTGCTGTTATTTTAAACAGTCACTAGACCACTTCAGAAGTGGACAAAAATTTACTTCTCCTTAATTCTAGTAGGAACCCTGAAAAGTACGTTGTCTCTATGACACTTGTTATGCATTATTTCCCTGTATTTCACCCCTTATTCTTCATTGCTAAAAACCTACAGATTTATTTTCTTAGTCTGCATGATAGCATTTTCTCTGTATATAAAAATACTGGTTTTACTAAACCAAATACACTATTCCTTCATCTGTCAAAAAGTTTCTATTTCCATGCCTAGAGGAGGGGAAGCTGGGGACCTACTGAATAAGTAGGATTGCTGTCGAGAGTGGCCAAGGACAAGCAGGGTTGGGTAAATGAACGCATATGAACATGGGTGGCCAGAGATGAGCTCTGAGGAAGGCTGTGGGAGCTCATGGGTATATTTATCAGTAAAATCGCAAGCAGCCGTCAAGCACTTAGCACTGAAGTGGTCTGCCAGAATATTCCTTATAATTTGGTGTTGCCTGTTCCAAAGATGTAGATGAATAATCCTTAGCAGAAAATTGTAGCTGTGTTGGCTTTCTGCTTCCATCTTTCATTCACTTCTTTGATGACACAAATATTTCTTATGCTACAGCAAGCAAATAGTGTGGGATCCTGGTGTGGGAGCCATGATCAAGCTTCATTTGACTATGTGTTCCGTCTACTTCCCTTCAGCATGCTGAAAATGTTTTTCAACACCATTGTACAGACATCATAAAAATAACACTTGAAGAGATTCTGGCAACAGTCTGGATACCTGGCAAATTATTGCATTTACAAGTGCATCAAGAAATAAAGAGTGTCATCAAGGGTTAGGGATAGACTGCCCATCTTCAGGAGCTTCCATCAGCAGCACTGTACTGAGTTAAAAGGCAAGATCAGTAGAGGCAGGGTCATCAAGCAGTCAACCATGATAGTAAAGCATTTTTTATGATCACAGTGGCCACCAGTACAATAGGCAACCACTACTTCCAAAATAAGAATTAGAAAAGGGCAGAGAATATGGTGATGACCCTATCAACTAAAGTAATCCCAGGTGATTGATGTATGTGGCTTCTCCATGCACATGAGCCATAGGTTGCATGGACGAAGAACCTCACAAGAGGTAAATATTGCCTCTTATTTTAAGGCATAGATGCCAGCTTTCCTACATCAAGCCTCTCTGCTGTAAAAAGTGGAGTAGTACAAGTCAGGACCTGCCATCTTCCAAATGAATAAGGCTGTCTTCTTCTCAATGCTAAACCGAGCCTCCTAGGATGCTCTGCTGCTTTGCCAGATACACTCAGCAAAGACCGCCATCAACATTGCCTTTTCACCTCAGCATTCTCTCTTCATGGGTGATCTTCCAGAATGACACTGCACAGGCATTGCTTTTCTCACAGCTGCAGGTGTTGCACAGAGTCAGAGCTACATGCTTTTCAAACTTTATCGTGTTGTTTCACCAGCAGATGAACACAGCCTGGCAGTACATCTGGCTCTTCTCTTGTTCTTCTCAGCCCGTATCTCTTGTCACTGCATGCCTTCTCTGAAAAGGAGGCAGTGCTTCTCCCAGCAAAATTTCGTCACCTGTTTCTGCTGGGAAACAGTGACCTTCACAGGGCTTGCCAAGAACAAACTTGTGTGGCAGCACACTGCGGCCTGGAGCTGGGACTGGGGGTGTGGGAAGCTGCAGGGCTGGGTGTGCTCTGCAGGGCAGTGCGCTCCACATGCAAACACATCCTACCCATGATGATCGTCCAGAGAGCGCTTCCAAAGAAGGGGCTGACTGTGGACACAGAGAGTCTGCCTTACAACCATGTGAAGGCATGGGGCTGTGGGGACCAAGCATGTTGTTCACAAGGGGCCTCCTCACTGCTGCCTGCCTGTGAGCTGGAGATGTCTGCTGCTTTCGTTAGCCATATTGCATGTGTACCGCCTCTCAATTACACGAGCAATGTGGCAACAGAGCCAGCCGAAGTTCAGAGGTAACTCAGTCTGGCGTGTTGGGCAGCCATACTATCAGTCAGCAGAAATATCACATTATGCACCCTGGCTAGTTCAACAGAAATACATTGCTGTAAAAATATGTGCTCATATCTCACCTAAGACTGTGGTGGCTAATGCTCAGTCTAAACAACTGTGGAACCATGACTTTGGTCATTCTCTACAGAGTGCCAAGGGCAGATGGGGTGGGTTTGCTTTCTTTCTCTTTTTTTTCTTCACATAAACCCAACACAACAGGACTCAGCCAAGTACATTCTCAAGGTCATACGCATAGATCGGTTTCCTGAATGCAGCTACACAAAACAGTGGCATGTGCTACAGTAAGTTAGTTGGAACATATTGTAAATCAACATTACATGGTTTTCAACACATTAAAAAAAAATACAAGGTGGAGTAAAATAAGCATGTAGGAAATATAAATGGACTCTTAAGATCCTAGTTTACTGAAATCCCTGAACTTAATCTCCAGAGTCTGCAACCTAATACTGTTTATAGCACTTAAAATTTGTTAGGTTTTTCTCTGATTATTTAAGAACTAATCAAAATTGTACCTTCACTCTAGAGATTTCGCACTTTGATGACTAATGACATCCTAAACAAAAAAAGGTATTTTTTCTGTGGTTTTTTTCCTCCTCTTAGATGGATTAGTGCTGTCATCAGCAGGTGTGGGGAAAACACAGAAGACCAAGCAATGAGTATAACAAGTAAGTAGGAACTGCATTTAAATTAATTTGAAATGCAAAGGTAGTGACTCACCTCCTAATCAAGATTTCGGAATGCTGGAGCATCCTGGTCACTCACCAGAAAAGGATAACTGATGCCTGGACTGCGGGTTTTCTCTCCTGGCCTAATATATGCAGCATTTTTTGAGAACTGTTCACATTTGTGACATGAAAATATATAGATATGCTTCTATAGTAATATATATTATAATATGTATATGTATATGTATATGTATATGTATATGTATATGTATATGTATATGTATATGTATATGTATATGTATAAAACAACAGTGGAACCATATTATGCCAGTTCCAATTGTAGAGCTACAGTGCAAACAGCATCTGTGCTTTAATATTTACTGTTAGCATCTTCTGTGTCTGTTCCCGTAGCTTACACTGGGTCCCACCCACACTAAGACAATGCAGCACAAACATCCTTCAAAAGCCTGTTCTAAACATGAGCTACAGTAGCTGGTCTCTCAGATGATGGTTCTTTCATCATGTGTTATACTCATTCCATCTCTTACCTGTCACATCTGACTTTGACACACTGATTTTCAATTAATTTAGGGAAGGCAAATTATGTGTGACCTGCTTAAAGCTGACAGTGCTTCCTACAAGCACGGGTGCCTGAGCGCCATCACCCTGTGCTTAACTCCAGTGCCTTTGATGAGTCCATTCTTTGCTGCTCACCCTGGCAGGGGTTCTCTGACCTCGGGGCTCCCTGTCACATGCGGCAGAGCAGGCGAAAGGGTGAATTTGAGGGATTCGTAATCTGGTCATTAGCTAATGACAGTAAATTAGTCCACAAAGTCTGAGACAGCCTACTTGTATTAGGCATGTCTAATTTGCCAAGGTGGCCAAGAGGATTATGTAAATTGAAAATTTATTTACTTTGGCAAGGGATCTCGCCTGCTGCCCACTGGGCAGAAGCTGGGGGTGAGCTGCAGGCAGGCAGGCAGGCAGCAGCACTGGCTCAGGGCAGAGCCTGAGGGCACACAAGACCCTCACTGACCCCTGTTCTCACCTCACTGCATTCCAGCCTACCCACCACCTGTTAGTGCTTGTCTCAGGTGGTCCTCTCAGCACTTACAAAGCATCTTTTTCATTCATCCCCACACCCGCTGGTAGAGCCTTGGCTCTCCCTGAAAACATCCTGCTGCCCTCTGGGTACCTCCCTCAGCCATGACTCTTCCCGTGGGGTGTAGGAGCAAACCTCAGCATGTCTCAGTCCAGCTCCTCACACCCCTGCAGTCCTCAGACACCCACCAGCAAGCATGTCCCCTTTCACCGCTAACACATGTCTGCGGCCCCCCTTCTCCCATCCTTCCCCATCCCCCCCATCCCTGCCTTAGGTAGGGTCTTCTGACCGACACAGAGCTGACAGCTGCACACATAAGCCTAAGTACAGGATTGTTTTCAACCGAAACTAGAGTAGCACCCACAAAGGGATGTATGCCTTTGACACTGTGCGTAGTCCACATCCGCACATGTTTCTACACAAACATGAGTGCCAGGGTACTCTGAAGCAGATTTACATCGATGCCCTTCACCAGTGCCTTGAAAGTAGAACAAGGTTTGAAAGTAACTGTTCACTGTAAATGTGATACAAGGGGGGCATATGCAAAATGAAAATCAGGGGCTCTTACACTTTGTTTTTTTAATCAAAGCCTTGCAATTCATCATCTGAAGTATTCTTATAGCTATCAAAATATATTCCAAGTGATTTTCACCACAAATGTTGATCATTATCTAAGCACTACAAAGTTTATAATGATTATACCTGCAGTTCCATTGCCTGTATCCTGGGGATGTGAGAAAAACACCTTTGTAGCTCACATGCACAAAAGCACAAGCACATCACAAAAAGCCACTTTCCAGGAGAAATCAGAGATATTATGAAAATCCTTTCAAATGATGAAAAAAGTTTAGACCACTAAACTGCAGTAGGAACAAATAAATGCAATATCATTAGAGTTATTTTTTATTTTTATGTTCTTCTCATGTTTATCTTATAGACCCTGAATATTTAAGGACTGCAGTGCAAAGATGTAATAATTGTTTGAAAGAATAGGAAAAATTAAAATACAGAGGAAATAAGTCTTCATAAAATACAAAGAAAATACAGAGAGGATTTAACACAGAAGAGCTGGTGTGTATTCTCCTCTAGCCCTTGTAAAATGTGTACATTGTGGTCAGATTCCCCAGTTTAATTCCTAGCATTTCTTTTTATGCCTTGGATTCTCAACCAAGTAATTACATGAGAACTGCAGTTTTAATTTCTTAAGAAAAAAGTATTTTTCTAGTCCTTTGAGGTGGCTGAAATTTCCCAAAAGAATAAACCAAAAATCAACAGCAACACAAATTGTGTAATTTTTTAAAAATTCTGCATTTTGCGCAGATGTGTTCCTATATTGACTGCTGTGCAAAACCATGCTGTTACACTTATCGCTTCAGCCCGTGGTTAACTTGGCCAAAGGGCACAGTGCAAGAAAGTGGAAATTATACTGATGTGGGCTCTTTTACAAAGTCTGTCAGACTGACTTCCACCTAATTACCAATATGTGGCCCTCACCATTCCATAGCACCTTTTACCTGGAGTTACAGTTTCCAAAGCAGGATTCCTTACCAAGTAGGAAGGAGATGGAAGGAGGAAAGTATGTTCCATGGAATGTATCCATATACATGAAAATATAAAGTTGAGATCTCAGTTCATTAACATTTCATATTGCTAAATTTCCCATTTATTTTCATTTGATGGTGGAGAAGACTTATTACAAAAGTAATGAACCACAGAGAAAAATAATATTACCACAATCCCATTTCCATTCATATCTAATGCTACTCCGTGTTTAGAAGAGCCCTATAGAGCTTGAGGTCTCCTATAATTTTTGCTGAGGTCAGTTTGTAACCATGAATCTATTTCCATTATTCCATTCACTTCAAAAATATAATCCAAAAGAAACAGTGCATAGGTCAAGACTTTTCAAGCAAGCCTCTCACATTCAGAGGCATTTCCTTAATGTTTTGGCTCCCAATAAAGAATTTTGTAAAACCTAGTAGGATTTCACTGCATTTATTTTTTTTTCTGAATATAACAATTAACAAATAAAAAGTATTTAGGTTATCAACAGGATACTGATCATGATGGTGTTGAGTTCATGATGTGCTTATAATGAAGGTTTAGTTTAAATCCAGGCACAGATGAAATAAACCAATCTGATATGCCATGATCTTGAAGTAACTTTTGTACGGAATCCTTAATATACATTCAGCTCTGAAACAGGGGCAAATGGTATTTCCAACACAGTGCTTTAATGAAGAATCCTTATTTAACTTCCATGTATGCTGTTTTCTAGATTTTCAAGAGGCTTATTTGAAAATGTACTTGGTTTTACCATTGTGCAATATTAAGGCAACTTCATTCATACTGAACGGGGAGACAGCCCCCCTCTGCAATGCATTATGTGACAGCTGCCTTAGCCATGCACATTTAATTACCTCACCTGCAGTACATCTACTAATCATAATATACTTCAAACTCCTTAGGGTGCACACTGTTATTTTCTTCTCATGTTTCTCATCTCTTTCAGGTCCCTTTAGACTTATTTCTGTCTTTTCTAATGTTTACAGCACCGTCCAATTTAGCATCACCTGTGATTTTTCTCAAAGTGCTTTTTACCCTCTCTTCCAGAATGCAAATCAAAATATTCCATACGATAAGTTCTCACCCATGCACTCACACTGGCACATAGGGACACATTTCCAGAAAATCATTAGCTCTAACTTTCTACTGCAATGCACTGCTGCTTACCACTGGTTTACAAAAGGGGAAGTTTGTGCTGTTTTTTTCTTTTAATAACATTGAATGAAGAAATTCACTCTGGGAAACCGCAAGGAAAGCAGAAAATAACATTTTAACTTAATATAAACTACATTCTGAAAAGAGTGTATAAAATAAAGAATTAACTAGCATGTAAACAACATTTTCTGACATGGAAATGGACTTTGGTATCAAATTATTGCTAGAATGGAATGGCAGAAAATAATACGAGAAACCTCATTGTGAATCAGCACTTTCCTTGGTTAAGCTCAGCGGTAATTCTAAAGTAACTGGGTCACTAGTAAATGATGACAACTGCAGTCAGGTCTCTGATGCTGTAATTAGCAACTTTTGTGGAGCTCAAAATAGTTCAAATCAAACAAACAAACTGAAGATCTAGGTTTTTCTGTGTAAATAGATAGGAAAAAAGACAGATGTAGCTGTATAATTATATGACAAGCAGGCAAAATAGCCATTTTAAAATGCAGAGCAAGTAATATCAATTTGTAAGTTATCTGAAATTCAAATTTTTGTTAAGAGCTTGCTGATTCCAAGAAAAGACAGTTGGCATTTTGATTATAACTACTTCATTTGTTGGCTTAATGCTGTATATAATCTTTCTAAAACAAATACACCAAATTAATAATTACACAAACTCCTGCAATGCTCCCAAAACAGGGTTCACTGTAGCTCAGTGTGGTGTGTGTGTGTATTTTTTTTTCCAAGCAATTAAACTGTATCCTTTAAGATCATTAAGGCTCAGGGTCAGACCAGGCTCTTTATTCTTTTAAACAGATGTTTGGGAGATCCTGGAGGCCCTTTTTTTTTATCACCTTCTGCTAATTACTATCTGCCTATTCTCTCCACTCCCTGGCTTTCAAGTGGCCGGTGGGCCCCTGAACACCATCTGCTCAAAATTCTGGTCCCTGCCCTCTGTTAGACCTCACTAGACCTCAGTCTTTTTTCTTTTCCATTATGGAGATCATGCATGCATTAGGTGGGTCATGTTCCTTTTGCTATACACAGTGGCACGTGCCAATGCCCTTGAGGAATCAGCTGCAGGGCTAAATTTACAATTGGCTTGCTTCCCCAAAACAACATTATGCTTTTGTTCTCCCACTCACAATTTCATACAATTACAGAGATATAACTGTCTGCTTTAGATTATAATGGCATTTTAAAATATCTTTCTAAAGCAGCAGAGCATAATTAAATGGAGAAATGCTACAAAAAAAAAATATCTCCAAACATTTACCATTCTTTACTACCTGCTTTGAATCCCTGAGTTTAGGCAGATCTCTCAGCTTCCTCTGAACAAAAGCTAAAACCTGCCACTCATCTCAGGCACAAGCTACCTCTCTCCACCACAATGCCCCTGTAAAAAAATAGACTTCCCTCCTCGCTTTGGTAGTCACTGTCACCGTACAAATTATGTTGATATATACTGCAGACTATGGAAAGAGATTTAGGGAGATTTGAAAACAAAGAGCAGAGGCTGTTGCTTCCTGTATCTCTATTATGATTAAACCCTAGAGGCCACTTTAAGACTATGTTATAATTTGTGCATCTTTTGTACGACATATGAGTCTTTGGCACATCCGATGGTTCACAGCTGCTTGACTGTCCTGCTTGAACAATTATAAAAAGGCATTCTTTCCCACAGAAGAGCTCTAGCTTAAAGCCTGTAGATCAGCCTTCCAAAGCCAGTGGCAGTTCTTGGGGTCATAAGATCTTCTCTTACACTCTTACACTCTGACATATTCTTCAGGATTAATTTATAGAGGAAACGTCTATATTTAAATTAATCTAGTTTCAACTGTATTCTGATCAGCATCGTTTGCTGCTATTATCCATATCAAAATAGATTTCTATAATGAGCAAACTTTTGATCATTTTTGACTGGCAAAAGTCACAGCCACTCAAAGCTGATGCTGCTGGAATAAACAATACTTTAAATTGCATAAATGTAATTTAAACATGATGTATTATACTTTATTCCATTTCCCTGTGCTACTCCACCTCCACCAGACTGATTTTGAAAGTCCAAAAACCTTCCTTAAGCAAAAAGCCCATCTCCTGGAAAAACCTTTTTCTTTCTCTCCCAGTGTGGGCATTTCCTCCAAACTATAAACACAATTTCTGTCTTGTGACACAGAAGATCTAGTTCTGGGTAAACGTCATTTTCAAACTTGGGACACATTTGTGATGATAAAGTGTAAACACTTTCCTCTAAGCAACAAATGGTCTGAAGAACCTATTCCAAGCCCATTGATGTCGTTTGAAAGACCCGTATTGACTTAGTAAGCTTTCAGTCAGCTCCTGGTAATGTGTCTCCACAGACAGAGGGATAAAATACCTAGAATAAATTGTATGTCAACTGCTTTGATTATGAAATATTTAGAGTTTAGGATCTCAGGAAAAATAGTGCTTAGAAGAGAAGGTTCAGTCAGAGCTTCATTGTTTGTCCTGTATCACTGGGAGTTTTCTGGCATGAAACTATAAACAGAAACACCAAAGACATGCAGGTTTTTATAGTTTTCTGTTTTAATCACTAAATTTGCCTTGGTTCCAATGTAAAAGTGACAACACTAATGCCGCAACTTTTCCCCATCTTGGAATAAAGGTTCCATGGTGTTATCTTCTTCTGTATTGCTCTTCCTGTTTTGAAAATCAGTAATATTACAGCAGCAGATCAGAATGAATAACTTAATACCTTTCATAAAAGTTATGGACATATTTTTCACAAATAAAAACTTCCCTAATTTGTACTGAAATCTTGTTTCACTTAATTTTGCAACCAACTCTTTTTATTCTCACTAATTCTTCTTGATGTTTCAGTATATCGGTTTAATTGCTTTGCATATTAGAAGACATTTTAGGGTAACATTTAAAAATCACCCCTGGTTAGGAAAATAAGTTTCATTTTCAGAAGTACCTCAGCAATATCAATAACAATAAGGTTCCTTTGTCAGTGTTGTCAAAGTCTTTCAGTGAGATGGACTTCTAGGATAGGATTCAACTCACTTAACACAGACACTTAATCTGCCCTTAAGTTTTGGGTGCCTAATGAACGAAATCTTCTGAAATGCTTGCTTCAGTTCCCTCTATAGAGAACACAGAAAACCTGGCATCTCTGAAGGTCTTCAGGAATGTCCTTGTCCTAGGATGACCTATTAGAAATCTCTATGTTCAGTGAACATAAGATCAGAGCAGTGTCCAAAATGATGAACCCCAGTATATTTGCTTACACTCAGCACTAACTTTCCCTCATATGATGTTGTTGTAGTTGAAAGCTGAGGCAAACTGGAAGATGTCCCTCTTGTCTGTGTTTTGTCTGTCCTGAGAGGCTGCATAATTTTTTTTGTACATAGGAGGAATATGAATTTTAGAAAATGTTACTGAAAAGAGCCCATAAATCTGGACATTCAGTCTCCTGCTCTAATCACTGTTAAACCTGCCAGTCCACGGGAGTTCAAACAAAAGCTGACAAATGCTGCATCTGCATTTTTGCTCAGCTCTAGCTATGCTCCACATTCGCCTTTAATATTTATGAAGAAAATTGAGAATATATTGCTTCAGAAATGTTTGTGTACCATACAAAGAGAATGAAAGAGCTCACCCACTCTCCTTGGGAATTAGATCTTTTACATAAAGGAACGTATACAAAGAGCTCAGGTATAATAATGTCAATCAGAAGGATGTATGTGTTTCTATTAAAGATTTACAGATTAATTTGTAATGAAAGTAGAAAAATATTCTGAATTAAAGTCCGTGTTGTAGCTTATTTACCTGTTAAATTGATCTATGCTTGTCCTCAATGCTCAGTCAATTAGTCTGAAGGTTCGAGACTTGAACTGTGTCTAAGTACTGATATGTCTGTCATCACTGTCACAGGTGAATTTCCCATGAATCTTGACCTCTTGTCATATGGTGACTCTTGTCACATAGTGAAAAGACATGGAGGCTTTTTGGTATCATCTAAAAAGAAATGAACGGTCTTCCTATTTATAGCAAGTGAGGCAGGGGAAGCACACAGGAAGAGAAAGGGTCTTCCAAATGTTAAGATTTTTAACACTTCACTGGATAAAATGCCAACAGATAAAAGAAAGCAGATGTGAGCAATGGTCAGAGGAAGGGAGAGTGCTGGCCGCCTGAAAATCATCGCACTTTTGTTTCCAGATGTATCTTTATATCCATTATTGACTGGGTTCATGATCAGCAAGAGACACGTGTATATTAATGTTGAATCCTTAAACAATCACACAAGAAGGCTTTCACCTGCTCCACAAGGTAAGCATAGGAAGTTGGGGAACAGTACACATAATATTCATCTCACCTGTTCTTACACATCTAGAGCATACACAGGTACTTTGGAGCTAGTCATCATATTTTCCCGTGACAGCTGATGAAGGAAAATGAGCATCTTCAGGATGCAGTTCATCTAATCTTTATTGAACTGATAACTCAGGATTAAAATAATGGTTGCAGTTGGCTAAAATGGCTACCAAGGAAGTTTAAGCCTATGTGTTGATGTTAGATGACTACTGCCCACAGCACGGGATTATCTCAGATCTCTTCTTGACAAGTCAAATTTACTACTAACAGGTTTTCCAAAGTTGTTCTATGCAGGTAATGGGCAAAGTCTCTTTTGACTGTCACATGGCAGGGCAGAAGTCAACGGGTTATTTTTTTTCCTTCCTAGAAATAATTTTTGTGTTCTTGAGTATAGAAATAATGGATAGAGGCCGATTCCTCCGATTCAAGAAGATGGAGCAACCGGCCCTTGGAGCTTCCCGATTTCTACTCCTGTGAGAGAAGCACTTTAGTACAAAGTCAGCATCCTGTATGCTGTCTCTCACTTGGTCTTATTTGGTATTTTCCACCAAAATCACATTGATTTATCTGTCTTTAAATGAAGCTTTAGTAGACATATGGCTTAAAGAATAGTACCACTTGGGTTCCCCACAGTGTAGTAATACAAATTCTAGACACATCGGTTGTTCTTTGATGACTTACTTTATTGGGTTTGCAAATAATTCTGGTGCCGAGGGTGGGAATAGAATTGAAATAGCTTTACACTGCCACAGGAGAGTTGGGAAGGCCCCATCTTATGAGGCTGAAGTTAACACTAAAATAACATGTGACAGATGGTCACTTTTTGCTGCCCATCTTACTTGACCAGTATTTTTGTAACAAACACGAGCAATCCATTTCTCTTTTTCTCAACAGAGAATAAATCCATAGAAAATATTGCAACTGACGACTTATTTCAGCTTTACTGTTTCTAGACACAGCTGAGGAGGAAAAATTATATACTGGCAGGTCAGTAACATTTACTGGCACATTTTCTTAATGAAAAACAGTTGTTGAGTAAGAGAACATTTGTTTAATCTCTAAGAGTTTTCTGTTTCTCTATTTACAAATCTATTGTTTTGAGAAAAGTATTCTACTGTCTTTGTTTTCAATGTGTAACAAGTTTTACGGTAGTTAAGACCAAATTGTTTACTTCAATAGACTCTTTTTGACAGTAGCCGGTGGCAGATGCATAGAAAAGCATAATCAGAAACTTGATAGGTGGTGAGTGCTCCTTCTGCTCATTTGCTTTCTCAGTTTCTGGAAATCAGATGTTTATGAGTTCCTGAGCTGGATGTTTGATCTAGAGCTTTGCAGCCAAGATTTATCCTATGAATTTGCCTAATCATCTTTTCAATCAGTTTATATTCTGACTGTCACAACATGCTCTGACAATGAGTTCCACAATTTAATTACATGCTATGGGAAAAAAAAAAAAAATTGCTTCCTTTGGTTTAATTTAGGCTTGCAGGTTTATAATTGCACTGAATAGTCTCCAAATTTTTGTGTTACAAGAAACAGTGAATTATCATTCTCTGTTTAGCTCCTCCATAGCCCTCACATCATTTAGTAGACTCATCACAGAATCATAGATTCATAGAATCATAAAATGGTTTGGGTTGGAAGGGATCTTAGAGATCATCTAATTCTAACTCCCCTGCCATGGTGTGGCGGGTTAGCCCTTGGCTGGGGGCCAAACCACACACACCCGCTCACACAGTCCCTGCCCCCACCCAATGATAGGGGAGAGAATTAAAGAGGTAAATAGCAAAGAGGACTCGTGGATTGAGATAAGGACAATTTAATAACTAAACTACAATAATATTGGAAATAATACTATATACAAATATGCAATGTGATACACAGTGATACTGCCCCTCCCCACCTGATGACCAAAGGCCCAGCCCACTCCCAGCCCACGACCCCGGAGGAGGGAGGGAATGGGTGATACACAATGATACTTCCTCCCCACCCAGTGACCAAAGGCCCATACTGCTCCCGGCCAACGACCCTGAAGGAGTGAGGGAATAGGTGATACACAATGATACTGCCCCCCCCCCCCC
>WKFP01015068.1:371149-384742 GCA_011057875.1 Pterocles orientalis | reverse complement strand
TTGTGGGGTATCTCCCTGGCGCCTTTCCCTCTGGCCCGCCAGGGAGTTACTCCACCAGTCGATCTCCCGCTCACAGTCCCTGATGGCCCTCAGTCTCTCCACCTCATCTTTCAGCTCGGCCACCATGGTGAGCAGATCTTCCACCATCTTGCACCTCATGCAAGTGGAATGTCCGCCGCCCTCCCCTGGCAGCAGCAGGCTCTGGCACTCCCTGCAGACAGAAACTTGCGTAGCTACAGTTTGGAACAGGCCCTCCGTTTGGGTCGCCACAGTCTTTCTTGGGCAAGCTCTCTGCCGGGTGGAGACCATGACAGAAACAGCAGTCACAGACTACAAACATACGTTGGACTCACGAGCGAGGAGGGCAGAACTCCTGTGCCCTGCCGCACAACCTCCCACACACGCCGCAGCAGCACCTGGTCTCTAGTTCTTCCCTCTTCCTCAGAGGAACCCTGTCTGCTTGCTGGGCTCCTAGGGCTGCCTTGTGAGGCTTCTGCACCCGGCAAAACTTCAGCGACCCACTACCCGAGCCACAGGTGATGCTCCTGACTTGCGTACACGCTGTGGGCGGAGAGTGTGCTCTCCCCTCCCGGCAAAAATTTAAATTTACTGCCCTTCAAAATAAATGTAGACTTTGGCTTTACCTCAGCAAAATATTAACTCTCATGTCAGTAAGTCTTAATGTTCATTGCTTACTTTAATGGAAGCCAATTTCAGCTTAATCTGGTTTACAAAGAAAACTACATTCCTGGTACAGTTAAATAATTTTATTTCAGCATCATAATAAAAAGGAGCTTTTTTGGAGAATCCAACAGTGCAAATTTTTATTATAATGTCTTAGCCTCATGAGAATTGTTGTTTTCTTCTCTTGGAATCATGTTATTATTGTTATCTCTTCTCATCTTTGTTCTGTTAAAATTAATCATCCACACTCATGCTTTCAGAAAAAGTGCTTCAAAATATTAATCTTAAATGCTCAAAATGCAAAAGTTAAATAAAACAAGCCTATAATTTGTTTGTTTTCAGATGATAATTTTAAAGCCAGTACCATAATTTTTTAACACTAGGCATTTCAATTGGAAAGAACAGGACCTGTTTTAAAACTATTTTTAAAAGCAGCAGTTAAGAAATGTGTGGGGTTATTTCACAGACCAAACTATTTATTCTGAAAACCTGTATTTGGGATAAGAATATACATGACAGGTTAGACCCTGGCAATTTGGAACATCCAAGATACTGGAATTAAAATATTTTTCTAAAGAGTGTATTATTCAGATACACTATTTTTTAACAGTGAAAATGCAGATTTACGTGACACTGACAAAATTATAAATCTTGTCCATAAAATGCAAGTGAATGAAATCTTGAGAACTTCACACAGCTTCTACTCAGGAAATCTTCCATTATATTTTTTAGGAATATATTTTTTTTAAGGATACAAGTGAATTCTTTTTATTACCAATTGAAATGAAACGAACCTATGCCATGCCTATATTCAAATGGCCAGCTTCCAAAATATATTAAATTCATTAACTGTCACACTGTTGCATGTCATCGACCAAGCTACTATCTTCTGAACAGTTTGCTAAAAGCTTTCTGGTAGGGTTCTCCTGTCCAGAAAGGTGCTACAGAAAGAGTAAATGACTTGTATTGGAGAGGGTTGTTTTCCCACTATACATAAATGAGAGCTAAAAATCTGCTCTCCATG
The DNA here is from genome assembly GCA_011057875.1 of Pterocles orientalis. Taxonomy (NCBI): domain Eukaryota; kingdom Metazoa; phylum Chordata; class Aves; order Pterocliformes; family Pteroclidae; genus Pterocles; species Pterocles orientalis. The sequence continues at coordinate 383,034 of WKFP01015068.1, read as the reverse complement.
GCTTCTTCCAGCTTCATCTCAAGTGAAAACGCTACAAGCACCCAACAGAGACATAAGGATGTGCACTAGTGTCTTAGTTTTAGCATTGAAGAGCATTTGCACTTTCAGCATTACACTGCGAAGTAATGGTCAGGCTCAATGAATGAAATGTGTCTTGGATAGCACATATTCTCCCTGCATGCATACTGGATCAAATACCCAGGCCAGGAGATGGGGGTTTTTTAAATCAATTGAGTAAATGAGGCATCAGGAAATCCTGGCGTTAGAAAGTGAAATTTTGTAGCATAATCAGCTAACAAAGGAAAGTATAATAGTTAATGGAAAGCAGAATATGGAATCATAATTAAATCTGGCATGCATATTGTCAAGTGAAATTATCACTTGGTTATGGAAAAATGTGGTAGGAAATTATTTATGAAGGGCAGAGCATAGCCTTAGTCTTCCTTTCAAGTGTTGTATAAAATTACAGCAAGATTTTGTTTTATTTAGACTGGCAGTGTTCCTAGAAAGCACTAGCTGTGCCTGAAATACTGGCTTTTTATTTGTACTCAAAGCTGTAGAGTATTGTCTGTTCAATCACTTATAGATCAGGCTTCTCAGTAGCTTTCATAAGCACTTGAACAGTGTGAATAAATTGTACTGACAATGCTGACAGCTCCATACCCTGTCTAAGAAAGGCCCAAAAGGATTTAAACTTTTACTTTTTCATTCATTGAAGGGTGGTCCTTCTGTACAATACTTTGGTCTCCTTACTTTACAAGATTCCCCCTTCTTCCCACACACACAACTTTTTGGCAAAATGAAATAAGCTTCCTACCATTAGTTTCCAAAGAAAGCATTTAAAATCAATCTGTCTCTAAATATAATTTAGAAGACCAAAGGAAAGCTATGTAAGCACAATAAACTGTTGTTAATAAATTCCTGTCTGGCAGGGATCCAGTTCCTCTGATATTTCTAATCCTTTCTGAGTTTGCTCCAAACAGAAATCAAAATGCAACAGAATTTTCTTAAAATAGTATTCAGGCTACCAATTCCACCCAGCTCCCATATTCAGACTTTCTTTAAAACAATTATCTTTTTATTTTTGGTTTCACAAAATTAATTTTTAATTGTCCCTGGATTATTTTCCTTCCCCAAATAAAGATTGCTTGGAGATGAAGTTTACACAATTTCTGTGTAGTTGACACTTCACAGTATTAAAGAGGGAGTGACAAATTTAACCATAAAGTCATGGCAGTTGCAAGTTACTGCAATTAAGGACATAAAAGCAAATGTGTTGATAGCTCTGAGGCAATTACTGTCTTCACAAAAATTTTAGCTACTGGTCCTTTTAGAACACCAGAAGCAGATGCAACAGTGACACATGGCATGCATTTATCACCAGATTACCTACCTGTCTTCTTTCTTTTCTTATAGACATGTCTTGATTAGAAACGTACTTGAAATATCTTTCAGTGAAAAGGACTGGCAGTAGCTTGAAGGTACACTGCATTTTGAAGAGCTTCCAAAGCCCCACATTACCACAGTATACAACTTTCGCTCCTTCACATTCGATACAGAAGGAATTCACAAATTTTGTGCACAGAGGACTATACTCTCAGCTTCCTGGGGGGCAAATAGGTCAATTTAATCTGCATGCAAATTGTGAAAGTTTGTTATGCAGGGATCTACATTTACAGTTTTGAAATAAGAACTGTTTTATCAATGCAATTCAGTTACAGGAGAAATTCAGGAGCTCATGCCAACTTAGTTACTCATTTTCCCTCCTCTTTTTTTACAGCAAAGGACATCAGAAATTCATCTTATTGTCTAATATACTCTTTTGACCTTAAGTTGTTGCTACATTTGTGATCAGTATGTTGATATTTCTGCTTTCTCCTAAGCTAAGACACTAGTATTTTGTGTGAAACTTTATAACATCTGCCTCTGGGTTCAGGGTTTGCAAGATTCTGCTAACCAGTAGACATCACATCTGCCTACAAACAAAAACATTAGACCATTTTTCCTTTCACTGGCATGACAAAGAAGAAATAATTGTGTAACATTGTGCTTAATCCCTCTTTTTGCTGTGTCCAATAGCTTTTTCACCTTATAGTTTCATTGTGAAACCTTTGGGTGCGCATGTTGGTCTCCTGCACTATGTATTTATAACAGCACATCTGCATACACACGTGTTTGCATTTAGTTCCCAGAACAATGAGCCAGTGTCCACAGGTTACAACCTTTTTAATATTAAATAGAAGGGAAAAAAAGAAATGAGACAAAACCACTGAATGCCAGAATGCATTATGACTGTCAGTTCTTGGACCAATATCTGAAAAAATATGCTGTGATAAGAATGAAATACCAAATGTGCAAAGCCAGACCTCCACATGGGCGTAAAGTGGAAGGAGAAAGAATTGTCAGAGCCTGACTCTAAGGCCACAGTCTGTTGATTATTGTTCTACTGTGAAAAACAAACAAAAATGTAAGCTTGTACAGCATATGAAAACACACATCAAATTTCTGGCATCACTTCAGCTTCCAAATGCAGCAAATGTTGAAACATATTTAAATTTCCTTCTCAGTCTTTAAATCCTTCTTTATCTGCTGTCATTTGTATGACAGGGACTGAAATTTTTGACAGCTGAAATAGATGTCAGTGCTCTACACCCAGAGTCTTATCCAAAGGCAGCTGAATGCAAAGGGTGTTTTTCCCCCGACTTCAGTGGGAACTGGGTGACAGCCAGTATGACATGAAAACCTAATTACAAGGGGATACAATCTGAGTAATCGGCCCACAAGTGCATTTACCACAGATAATCCTCCAGATTCCCCAAGCTCTCCCCTTGTTCTACCATGAGGAGGAAATCAGAGTCAGGAAGCCTGGTTTCCACAACCCCACTCATGAAAGTAAACAGAAATGTTGCTTTCATTGAGGCTTTTTGTCTGCTGGTAGCTCACCCCTAAGCTCTTAAGTTATTTGATGCTGCCTCAGAAACCCTCCTCAACCTTATTGGAAAAAGTTCACCGTAATGGTACCAAACAAGCTTGTCACTGTTGTGCTGGCAGAGGAGCACCCTGACAGCGAGGGGCCAGCGCACCGTGACTGTACCAGCAGCATCTCCCCTCTCAACTCATCCTGACGTCGCTAAAATTCTCCCGACAGGATTTTAACAGCAGAAGCGGAGAAGGGGATTTGGCTCATTATTTACTACCTGCATGTCCACATCTTTAGACTATCGTGCCTACATATTTGAGGTAGACATTGTCAAGTTAATTGGGGAAAAAAATTATCTCCACCATATTGGAAAAATACTGCTACCTATGTTTTTCTCAGAGAGATTCATTATGAAAAAGTGATATGGTGAGTGGTTTTGTGACTCAGAAGTATCAGGCATTTTTTGGTTTGAATCCAACACTGAAACACTGTCACAGAGCTGCCATTCCTGATGTGACAGGCTTTCACAGACTTTCCACCACTGAACATGCACAACTCCATAGCAGCTGTGTGCAAACTCTCCTTTTAAGCTCAGCAACTCCACGACTTCAATCAATGCAGGCATACCTTGAGAAAATTAAAAAAAAAATAAAATTCAAAGACCAAAATATATAGGAATTGAATACATAATGGCAACTTTAAAAATTACACTTTGAGGAAATCCAAAAGATGCTTGTGGCTGCCTAGATGGGCCCTTGGCACCACAGTTGCTGGGGAGATGGAGATCTCTGGGCTGGCGGGTGCTGGTTCCCAGATACTGACCCCTCTCAGAGATCTGACACAATTGGCACAGTTTACGAGAATTTTTTAATTCTACAGAGCTAGCACTGCCCAACAGAAACATCATCAGAAATGTTTTGTTTAGTTCTAATCACATGTGATGAGGTGCTAGATGGAAAGGCACAAACGTGCTTGCCAGAGCTCTGTATGCACACAGAGCCAGGAGTCCCGGTACACAGCTCCCTGCTGGGCTGTAAGAATGACATGTACCGTACAGTGATAAGACATGGGTTAAGTTAATTAGAAACTAATGACATGGCCAAATGACATGCATACTCTACAGTCATCTTATTTCTATCCCTTCTTTCATCTTTGATATTACACTCGTGTATGATAATGACAAAGTTATGAAAATGTTGTGATGGTCTGATTGAAGAGATGGGACAAAGAGACAGAAAGATAGAATATATAATAATGAGGCATGTTAGGTCTCTAATTCCCTTTGTCTTTTAAAATATTTTTTTCTGAATACATTCTGGAGGAGATTTCTTTCAACACAGAAGACAAAACACATCATACAGTTCGCACATGGATGTGTCAACCTTTTGTGTAATGCCTTGGCTTGTTGTTTTGTAACCCCTACGTCAATCTACCACGCAAGTGTCATCTTTGGATGATTTCCAACTTATGGTTAAATAAAAAAAGACCAGTCTTCTTTTCTCTTTTGATCATGTCTTATTCTGTAGAATATCCAATTCTGAAGAAAAAGAAGTGTTCATTACATTCTGCTAATAGTAAACATATATATACAGCTTATTTTCATTGTCATTAACGGAAGTAATGATTTTTAATTACAAGTCACTCACTGTGAAATAGAAAAAAGTGCACAGTTGTTTCTAAATTCAAATAGACTGTATTGTGTTTTCTGATATCTGATGACCTGTTCATAGAAGAAAATGAAATTGGAGCGAGTCTGTAGTGTTTGTAGTCTCAAACCAGCTGTTAGTTGCAATCATTATCCACTAATGTGTAATGCACTGAGTAGCTAATATTGTGTAACTTAATTTACTTATCCCTCTCTGTCATCCATTTATTTCTTAAACCTATAGTGGCTGTAGCTTTACTTGAAACTGTCATGAAGAAACTACCCAAACACCTTTATTCTCTCAGATGTCTGGTGGGGGAAAACAGCATTATACCTCTGTCAAATAAATTAGTTACGCTTCAGGCACAATAATATGAAAAAAATACTGATATAGAACTGCAGGCAGAGTAACGTCCTTAAGCCCTCCTTGGCTTGGACCAAACTAACTTCTTAAGGAAATTTGTATTTTCTGTCTGATGCAAGCAGGGTTGTTTTTAATTTCTTTGATGAGAACTTCTACTCTGAATACCAGCATGTCATGAATACCTGAATGTCATTACGAATGTGATCTATTGCCAGTGCCAGGACTCTGCATCTATCGTTTCTATAACAAAATCAGCAAGTATATAAAAGCCAAAACAAGTTATTTTTCTAAGTGGGTATATTACAACCTTTGAAGAAATTATTTTGAGCCTTTTCTTGAGATACTTTTGCAAATAGTAACTTTGCTTTCACCCTATGTACTGCATTTACATGGACCTGCCATCAAGTTGAGGCCAGTAACTGCTTTCAGTTATGCCAAACTTGTGTTTGTGCCATACTACCTGTTGTATACCATCTTCCGGAGGGGTGATCTCTCTAGTTATGGCATAAAGTTTTTGGGGTTTTTTTTTAGCTGATATGCACAGAGATAAACAGTCATTCAATCACTGACATTTTTATCAGGAAGCAGAAAACTAGTCTTCAGCTCTGTATAATTCCAACACCTATGTCATGAAACAAACTGTGAGTATTTAGGATGAGGGCCACTTTAATAAATAATTTAAAATTACACCTTCAGGCTCGGTTCCACACATAGATATTAAGTCCCATTTGAAATGCCTCAATTTGCCAGATATGACACAGTAGCTATAGAAGACCCCTTGCCTTTCTGGTGTGGTGGCTGGCAACCAGACAAGATGGCTTCAGGTATCTCATGTGGCATTGAGATGAGCTTGTGGGTGAGCAACAGAATCAAGCCTTTAGTCTGAGACAGAGAGCCTAAAATAGGGGGCAACAGCCCATTTCAGGAATGAGAGAGTTCTCCTGCAAGACTGCTCCCTGTTGAAAAGAAAGAGAGCTCAAATGATAGCTTAGACTGGGCATCCAGAGATTTAGTCTAAGCTGTCAGCTCACTCTAAAACCGAAACTGACAGGTCAGTCGGTCAGCTGAATTGCTCTTAAGGTTCCCTGGATTGTATTGACTGGATCTCTATTAACTAACAGAGACCTTGACATCTTGCCCACACAGAGACACCTGAACACAGCTGTTTTAATGGGCAAGGTCTGTTCCAATCTTCACCTTTCTAGAGGAAAGTCTGTCCAAACTATGTGACTCTCTTTCTCCACTAGGACAGTTTTCCATTATTTCAGACTTTGTGTACAGTACTGTTCTACATGGTGAACTTCAAATTAGTTAGTTAATTAAACACTTAAAGATGCTATTGTCTTAGTTTTCTCTGACATTGCTTGGTTTTATACCTGTCTGTTCAAGCCACCCAACAGTTCCATCACCCACGACACCCTGGCTGTGTTCCGCAGCATGATCTTTCTATCAGCAGCACCGGGCAGCACTCCTCCAGCCACACAGATCCCTTCCACAGAGGAACTGGAAATTGTTTCTTCCTGTCCTTAGCCTCCACTATAAAAGTTAGTTTTGAAAAGTTAGGTAATCAAAACATCAGCAAAACTCAATGGAGAGGAACAGACAAATAAAGATGTTTAGAAATAGTTCAACTCTGGAAAAACTATGATAGGAAGTGGTGAATTTGTCACTTAAATAGGTGAACAAAGGATAGAAAAAGTGGGAGGAAAATATTTTTTTTCCCAGCAGTTTGGTTTGTGTCTCTGACTTTCACATTTTTAGGATACTGAGTATTTAGGTAATTTCTATACCTATGAAACAGAAAAATGGATGGTGGCCCTCTGATCTGGACTGGTGCCCAGTATTTCTGAAAGGCCAAAGCTTCTCTACAGAACTCAGTTTATAAGTTTAGAGATTTTTACACATAGAGGCAAGGTGAGTTCAGTTTGAGAACAACTTATTTAGGCAGTTCATAGTCTCTCAACCTCATTCTCTGAGCTGAGTTGCTTCATCATGACTACTGAGATCCTTGAAAGAAGGGATGGACAGGAAGTTACATGTAAGTAACTCTCTCTGGGAACCAGAGCACATAATTGAAATAAGAACGAACTAAGACTCTGAATCACTGATTTTTTTTCTCCCCCAACAGGAAACTAATTTGACCTGCTAGTCCCCGTGATCTACTGCTATTTGGTAGAAAAGTAACATTATGCTTTTTAATCCCTTTGTTCACCTTCTTTCACCTGGTGCAATGTTACTGAATCTTATGCCTGTGTGTATGGGTCCAACAAAGATGTTTTTCTGCTGAAAACTCTTAGGTAAATACATTAAATATATGCATATATACAGGTAGGGCAGACAAGCTATGCCATTACCAGTTCCATGCCTTTACAAGACACACTAAATGGTGACAAATGTTTGACCCCTACCAGCTACTGTGCCCAAGAAACTGGGACAGGGGGAGCACAAGTCATGGAGATAAGTGAGTACAGGATTACAGAGACATAGGAGAGAGGAGCAGATTCTTTAGGTATCAGTATGTCACATTTTGCTCTGAAGAGATCTGTTCAGCTACAGTCAAGCAGAACTGCATTTTGTCCTTTCTCGCTGCAGGTTTCCCTGCTGGGAGAGAACCAAAGACAGGCAGGAATGAGGGATGTACAGTGACACTTTCCCAGAGCTCTGCCTCAGGAGCTAGGCAGGACAAGGGCTGTTGCAAAAATCATTATCTTACAAAACTTACCAAAATATGTCTGTGTTTCAAATATATTTTAAAATGAAACAAATCTGTTCTCTCACAGAGGAATGTCACAGAAAAATAAGACACATATGGCCACAGCTGATTTCTGCTTGACTTACATATAGCTTTCTGTATCAAATTCAAAGACAAACAAGGTGCCTCTTTGAACACTCACTTGCTGTTCCACCTAGTTTAATTTTGTCATATCACATTATCTCTTCTTAACTGGATTTGTTGTGTAATCATTAGAGTTTACCTCTACCATGTACTTTCTGCTGCCCTACTTTTACTTTATCCTATTTCCTGTCTCCAAATTAACCACATGCAAGTCATGAACTGGCTCATACAGCTAAAGGAAAGAGATGCAACTTTTTTTTTATGAGGATCATGCAGCCCAGGGTAGGATTCACAGAGGGAACCGAGATGCCCTATTTCCTGTCCTAGTCAGGTGAAGCACTTGGCATCTACACTTATTTCTTGCTGATGTCTGCAATAAGTACAAAGCCAGAGTTAGATATTTTTCTCCCAAAAAATGAAAAACGCTTTCTAACAACAGGGAGAACTGGATTCAATGACCAAAATATACAGAAGACTGGCCTTTTTCTAGCGAACACAAATTCTCCAGATTATCCAGTGCTGTATGAATTGCCAGATTGCACCAGTTAGTCTCCCGTAGGTTGTACAAAACTGCAGTAGGAATAACATTCAGCCTGTACCACAATATGTCCCTCAACAACTTTAGCAGTGATCTCATAAAAAAAAAAGTCAAGCATTTTCTGGAAAGTAACCAAAGGTCTGGTGCAAATGAATTAAATATTTCATCTGCTATTTGGTTGCAACTGTTGAACACATGGTGCTCAAAAACATTTTTCCTCCATTGGAATGCAATAAAAGCCTCAGACATTTTGATTAAAGCATTGATCCAATCCACTGTCCCATCTTCACATGTGACTGCATTGCAATCTGTCTAGGTTTCTTTTTAAACTTACCATGCTGCAGCAAATGAGATAGGCTCTTAAAAATTTATATGTATATATATATCTTTCTTGTTGCAGCTCCAGTCTCTAAATTCTGACACATGTAAAGGCCAGAAAAATCACTTAATGTACCTGATGGCTCAGTTCTGCCAGAAGGGGAAAGGGTGGTGCCTGGTAATGTGTGCAATGAGGCGCGGCTTGCTCCCAGAAGTGTGTCGTAGCTCCTTAAAACTGCGTACACACACTTGTCTAAATTCATAAATAGGGCTCTGTATTTGCTACTGTGGTTCAGAGCCTGGTGCAGAAGTTAAAACTCTTCTGTGCCCTGGCCCGCATTGCTGAGGACTCCTCAATTTCCTGCCCTGTTCTCTGGGGATGTAATACCAGCTCTCAAACTCTGGAAAAGACCTAGATTTAGCTTACATTGCAAAGTATATCACATGGCAAAGTGCACAGCACAAGTTCCCGGGTCACATCCAAATTCCATTCTTCTCCCATTGTTCCAGTTGTAGCAAAAGGTCAGTAAGCCATCACACTTCACAACTGGGTTCGCAGATAGAATAATGCCACTGCACGCTTACTGCTTTGGAGTTTCTTTTGTAACCGATGAGCAGAGAACAGAAGCAATACCTACATGCAAAATGCCCAGGTTGTGCAGCTCCAGTTCTGCTCTCCACCCAGAGGGCAAGAAAGAAGACGGGGTGTCAGCAGCCTGTTCCACCCTGCACTGTAATCCTGTGCTTGCTAAATTGTGGAGAACTGCAAGGTTATGTAGGGTTAAAGTCAGTGGCCAAGTTCTCCATTTTCGTGTGATTAGGCTACCCTGAAACAAGTTCTTTGAGCCGGCTGAGAGTACTGCACAGAAGAAGGGGACAGATTCATCTGAAGTTCTCTGCGTGAATATTTGGCACTGAATGCAGTGAAGAATAAAGTTTATTTAAGGGTAGTAGTAGGAACCATGGGAGGACTTTGGCCTGAAATAATAGACCACAGCAACTTACTGCTTCAGATTTCAAAAGGTGTAATGGCTTGAAGGTGACTGAATTGAGCCTTTGACATAATATTCTCTTTGTCCACATAAACTCATGGCAAGTCTAATAGTTCAATTTTATAGTTCAGTAGTTTTAAATTAAAAAATACTTTAGCCTTTTGTTCAATAGTATTAACATAAAATCCTGGCAGCACTGCAAAATTAGCATCCACAGTAATCAGCAGCTTAAGCCAGCTCCTTAGAATGCCTCTACACAACATTATTGCTTCCTCCATTTGAGATTATATTTTCCAGATTCTTTGCATAAAAAGGCATGGCTGTCCTGCTATCAGCTTGTTTAGGCAGAGATGTTATTTCAAATATATTGTCAATACTCTCTTCTCAGAAGGAACTAATTGTACTAGCTGAACACATCAGTGTATATCAAATGACAAAACTTGAAAACATTTTCCTGTATTTTGTAGGTACTTAATTTTGAGACTAAATAAACCCCCAAGTATTTGTGGTTAAAAATATCTGATTACTACTAAACTGTTGAAACATTTTCATACTCAGCTGGCAAGTTCCATCAGAAGTTTCGATCACATTGGGCAACTTAATAGATGTTGTTGATTTCATAGGTGAAATCAGAAGGAATAGATGTTGCCAAGGTACGGCAAGTCCAGAACAGAGACCCCTTCCCAGCTGCTTTTAATTTCAATATCCATAAATATTATCTGTCCAGAGGGGAAAGGAGTTGTCACTGGGTCTGAGGTTTGTGTCTGTGGTTCTTTTTTCCTGAGAGCAACAGGGAGGAAGAGATGAACTTCAGCAAGTGACTGTTGAGTGCAGAAGATTGTGAGAGTTAAGTTTCATCTTATTGACAAGATTTAGCTTTTTCCCTCCCTGGATCAGGGATCCACAAGAATTTTGGGATTCATGAATTGTCTGAGATGTTTTAAAGAAAACATAAAAGATTTTTCTAAGTTAAAATTCTTTAAAATTTTCATGAGGGAAGCTGTAGAAGCAGACACGAGAGAATCTAGTGATTGTAAGAACTACACCGTGGTTCCTGGAGGTGTTTCAGCCAAGATTTGCCATAAAGAATGTCTCCTTGGTCATGTTATGAAAAAACATAGCTCAACTAGACAGTTATATTGGACACTTTGTAAAATACTTTGACTAAAAAGGGAATGATCCAGAGAGAAATATTTTTTGCTGATTTGCAATTGTATCTGTAAATACTTACACAGGCTATTTACATGTGGTAGCAGCTAATTGTGTAGCTGACACTGGCTTTTTCTGGCCACATACAGTTTAGTATGTGTCAACAGTCAGAAAATAAGAATACACACGTTTGATGTTATGCCACAAAGATTCATTGCTGTTCTAAGCCATCAAGGAGTTAACACTTACATATGAAACAGATTCAGTCCCCAGCCAGAAAATGTGTCATTCCATACCAGAAAGTCTGTCCCCTCCACAGCTGCAGTAATTTCTCGCATATTTCTCCAATCTTCCACACTTTTCAAAAGATATAGAAATGCCTGGTTTTATACAGCACCCTGTCTCAGTTCTCTTGGTTTACTAGATATCAGCCTTTGTTGATAAAGGTATGCGGGAATTGCCACAGAATCAGCCCAGCACGTGCCAGAGCTGGATAGGAACCTTCCCAGCTCCCAGCTCTGGGCGGTGGGATGCCAATACGTCAGGATCAGGGAAAGTCAGACACACAAATCTGTGAGAAATGTATCATAGCTTGCCTGTTTAACAGGAATTTTTATTTGAATCGCACAAAGGTTTAGAATTACAAAATTCCCTTGCTGCACGAAACCTCAGGGCTTGGCATGTCAGAATCAAGTCTTAAAGCAATTCTTATACAGAGATTCGTGGGAAAACATCAGTTTCTCTTTCCAGGGGGAGCTCCTATATCTTGCTTTCTGCTGTGGCACCTACCTGTGGTCAAGGAACTCACAAGTTGCTGTCTGGAAAAACTGATGGTAGTTGAGGCAATATCAATAGAAGAGATTTTGCAAAAATTATCTGGTCCTGCCAACCTTCTAGTATGTGAAAAAAAACTGGACTTAATCCTGCATGACAAATATAGCTTCAAAATTGCCTATACTGGAGTCAGAAAAGCATATAGGGTCTGCCGTGCATTGACTAGTCTGTCAATGAAAGTTTTCGTCAGGGTGCTTGACACACAAAAGTTAAGAGTTAAGAGACAAAATAGGGTCCTAAATGAAACTAACCCCTGTTTTATTTCTGTGAAGGCAAGATTCTCCTGCAG